>ONZH01022323.1:0-167500 GCA_900303285.1 Rhinella marina
GACAGACACCCATTACAGCCTGGGCGTCATAGCAGCCACTACAGCTGCCACGGCAGTAGTTCTGCCCTGCTAGCCTAGTTATTCACTAAAATGTATCTCTATAGCACCACCTGCTGTTTTTTCTTCCTCTTATGTCTCTGTCCTCTTCTCTGAGGTGGACACACATACTAAGTTCTGTCCTTCTGTCCACCAGCCCTAACTTCTGTTACAAGCTGTGACAGTTACTGGGAGGGATAAGCAGCAGAAAGGACATGCCGCTTGAGAAAGGACACTGCCCCTGAGCTACCAGTTTGAAATAAAATTAGTAAAACAATTAAAGCAATGAATCGGCAGAGCACTGGATCCTTGTTAGAAAAAGATTGTCCTGAACTATATTTTTTTTACATTAAACATGGTATAACTCCTTTAAATACATAGTTAAAGAGGACCTTTCACCGCTCCTGACATGCCTGTTTTAATAGCTTCATGCATTCCTCATGTAATAACAATTCTGGAACATCTATTCTTATGTCTCTATGTTCTACCATTCCTTTGTTATTTCTACTAGAAGTTATGAATGAATTGCTATGTCTGCAGTAAGGGTACAGAGGGGAGGTAACCAGTTGGGGGTGTGTACCTGCATAGTCTCACAATGCCAGCACTGATTGGATAGAGTCAGTCTGTGCAGGTACACACCCCCAACTGGTTACCTCCCCCCTGTACACTTACTGCAGACTGCTATAAATTCATTTATAACGTCTAGCAGAAATAATAAAGGAATGGCACAACATAGAGACATAAGAATAGATGCTCCAGAATTGTTATTACATGGGAAATGCATGAAGCTATTACAACTGAAATGTCAGGTGTGGTGAAAGGTCCTCTTTAACATCAGTTAACTATGTAACTATGTACATTAAACATAGTATAACCCCTTTAATACATATAAAAGGGGTAGTCCCATGAAAAATATTCTACAGCTTTCAAACCATCACCTGGATCTGAATAACTTTGTGATTGCATGTAATTAAAAATTTAGTATAGCCACTGAGATATTCAATGAAATCCATCTATATAGTGACACCTGCTGCTTGCTCTGTTCCCAATTTTTCTGTCTTGCTCTTTGAGACAGAAGCACATGCTCAGTTCCACCCTTCAACTGCCACCAGCTGCAGCAGAAAGGATATAGGTTAATGCTATCTCTATACATAGAGGAATTAATGATTTGAAGGATTTAAGTAACTAAAATTAGTAGTAAGAGTAAACCATCTCAGATCATAAGATTTGCTGCAGAAACTAGGAGCAGATACATGACTGTAAAAAGTATATTGGGTTGTGTCGTTTTGGAATGTATTTTGATATAGATTATTAGGGAATTGTGACTTAATAGATGGAGATCCTCTGATAAGGTAGCTAAATTCTATACCACGACACCGCTTGATGTTCCCTTCCCCTGTGGAGGGTCTGCAGGGAAACTGAACATTTAGTGCTAGATTTCCTACAACGTATAACTAGCTATTGGATATTTTGTGAGCGTGCGCTCTGTTTAAAGATGCTTCTAAATGATCAAAGTGCGACATTTAATACATTTCTCTAACACAGGTCTAAATTAAGAAAATAACCAGCACCAGTAAGATAAAAAATGGTGTACAAGGGTACATATCAATGTTAAAGGGTTTGTCTCAGCAAATGGCATTTATCAGGTAGACAAAGTTAATACAAGACTCTTACTAATGGACTTTCTATTATCCACATTGCTTCCTTTGCTGGCTGGATTCATTTTTCCAACACATTATGCACTGCTTGTTTCCATGGTTATGACCACCCTGTAATCCAGTAGCACTGGCCGTGCTTGCACACTATAGGAAAAAGTATCAGCCTATGTGTGCTCCCACTGTCCCAGTCACCAGAGAGGCCAGAACTTTTTTATGGATAGCAGTGTGGTTGTAACCATAGAAATCAGCAGTGTATAAAGCTATGGAAAAATGAATCAAACCAGCAAAGGAAGCAATATGGATAATCACAATACATTAGTAAGTGCCTTGTATTAACTTTCTCTTCATGATAAATGTCACTTGATGAAACAACTCCTTGGTTTATGACAGATTCTGAGTATAATCCTAAAGGGGGTGTGCAGTTTTGGCAGCCATTCTGGCTGCCAACCACCTCACCATACCTGCGGAATTAAGCATACTTACCTTCTTTCTGTGGCTGGGTTCCAGCTCGTTTGTACCACTGTTGTTGTCTCTTCCAAGTAGCATGCCATATGGCCAGTCATTGGCTGCAGCGGTACACATGACCCCTGTCCACTCTGGAAGTTGACAAGTGGGGACCGAAGCACCAAGACCGCAGCGGGGAACAGGAGCTGGAACCAAGTGGCGGGGAGGAAGTAAGTAGCTTTCCTCTTCAGGTCTGGTGAGGAGGGGGGCAGCCACAAAGGCTGCCAAAGCCAGACAATCCCTTTATTTACAAAGATAAAAAGTGGTTACTTTTCTGGTCTTCTCTAGAGTTTCAGATTTTTCATAACATGAACTTGATCTTCACTCAATTTCTCATTTTTATTCATCAGGGGTATAACAGACTCACAGAGTCCCAATATAGCATTCCTAAATTCAGATTAAATAATTTTGACGCTTTTCATGTGCCAGACTGAAAATTTGTTGTCACTTTGTTTCCTATTGTTTAAATCCACAATGGGCAAGTAGATGTCCTTTCTTCCTTTAGTATATTTCATAGAAGAATAAAGTGTTAGCCTCTGCCTATTCACCTAGTATTGCAAATTTATAATTGCTATAATAAATCACCTGGATAAATATAGGACACAATAGAGAGGAGATGTTCTTTAGAATAAGTAAACGTTCTCATGAAAGTTTCTGGAAATCTGAAAGCATGACTACATTTACAAAATGACTTTACTATACAAAACTTCTACAAACAGAACACAAAAGACAACAAATGCCTGTAATTCTGAATGCAATTTTACAAGGAACAAAACTTAGACTAAATGCAGCCTCTATTAGGAGCATAATAATACATAGTTATTATTGTGAATACATTCATGGGAATTGTTAAAGAACACACATCATAACAATGCTGCTTAGAATAATACAATAAACACATTTGTACTGCTATTTTACTCTAAAAACTTACATTGTAGTCATTCTAAATTACATTAGTACTAGAGATGAGCGAATCATCCAAAATTCGCTTCAGCGAATAATCAATAAATTTCTGACAAGATTCATTCTTAATACGAATTTATTCGGTCGAATTTGCATTTAAAAATAATCGTTGTTTTGCGAACATTCCTACACAAATTACGAACATACCGTCAGTTTTGTTAAAAGTACGCAATACGTAAGCATTAGCATACAAAGTGCGTACGAATCCTTAGAGTACTATTGACTCGCGATTGTGTCATACGCACGAGGCTAGGCTGCGGCGTACAGTCTTTAGAGGCAGTCCATATGAGGTAGAAAAGTAAGGTGCTAGCTATCCGGCTAAGTGCATAATTTACTAAAAAACACCGTACAATAAGTGCATTTATATTGAACACATTGCAGTACCTGAAAAAGAATACACACAATGGGCTAAAGTGCTTGAACGTCGCTGAACCTGTAAAAACATTATTGCTAAAATACAGCAAAGACAATTTGCAAACATAAAAGGCTCAGATATATGTTTGAGTCTCTCCTCGTGGCTCCTTGGCATGATAAAACACTGGAACACAGTCCAAAATTCAATTGTAATCCACATGAGGTAATTTTGTAATCCAAACAGGTAACGTGTAATCCACATGGATAATATAAAATAGCAGCAAATAGAGAACCCTTTTTGCAAAGGGGGCTCCCAAATAACCTGTCACGTGAGGGAATAGTGAGCCCTGTCTTGAGCCCCAACCTCTGTCCCTGCCTACTTACACGGCCCGTCCTAGGCAAAAAATAAAGCGGCGAATAGATTCGCTCATCTCTAATCAGTACATTCTTAATTGGAGAATGGCTACTCATGGACAATCTTTCCATACAGTCTACCACTGAGGGCACAAAGCTAGACCTCTACCACACATAGCCAGCCAACATGATGTCCTAACGGATCCAGCCGGAGTACACCCAAAACAGATTCATTATAAGGGTACATTTTTGTTCTGCATGCAATCCACATGTTTTTTGGATCGCACATGGACCCATTCATTTCTAAGGGGCTGCAAAAAAATGCGGACAGCAAGCGGAAGTCATCCATGTGCAGTCCACATCCATATGGACATTCTGCAAATTATAGAACATGTCCTATTCTTGTCCACTAGGCATTTTATCAATGGGACTCAGGAAAAGTGCAGTTTTGACAAAATGGAAAATCCAAAAGTCTAGCACATTTTCTACGACATAACTTCCAAGTAATCCTGAATCATGCAGTACTGGAAATTATTATGATGGCCCTTAATACGTTCTAAGTCTTGAAATTGCCTATCTATTTAAACTGACACAAGTGTCCCCCGGAGGAAGCCGGAGAGTCCCCCTGAGGAAGCCGGAGTGTCCAGCGATACGCGTGGGGTGGGTCTTATCTTTGCAGGCATGCATCACTGCTCCAGGTTTCCTTTACCATTGTACTCATGGGATTAGGTAGTATTTATTATTTATGATGATGCATTATTGTTTATTTAGTTCTTTCATGTCTTTCACATTCCCATGAATTATATTGTATTACCCTGGAGTTTATTTTTCTGGGTCTGAATTTGTGACCATGTTGGCTCCTGTATAGTGACTGGTGATATTATACCAGTTCATGATCATTGTATACAATTTTTAAACTTTGTGTGCTTTGTCTGTCCAATAAATATATCTTGATTCATTTTATATTGGATGTGCATTTTATGCTGGTTCACTTTTGGACCTTTGGTCCTTGTTTCATGGTAGTTGCTTTTTAGAACCAACTTAGCACTCCACACTAATTTCAGTGTGCCCCCCGTTTGCTTGTTTGGTAATATATAACATAGTATCTATTACTTCTGTGTAAGATATGCTGCCTTGTGTGGCACTTGGCACTTTGGTTAGCTGTTTCTATTGCTTTAAATAAAGTACTTTAAAGATAAATTAAATGCACAAGTACTTAAAAATAGCACATGGTTAACGGGCTAATGATTATTAAATACATTTGTAATGCATATTCAAATGTATTCAAATGGTTGAATGCAGAATGAAAAGGTGATATACACTTAAATTCCTAAGACAGGCATAACATTATTTAAAAATTCCTCATCCTTTTTGCAGTCAAAGTGTCATTTCTTGCAAATATTTCGCTAGTGTATGCATTTTTACATGACTACCTCACAAGCTTCTAGAAAAAAGGTGCAGCTAAAAATAAATGATCAACTTATTCCAGTTCAGAGAAGACATGGTGATTAAATATAACAACTTTGGCCCCTGGACCTTCATGTCAGCAAAAAGCAAACCTGAGCTACAGTATAAAACTTAGACTGAGTAGAGTTTTCCCTCATGACCCACACAAGCACTTACACAGCACCAGTGCACTATGATGTTGACTGTTTGCTTCGATGCCTTTAAACCTCATTGTTATTTGAAAATACTGTCCTATAGAAAATTAATAAAAAGAAATAAAACCGTGAAAAACCATTATGAGATAAATGTTATGTATTTTTCAGTTATTTCTGAATGGTCCTCCTATCTGCATCAGGTGTAGTCTGCAGTAGTCTTCATCACTTTTATGCTACTGCCATTTTGAAATTAATTCCATTGACTTATAGTGGGGGTCTATGAAGCTTCAGTTGGGTCTTTTTTAACAGCCATAATAGCACCAAAGATGTTATATTTGCCATCAAAAAAACTGAGCTGGAATAAGAAAAATGTGAACATACTGTAGCTTTATAGGTTTTCTGGGTTTAGTCTAGTTCAAAATGAGAAATAAGTGTGAGTGAAAGCTAGTTCTAAGGACAGTTAGGCCCCTTGCAGACGAATGTGTGACACGCAGATCTTCCGCATCGCAGCCACCGATATGGGTCATGTCCTATCTTTGGCCACAACATGCGGATCATGGACCTATTGAAGTCCAAGGGTCCGCACTGCGATGTGGGGTGGACATGGCCAGTGTCCATGTTTTGCAGATCCGTCTTTTGCGGTCTGCAAAATGGACACGGTCATGTGAATGCACCCTAATAATGAGAACTTTCACATTTCAAAATTACAATGTAAATTTTGTCAACTGCAAATAGAACGAAATAGAAAAATACAAATTAAACCTTATCAATACAGTACATTCAGGTATAGAAGCTGGAATCGTAGAAGGAGGAATTAGCAGTAATGTTCCACAGTCTTCAGAATGGCCGCTACATCCATGTCATCCAACATTTATCCCATAGATCAGATGATAAGAGGTTGCATATAAATAGTAGTGTTGGAGAACTGTTGAGCATTAAATTGCAGCTCTTGTTTTTCGTAGCAAGTTGTAACAAACGGTGATTTAATTGCTTTGTATAATAAGTTGAATATGGTTACATTAAAACTTTATATTGATTTAAAGGGGTTGTCCCACGAAAAATATTCTACAGTTTTCAAACCAGCACCTGGATCTGAACACTTTTGTAATTGCATGTAATTAAAAATTATGTATAGCTACTGAGTTATTCAGTAAAATGTATCTGTATCGTGCCACTTAATTTCTTATTTCTTTGACCTGCTCACTGAGAAGGCCGCACATGCTCAGTTTCATCTTTCAACTGCCTCCTGAGCTGTGATAGGAGGAGCTCAGACACGCCCCCTGAGCTGCAGCAGAAAAGACACTCCCCTTGAGCTGCCAGCTTGATATAAATCTAGCAGAACAATGAATGGGAGATCTCTGGATCTATATGAGGTACAGGGATGGTTCTAGCTTTGTTAGAAAGGTATTGGCATGGACTATATGCTGTCTGATTTTTATTTTCTACATTATCCGTGGGATAACCCCTTTAAATGTGAATCTGACTGTACATTTCTGCATGCAAATACTGAAACTAATTAAGGTGAGTGATCAGCAGTCTCTCTCTATATAATAATCTCAAGTATGCGTTTGTTCCTTCATAGTTTGGCTTCTATGTGAATCACTAAAGCAAATGAGAACAATCTGGTGCGTTTTGAGTAATAATAAGATCTGTTGATTTAGACTCCACTTCAATCCCATTCAATCCCATTAAAGCAAAACCTGAGTGTGAGTAAATTTGCCCATTGCAAATTACATAATCCAGTGACAAAAGAAGTTACAGATGTTGGTTTTATTTTATCTTTTATTTTATCTTTTATTGAATGCACCGCCCAACAATGGTACTGTACATTTATATTTCCAGTATTTGACCCCTTCAGCATTCTGCGATTTTCATTTCTTGCATTTTTTTTTTTTTGCTCCCTGACTTCCTCAGAGCCATAACTTTTTTATTATTCCGTTCACATAGCCGTGCAATGGCTTGTTTTTGCAGGACAAGTTCTACATTTTAATGGCACCATTTAATATGCATACAATGTAGTGGGAAGCTGGAAAAAAATGGGGTGGAATTTGAAAAAAAAACAATTCCACCACAGTTTCATGGGTTTGTTTTTATGGCTTTCATTATGCAATAAAACCGATCTGTTATATTCATTCTCTTGGTCAGCACAATTACAATGATACCACATTTATATAGTTTTTCTTGTATTTTAATAAAAATAATTTATTTTAAAAAATAACTTGACTTGTTTTTCTTTTCATTGCCATATTCTGATCATCATAACATTTTTATAATTATGTTTACGGAGCTATGAGGGGGAATCATTTTTTGCAGAATGATCTGTAACTTTTATTGATATTATTTTGGAGTGTGTATGACTTTTTGATCTCTTTTTGTTTCATTTTTGGGGGATGGCAATTTTTTTTTTTTAAAGCGTTCCCCAAATGGGTTAAATACATCTTATTAGTTATTTTATTAGTTCAGGCATTTTAGAATGCAGCAATGCCTATGGTGTTTATTTTTTTCTTATTTTAATTTTAATTATGGGAAAAGGGAGATGCTTTGATTTTTTTATGTTTAAAACAACTTTTTTACTTTTATTTCTTCTTGTTTTAAGTTAATTTAAGTGGCTATAACAAGTAATTATTAGATTGCTTCTCCAATACATACCTGTCTGAAAGATGAGCTGCTACAACTTGGTCTGTCTCAAAGCTCTCAGTTTAAGATTTAAAACAAGACCAAGCCTGGAGAAGTGGGAGTTGTATATACTTCCAGTTCTCACACCTAACCCGGTGTCTAAAGCTTCTATAGTTGTATAGCAGCTAGCACTAATCTTGTTCTAAAGGGGCCAACATGGTAGCTTAGTGGTTAGCACTGGGGTGCTGGGTCCGAATCTGTGTTTGTGTGGGTTTCCTCCCGGGTTCAAATCTGTGTTTGCGTGGGTTTCCTCTGGATACTCCAGTTTCTCCCACACAATGAGATACAGATAGGGACCTTAGATTGTGAGCCTCATTGCAGAATATGTGAGTGCTATATACGTGAGTATAATAAATAAAGGTTAGATTATCAGCTTTGAGACAGACCAGGTTGAAGCAGCCCTCACTTCATCTGGCTACAGTCTGTGTCAAAGTGGAGCGAAAGAGGTGTGCCAGAGAGCCATGCTGACAGGCTACAAGGAGAGGAGAAACATAGATCCTCATCTCTCTACATAACTATAAAAATCCCAGGGGAGGGGTAACATGGACTTCTGTGAATGTTCTTAATCAACCTCATCAATCAGACAGAATCCTTGCTCTCTGTTTGTCACATCATCCCCAAAAAGATAGACCTGGTCGGCTGTCTACTCCATATACTGCTAGCCTGAAGAAGGGCAACATTTTTGCCCGAAACGTTGCACATGAAAAATGTTTGGCTGAAAACAAAAATAAAAATACTCACCTGATTCACCAACAAAAGTGGAGTGCTGTCTCTTGTTTGTATATTGGATATAGTGTCCCTGGGTGGAGTTGGGACCTGAATTGGACGTGCACCCACCAAAGCCAGTAAAGTGGTAGAGTGCGGTGACCTATCGTTTACTAAGACTAATCGGCAGGGGTCCGACTGCAGGGCCCCTCACTGTTCACTAGAATGGGGGCCCATGTTCCCCAGTTTAAACGGAGCAGTCGGCACCACCATAGAGTTGAATGGAGCAATGGATACACAAGCATGTCTTCCACTCCATTCAAGTGGGGGAACACAGGCTTTTGCTTTTGGATCTAAACTCTTGATGTGAGTGCAATCTGTAGGCAGCATGATAGCTTTTACCTAAATCTCTGATCGTTCTGGTCATATGAGTCGAGTGGGAAGTTCTACCCAATGATTGACTTCTCTGTATAGTGTGCCAACAGATAGCTGTCAATCACTGAGAAGGACCGCCCACTTGACTCCTATGCTTAAAGCGAGCAGTGGTTTAAACAAAAGAATTACAAGTTATACTAAATATTTTCTAACAAAACTATGCATGAATCTGCTCAGCTCCCCCTGCTCTATAACAAGCTGCCTGCAGATTACAAAGCATTTTCAATGTGACAGGTTCGGTTTATGCTGACCTTATACTTCTGTATGGTATGTCATATAGAAGACTACCATTAAATACAGTTATTTTTGGAATCACTCCCTGAGCTGGAGCAGAACAGTATAATAGGGCAGTGGTGGGAATAGCAATTTCCTTGCTGCCCTTTAAAGACATTTCTGGAAGTTCAGAAAGCTCATTTCACACTGATCCCTCTACAAAGACCTACTACATGAAAACATCATGCTTTACATCAAGTAAAATAATAAGATCATTTCCTGGTATTTAATGAGCTATAACACAAAGTAATTTTAAGAGAAATGTGATTAATAGAAGTTGAGAACAGAGACACCATGGTAATACTGTCACCATGCTAAATTCCTCTTCATAGCTATATATAAAATGGTTGCTAGGGATACACTGCCTAACAGCTAGGAGTGGGCTCTGGGTACCATTCATTGTTGTTAAAAAATATAAAAAGTATGTAAAAAAGTTTGTAGTCTATAGATTGTATAAAGCAAATGAAGAAAATGTAAATGCTATGTGGAAAATCTCAGTGAGACTAGACATATATACTTTGAAGGGGTTTCCAGGATTTGGATATTGGATAGGATAGGATAGGATAGGCCATCAATATCAGATCAGCGGTGGTCTGACACCCTGCATCCCCATCAGCTGTTTCCAAATAGCTCTGGCACTGGAACTCAACAGCTCTGTCCATTGCAGGGGTGTTGCTATGGCCTCAAAAGATTTGGGGCCCAAGCCCCAATGTATATGTGTCAAATTATTGATCCAACCCCCCCCCCAAGCCCAATGCTACGGCATACTTGAATGGACATTACATTTGGTGCTATCACACATATAGGAGAATACAGCAACATATCTATTACATCCAGCGACATCCCTTCTGATGTAGACATTCTCTTTCCTCATTTTCTCCATTCAGCCCAGACAGCCATGACTACTTCTCTTAGCCATGTCTCGCACCTGCAGAGTTTGCCACACAGGCATCTTTGGTTCCTAACATTTCTATTATCATCCTCTTTCTCCTGGTGCCACAACAAAGTCATCCTGCTGCTGCAGTAGTTATAATGCCCCCCGATGTTATAATGCCTCCTATAGTGCTCCCAGTAGTTACAGTACCCCCATCTAGTACCTTCAGTAGGTATAATGCCCCCTATGGATTCCTAATAAGTATAATGGCCTCATGTTGTGTTCTCAAAGTTACTCAACAAAGTCACGCGTGACTAAGCAAATAATTAACTTCGGCTCATCAGAGCCCATACATTTTAATACTGTATGGAGACAGATCTAGTTATAATGCCCCTAGCAGTTATAATGCCTCCTGTAGTGCCCCTAGTGCTTATAATGCCTCATTATGCCCCCAGTGGATATAATGCCCCTTATAGTGTCCCAGTAGTTATAATGTCCCTATAATAGTCCAGCAGTTATAATGCCTCATATAGGTTCCCAAGTAGTTATAATGCCCCCTGTATTGCCCCCAGTATGTATTAAGCCCCTATAGTGTTGGGGCAAAACCCCCTTCTCTATGATTGTCGGGGTCCCAAATTAATAATTATTCTTTTGAGCGCTCAGAGGAATTGACACATGCTTATTAGCTGAATCAAATATTTCCTGTTTATTGACAGAACACGTTGCTCTTTATAGTACAAAACCGCAGATAGGTGGGCGGAGTTTCTATAGTGCAGATGATAGTTTCTGTAACTTTTTACAAACATGACATTTACTGAACTACTGAACGAAACCACAAATTTGGTTCCATCCCACCCACTCTTCCTGATCACAGAGAGAAGTGTCTGCTTTAAGAGGATGTCAAAAGGTCAGATACATGCATTTCTGAACCTATAAAGAAGAAGTGGTTACCCTCACAATGAACATTATATTTATATATATTTAGTTCTGCAATTTCCTGTAAGTAAGTAAGTTATCAGAAACATAAAAATGTCTTCTTTCAAATTAATCTTAGTTTAAGATGGAGTCCTGATACAAAATGGATACTCAATCCCTCACAATAGTGTCCCCAGTAGGTATAATGCCCCTGTTGTGCCCCACTGTATTTATAGTGCTCCCTGTTGTACCTTCAGTACTTAGTACCAATCAGTTATTGATTGCCTCTCCTGAAGATAGGCCATCAATAATAAGGAATACCCCTTTAAGGCTATGGAGGCATGGCATAAACAGCCTTGTGACCATTTCAAGAAATGCAGATGTACTGTAACCAGGTTGCTACTTTCTAATAGGAGAGCATAGAAGTTAGAGCGCAAGAAGTGGTAATACAGAGACTTCCAAAATGCAAAGGGAAATCCAGTCAATTGATATGTCATAGATACATGTGAAAAGATCAGATTGGTAAAGTTTGTGATTTTTGAACAACCTTGATTTGAAAAATGTAAGATGTGTTGTAAACTCCATATTGTAAGTTAAAATTGACACAACCATCTAAAGTTGTTTATCTACTGCGAGCGCCACTGCCTTCTCAAACATCTGATCGGTGGGGGTCCTGACTGACCCCCGCCGAACAGATGCTGATGACCTAGCCAAAGGATCGGGACGAACATACCGCCTATGCAGCTGATAAGGATGGCTCTCAAAGGGAGCCACAAAGTTTGTTTCTCTGCTCCAAATTAAAGTAATCCTAGGATTTTACATGCATGGAAGAAACAACACTGACACCTTGTAGGGTCAAAGAGGTTCTCGTTTATTAGAGGAGGATACAAGGGTTATATACCCCAGGGAGGAGTGAATCCTCTCCTGAGGGTTAGGATATATTTTATTGGTTAGTAATGCAAAATAAAGTTTCACTTCTGCGCATCTAGTCTAGCTAAAGAATGTAAACTATAGATAAGAGCAGGAGTGGTCCCGGAGCCAGCGCCATCTTGTAATGGCTTCACATCTTCAGTCTTCATATCCATAACAGTCCCCCCTTTGAAGCCATTTCAAGCACGGTGTTGTCTGTCCCTGATCTAGATGGACCTAACAATCTGTCCCATTGTGCCTGCGTCCTTTTCACCAGTTAGGAGACAATCTATCCCTAATAGATAGACTCCCTCTTAGTGGACTTGCACAATGGGAAGTCAGATTCTAACTCTGACCTTAACACAGGCTTCACTGGAACTGCGTGGGGGACTTCTTCGCTGACATCCATCTGGTGATCTTCTTCTTCATCCGCTCTGGTTCAGGAATCCTCCGGGCTCACAGGACCACTCACACTAAGCTAATTTTAAGCAAAGAATGTGTAAATATGTGTTAAAGCTAAGTGCGGATTATGTGAATATGTGCTAAAGCTACACATATTGGCTTTAAGGTTAGTTGTCAGGCTTATCAACCGTTGAAACACAGGGTCCCAAGGAATCTTCACTTCCGCCTCACAGAACTGTAGTTGAGGGAGGTCTGATGTCATCCAAGGGCACATGAATCTCCTTCCTGATGTCATCATATGGTTCAGTCATGATCATCTCAGGGATGGAATTCTCCACTGCTTTTGCCAACAGTTTCCTGGCACAAGGGATTACACAACAAACAGTTAGAGCAAGCATTATTAAGATTTAGCAAGATGACAACTCCTAACTGAGCAAGAGATTTTCTCCAGTCTTTCAGCCAGTCAAACCAGGCATCCCATGGATCACTAATGCCTGAGTTCCTTTTCAACTCCTCAGATAAAGATGTGAGTCCCCTCAGGGCATTCATCACTTGGTCATCTGGTCCCAGGTTATCTGGAATAAGAGTACAACAGGTATCTCCTATCATCTTACATACGCCACCTTTCTCTGCCAGGAGCATGTCCAATGCCATTCTGTTCTGGAATGCCATGATACTCGTGGGACCCAACTGTTCCACAATCCCTTTCAGGGCATCTCTGGAGTAGTTCACAAATCTCTGCTGATTATAATAGATGTAATTAATCCAATCCACATTTTTGTTAATGTTGATAGAGGGAATAAGCGACTCAAATCCCACTGCCACCTAATCTCTTGCTTTGAACTCATTGGGGATCCCCCTTGGGACTCCTATGGCATCTATGTATATATGTGTGTACAAGCTCTCAGCTGGTTTTCCTTTGAGCTTCACTGATGTGCTTGGAGTTACCATCACTTGTAATGGACCATCAAACCAGGGTTTAAGGACTGTTTTACTGTGTCCTTTTAACCCCCAATCTCCACGCACAGGTGGGTGGGTCCTTGGTAATTTATTAAAATCTGGAAGTGAAACAAAAACTCGAGAATGTGTTTTCATCAAATGCTTGTACAAACTGATCACATAATCTGTCAGACAACCATGTTGCATCTGGAGCTGCTGTGGGAAATACAATCCTGTCCTAGGGGCTGACCCCAAAAAGGACCTCAAAGGAACTAAAGCCTGTCTTACGGTTAAGGGTATACCTTACTGGAAAGAGGGCTAACAGCAGGCACTCTGTCCATGGCTTATCAGTCTGTGCCATGGCTTTTTGAGTCTTTTACTTTAGTGTCCCGTTCAGTTCTTTCCTACTGCTGCTTTGTGGATGGTACGAAGCACTTTAGGCTTGTTCTACACCTAAATCTTAATCACCTTTTGCATCACTTCACCTGTAAAGTGAACACCTTGTCACCTTCAATGGCCTCTGGTACCTTGTACCTGCATACAACTTCGGCCATAATCTTCTTTGCTATGGTCTAGGCTGTGACCTTAGCTACCAGGTATACTTCTAGCCATCCTGCACTTCACCTATAATCACACACCAATACATACTTATCCACCTTGGGTAGTTGAACGTAATCTGCAAGCATTGAAACGGATACAAGGGGTGAGGTGTGTGTTTTTGAGGTACCTTGACCATCTGACCCATGTTTGTTCGGGGCACAAATCATACATCTTCGAGTATATCTGGCTTCTACAGTGCTGAACCCTGGAGCGTACCATGTGCTATGTACTAAATCACACAGCAGTTTTTTTGACTGGTGTGTCACTCCATGGGTTGCCTGTGCCATTGTGGGTTAGAGGGACCTGGGAAGGCAGAGTTTTCCTTGAAACTATATTAGTCCTTCCTTTGCAGTCCCCCCTTTTGACACCCACTGGTCCCTTTCCTCCTTCCCCGCCTGGTTCTGTAAGGTCTTAAGAACTTTCAGGGAGACAGGAGGAGTTATTTCAGGGACCTGAGCTGTGGCCACTAAGGCAGGGGTCTGCCTAGGCAATTTGGCAGCCATTTTTGCCACCTGATCTGCCTTGGCTTTCCCTTCGCCTCCTCTGTGTCTGTTTCACAGTGGCCTTTCGTTCTTATCACCGCCACTCAAGTTGGCAACATGAGGGGTTCCATCAGAGACCTCACCACTTCCTAATTTTTGATGGATTTACGTGAAGGGGTTGAAGTCTCTGGCTTTCCAAATGGGCCCATAGCCATGGGCTCAAAGGCATTCATGGAATCAGTGTAAATGTTGGCTGTTTTTCCCTCTGCATCTCTGCAAACCATCTCCAGAGTCTCTGGACTCTCTTTTTGGGCAGACATGTTTAGTAACCGCTGCCCAACCTGTGTAGCACCTGCCGTCCTGGCCATACCTCGATCCATCCACAAAGAGCACATTATCTAATCTAATGGCTGACTTACCATATCCCACTGTCTCTTGTCACATCATCTGCCAACAGTCATGAGGTGCCTTAACTCTTCCCTCCCCCCTTGCTCCAGAGGCAACAGGGTGGCTGGATTCAAAGTATTACACCTTTGGATACTAACATTGTCAGGCAACAAAATGGAACACTGCATTCTCAAAAGGCGGGCATTAAAAAGATTTTTGGGTTATACCTATGTGAGGATAAATGTAATATCATGAGGAGCAGTTAAGTGAGGACAACTGAGGCAGGGCCATTGGCTTCTATAGAATACAATCTAAATGTAATAATTTGATAGACCCAGTGCGGGGGAGTACCAAATTACCAGCCTTTGAACATGAAAGGCATCCATCTACTACCTCTTCTGTAAAGTGGAAGGGGCTAGAGGACAAACAATCATAAAAAACGGCACCAAACGTGCATGTCCAAGGTCTGCAATAAGAAATGAGGCCCAAAAAATGTCCACAGTGCATTCACGTTTCTGGACAAAGGGGTGTCCTCCACAGACTTCTTTCATTCAGGGGTGAGATATATCACCCCAGGAAGGAATGCAGCAAAACTGAAGTTTTGTATTTGACACCTTGCAGTTATGGCGACATGGCTGTAGTATACATACTGGGTGAGTTCTGGGCTCCCTGTGGCAGCATCACCCAAGTATACCTTTTTACCCTCTTGCTTGAAGGCAAACAAATACCAACTGTCTGGATGTAGAGGTACGGAAGAGAAAACATCAGCCAAATTAATTACTGTGTAGTGAATAGAGGTAGTGGGAACCTTAGTCAACAAGGTGTGTGAATTGGACACAATGGGGGTATTAAAAACTGTGGCTTCATTGACAGCACGTAGGCACCTGGTACTGGGTTGGTTTTGCCCTTCTTACTTTTCTTTTTCTCAGGGTACAAAAGAGTGGTAGAAGGGGATACAATCTTTTTCATAAAGTCTCGGAATGTTTGAAATATGGCATCCAACGGTGCCATACTCAAGGGATACTGCAAGCAGGGCTTCCTTCTCATCTTTTGGGGAGTACTGACATAAACATGGACCAGGGAGTTTTATCACTAACTGCTAACAAAGTTCTTGGTCATTAAAAAGGCACCTGTTAGTTTCACAGTGCCATCCTCCTGGTATGCGATGCTGCAAGCAAGTCTCTACCCAGGAGGCAACAGGGGACAGTATCACTGACCAGCAACCGGGCAAGCACTTTTTGGTTAAGGGCAAATCTAACATGGATGGGTTCTGTTAAAGGGGAGTGTACTACTTTCCCACCCACTCCTATTCCAGGACTGGTGACCGTGGAGATTAAGTCAGGGGAGGACATGTTTGCTGTGCACAACTGTCTTGGTTGCTCCAGTATCAATCAAAAACAGGACTTCTTCTTTATCATCCAGAGTGAGGGATATCATTGGAGCTGGACTTTAATCTGCTAAAATGTTTGAGGGCACAGCCAATAATGGATTGCTTGTTTCCTAATACTGGTCTACCTTTTTTTTTTTTTTTTCCTTTCTCATCTGTCTTTGTGTCATCTCTAAGAACAAGGGTGTTTGTGGGGACAGTGATCTGGGCTCAGTTAACACAGAATAGAATCCATGTGGCGTGGTCGAGGAGTACCACATACAGCATAACTCTCTCCAATCTGGGTTCAGATGCTGCAGGTCCATTACCCAGGACCATTATAAGGTGGAAGACTTCGTTTTTCCTTTCTCCGTTTGGGAGGTGGTTTAAAATTACCGTGATAACATTCATAATAATACTTGACACTTTCTCTGTCTCTCTACACCTCCTCTATACACTTTCCGTAAGATACTCACAATCGGACTCCTGTGAGCTCGTTATCTTTCAGGCACCCTTTATTTTTCCTACATGCTTTTTTTCTCACTACTCTGGATTCAGTTTACCATCGGGGTGCATCTCTACAGCTTCCATTAGCTTGCTGATGTTCTTCACTGCCTGTCTACATTCTTTCTCCCTTACTACTTGTGTGACCTCTTATGTCAAGCTACAGTTTACCACAGGTGAGACCATTTCCATCACAATCCCTTCCTTTTGTGATTCTAGCATGGGTAGGACACTCAGGACCAAGTACTTCACTTGACTTTGTATCAAATGCAGGACCTAACCTAACATCTTCACCTGGTTCCCCTTGACCTGGAGTCCTGAACACCTGCACCATCACAACAACCTGTTAGGAATCGAGATGAAGTTGCCTCCAAGTGCTGACTTACTCCTAGTAACAGAGAAAACATAGAGGTTAAGTCATTTCATCTAATTAAACAATATTAACTTATTATAGGTATGTGTATATCCTTAATTTACTAAGTCGAATACTTGTTGTGGTTCTACTTGCATCTATGTGCTTTGCTTCCCACTTGTAGCCGTGTCACGGAGAATACCAGTAACTAAGATGGCCACTGGGCGGGGACTGACGTTCCCTCAGTTAAGATGGCCACCAGGAAGGGAAGTTCCCTAAGTTAAGATGGCTGCCAGAATGGACATTGGGACGTATGCCGTCTTGTGTGATAACTGGATACAAAGAGGTGAGCCATGGGCGTGGTTTTGGCACTGACGTACTTCACAGGTCCACCCCTCTGAAGAGAGAGACTGAGGGGGCTAGTGATATGGCAGGGGATGTGTCTGCTGGTGCGCTGTTGGGTCCTCCTGTACCATCTTAGGGGCCGTGCTGACGGCATGTAAAAGTAATCATTTGTCTTTTCATTATACATTCCTGCCCAGACTAATTTCTTATATTCAATAATTTTCCGCTGATGCTCGCATTGTTTTTCATAACAAAATATAATGCTGTAAATTCAAGGCCGGTGTTCACTCCCTTTTGGCCTAATGCCACAGCAAACTTTCCCCTGTGAGTGATGATTTCTTCTATTCTCAACTTAACCCTTAATTTGGCCTCATCATCACAGTTGAGCAGATATCGCTCACAGTAAACTTGGCTGTGTGACCTTCATCTACTAGTCGATTCTCTGGCAACACACAAGGTCAGATTTCTGGTCCACACAGACATAACAATCAACTTATTTTCCTTGAGCCACCACCTCCGGAGCCGTTTGTTTTCCAGGTAACAATTACACCGAGTTACCACCCATGTTTCAACTTTTCAGAACGGAGTCGGGCAGACAAGACACAGACGAACTGCACGCCTGACAAGGGGAGGGGTTAGTCTCAATCAGACTCAATTCTTCTGACCGCACGGACTGCACACTAGCTTTGAGGTTTGATTACATCTGCTGCCCGCTGCCTGTACACTGCAGCCTAATACAGAAAATCACTTCTGGCCGGTCACGTCTGTCTAGACAATCAATCTAGACGACCCGGCACAGGAAAACCCTCCTGGCCGGTCACGTCTGTCTAGACAACCAATCTAGACGACCCGGCACAGGAGAACCCCCGTGACTACCCAGCACGGGGAAAACACCTCCCTGCAAATGGATCGCCCCCTCTGTCTCAGGCTCTCTATCGAGAAGCTTGCACAGAGATTATGTGATCCCTGTCCGATCCTTGGTCAGTTTCTCACTCGGTTTTCCTCTCCCCTTTCAGTAACACAAACCACATAAAACACAAACCACAGTAGAAACAAACTCTTGTTTCGGGTTCTTTAAGCTCGAGGTTTCAACTTCAGCCAAAGCTGCTGCTGATAACTTCTATCTAGCAGAAATGACTACCGTAATGCAGTGCAGACTCGACAAGAGGTAGGTAAGATAATCAATTTTCTTACCTTCTCTTTGGGGCTGCAGTCCCCTTCCTCAAGTGACCGTGCACCGCACTCTGGAAGCCCGTTCCTTTGGCTACAGAAATTACATTCCCTCGAGCCCACCCAGGGACGCCAACTGATAAGGATGGCTCTCAAAGGGAGCCACAAAGTTTGTTTCTCTGCTCCAAATTAAAGTAACCCTAGGATTTTACATGCATGGAAGAAACAACACTGACACCTTGTAGGGTCAAAGAGGTTCTCGTTTATTAGAGGAGGATACAAGGGTTATATACCCCAGGGAGGGGTGAATCCTCTCCTGAGGGTTAGGATATATTTTATTGGTTAGTAAAACAAAATAAAGTTTCACTTCTGCGCATCTAGTCTAGCTAAAGAATGTAAACTATAGATAAGAGCAGGAGTGGTCCCGGAGCCGGCGCCATCTTGTAATCCCCTATCTCCCCTATAGGATCCCCTACCTCCATATCAGATGCTTATTTAGGTCCCCATATTAAAAGCTCAGGCGAAGGGAGATGAGTGATGTTTTCTACATGGGACTATATACCATGCTGAATCGGGCTTTTTTTTTTTTTACATGGGACTGTATGTTGGAGGAGCTGAAGGCAGGGGAGTGATGTTTTTTTTTTTACATAGGACTGTAATACTGGGGACAGTATAGAGAGTTGGCATTATTATTACAGGGGGAACTGCTGTGGGACATTATAATAATACAGGGGGAACTACTAGGGGCAGTACAGAGAGACACAGCAGACACAGTGTTATAAGCAGGATTACACTGTTGGGATCAGGGGGAGGAGGTGATGGAAAAATGAGAAACTGTACTTGTCTTTGTGTCAAACTCTGCAGAGATGAGACAAGGCTGAAAACATTAATCATGGCGGTCTGGTCAAAAAAAGAAGATGAGGAAAGAGAACATCTATGGCAGAAGAGATATCACTGGATGTAAGAGGTATGTGGTGCTATATGTAATGTCCAATTTAAATATGCCTTTAGCAGTAGAGCTGGGGGGTTTGGATTGAGAATTTGGCACTGGGGTGTGGGCCCCATTTCAATTTTCATCTCAGGCAGCAGAAGAGGTAGAATTGTCCCTGGCTACAGCTTTTCACCGTATCTGCCTCCTATGGAGACTCATGGTTGTGGAAAGACGAGACCGCTACTGTGAATAGCAATTCCTAGTTGGCTATCCAGATTAGGACCTCCAGACATAATTTTGTTTGGAGCCGCAGAAATACCAAGCCCGTCCCTGTATGTATTATAAAATGATGCCAATGAGAACTGTAACTTATCCTACAAAAAAAAACAAAAACACAACACTCAAGCCATCAACAGAAAAAGTGATGCCTCCTGGCATGTGGCAATGAAAAACTACAATAATAGTTTTGTCTTGAATTGCAGGGACCTAAAAATACTGCAAATTTAAGGTCCACACTGCATGTCAATTTATGTGCAGATATGTATCAGCAGTGTCTGAGTGTGATTGATCAAAATCTCTTTCCGCTCACAAACCTGGATGGAAAATCCAGAAAAAAGAAGAGAAAAAGTATTTCTGCAACGTGTGGATATAGCCTAAGGGGTTGAGGGGAACGAGACAGCACTTGGCTCTTTAGAAACAGTTTGGAAACAGGTGATTGGGAGCAAACATGTTAAAACAAGAAGCAATCTCATTTCATCTGTTTGCATTTATTTTAAATAACTGTGTGAATAGTCTTGACATTGGCAAGATACCTGATTTGAACTTGTTGCTGGGGATTAAGAAAATATATATATTCCACATCCACAACTGCAGTGTAAATGTACCGGTGTCCCTGAGAGTTAAGTGCTAAATACATTGATTTCTTGTGACAGCAACACATTGCATTTATGTGTAGTCTTTTTCCTTCAGTATCTCCTCTGTCTAGGGATCTGAGCGGGCTGTATGATAATGTGCTTTAGAATGGGCAAGCAATAAAAATGGAGCAGCAGAGATGCCAGCATCAGAAAAGGGTAAGGCTACATGCACATGAGTGAAAAACGGACATGTGATGTACATTTTAACGGCCATCACACGTCCATTTTAAGACCAATGGTAGTCTATGGGGTTATACACACGGCAGTTTTTTTGACTGTCAGTGAAAAACGGACATCAAAAAATAGAATATGTTCTATATTGTCTATTTTTCACTGACCGACTGCCGGCATACAACTGGATGGGTCCGTTTTTAACGTCCATTTCCCAGAAAGGCATCAGTGAAAAAAATGTCCATTATAAGGCCCCATTCACACGACCGTATGAATGGGGCCGTATCTATCCACAAAAATGCGGGAATATATGCAGCCCCATTCACCTCTATGGGGCCGGGAGCCGCGGCACGGAGCTAGCTCCGTGCCGTGGCTCTTTTGAAGCATGTCCTATACTTGTCCGTGCGCACGGACAAGTATAGGCATTTTCAATGGGGCCGCACGGCGTGTGTTCCGAGCGCTGCGGAACACACGCCGGGCGCCCCCCGTATATTTGCGGGTCCGCAGTAATGCGGGCCCGCAAATATACAGTCGTGTGAATGGGGCCTAAATGTCTGTTTTTAACTGACTTTTTTTTCACTGGCGTGTGCTTGTACTATGTAAATAACCTTCCCTCCACAGGTTAGACAAAATGCTGAGTACCTCCTGCATGAGATCATACTATTGTGTTTGTTTATAGATTGTGCTCTATTGTGTTAATATTTTAACAGTTTTATGGTCTACACTTTTATGGTCACACAGTTTTATGGGCTACATTCAGACGACTAGTGTTCTGCGGTCCGCAAAACACAGATACTGGTCCGTGTGCGTTCCGCAATTTGAAGACCGCACATGGCCGGCACTATGATAGAAATGCCCATTCTTGTCCGTAATTGCGGACAAGAATAGGACACACTGTATTTTTTTGCTGGGCCACGGAACTATGCGTATGTTGTCCGTATATTTTGCTGCCCCGTTGAAAAGAATAGGTCCACACCCGTTCCGTAAAATTGCAGAACGGATGCGGACCCATTCATATGGTTGTGTGAATGAGCCCTTATTGTGATGACACAGCACCTTGTATTGGCATTGATTTTATGCACCATTGTAACAATGCCACATTGTGTATGTAAATATTTCAATAATGTTCCTTCAAGTTAATTTTCAAGTTACAGAATTAATTTGCACTTAACCAAAGTACCTTCATTAACAATGTCATCAGATTATATCCATAAACAATGTCAGCAGAATTCTGCCTATAAACATTGCTAACAAACTGGTCCCAAATTAAATTATGCTTGAAGTGTTCTTTAGCATACAGGAAGTGCCAGTTACGTAATGTTTTAATCTAAGAAAACTGCAAATAATCAACCCTGCTTACCTTATGACTGGCCAAAAATCATCAGATAAGACCACAATGCATTCGGAAAGTCTTCAGACTCTTTGCTTTTTTCACATGTTATGTTAGGCCTTGTGCTAAAATAAAAACGAAATCAGATTTTTCTGCACTCAATAACGCATAACGAGAGAGTGAAAACAGAATGTTCGAAACCTTTGCTAATTTACTGAAAACTAAAATCTTGCACTGACATAAGAATTCAGGCCCTTTACTCAGTAATTAGTAGAAGCACCTTTGCCAGTCTTCTTGGGTATAATGCGACAAGGTTTGCACACATAGATTTGGGGATTTTCTGCCATTCTTCTCTGCAGATCCTCTAAAGCTCTGTCAGATTGGATGGGGACAGCCATTGTCAGGACTCTTCAGGGATGGTCTCTGTGACTCATATCCATAATACATAAATAGAGGTGTCTAATGGGACCTTGTGGTCAGAATACACAGTGCGCAAGAGAGAGTGCAGAGAGACACTACAGCATGCATTATGGAGCGCCTGCGACCCGCGCATGATAGCTAGCTAGTAAGTAGAGGTTGGTGACACTCACAAGTTGACTCACTGCCTGAGTTCCTGAATAGAGTGAAGCACCAGAGCACTGCAGTGGAGAAGGTAGCCTACAGCAGGGGTAGCAGCAAAGGACCTGTTGAGAATCCAAATTACGTGTAAGGACCAGATTGCTACAAATAAACAATAGCAACTAAACGGTGTGGGAACTAGAAGCAGGGTGAGATGCCACAACCTGATAAATGCCTCTGCGGAGTTTTGTCACTGCACTAAAAGGAGAGAGTTGCTATTGCCTGCTAATTGCCAAACTAATCTTCTCTGCTTTCTGTCAGAGGGAGACTCCCAGTGAGTTGTCACCAAGGAGCTGGGTGCCAACACCTGTAGACACAGAGAGGCAGATTCATTAATCCAATAGATGGGGTAAACTTTTATATTTTGTCTATAGCGGCATTAGCTTTTCCACAGTGCCTCATAATGGATAACTGAATCTGGTGCAGGGCTAGAAACTTTAGTCTAACTCTATACCAACTACTACTGATTTTGGTGCAAAACTTTGCATCTTAGGCATTAATCTACAACATCCCATAATTTCTGTCTCTGAATTTCACAATATGATGACAAAATATAATATATTGAAAAAAAATCTTGGGTTTCAGGGCATGACTATGTCATTCAGAAATACTATTCAGAAGTGTTAGAGCGCCCTCTGGTGGAAATTAGGACAATACATAGAAAAAAAAACTTTCCCAATTTATCACATTGGAAAACATAACATGAACATAACTGGTATATATATTGGAAAATTTCCAATTTCTTGTTATTTTCCCCTACACTGTGAGCACTAAAAAAAATCCCAATGGTAGAATTGCCGTTTTTAGGTCACCTTGCTTCGGCTCTAAAAACGGAATAAAAAAGCTACATTTACCCCAAAATAATACCAATAAAAACTACAGCTCAAAAAGTGAGCCTTCACACAACTCTGTCGACAGAAAAATAAAAATTATAGGGGTCATAACATAGCAACACAATTTTTTTTAGAAAACAATAGATTTTCATTTCATAAAAATAGTAAAACATACCAAATAAACTTGCTATTGACGTAATTACACTGACCAACTGAATAAGCCTTACATGTCATCTTTACCGCACAGCGAGTGCCACAAAAATAATAACCAAAAACACAATTGGGGAATTGCCTTTTTTTTTCAGCCCACTAATAATTTTTCTACAGCTTTACAATACATTAACAGGAACCTTACATTGGTCCATTAAAAAGTAAAACTTTGCAAAAAAATAAGCCATCATATGGCTCTTGGAATGCAACAAGAAAAAATTGAAAATTTAGTTTCTAAGATTGTTATTTTTTGGCAAAACACAATTCCACCATTGTTTATATGGTTTTCAGTGTGTGGTAAAATAACTTGATACCTGTAGGCCCCTTTAAACAAATGAGTTTTCCAGGAGGGTGCGATACATGAAGCAAGCGCATAACCGGACTGAATCCTGACCCATTTATTTTAATGGATCTGTGTACATGAGCGTCTGATGCGTTTTTCATGCATCATCTCTGAGTTTAGGAAAAAATGCACCATGTTCTATATTCTGCTCTCGCTCCATAGAAGAGAATGGGGCTTCAGTGAAAAACATATCTGGATGCAACCGTTTTTCACTGATGGTTGCTAGGAGATGTAGATTGTTATTCTTCAAAGTATCAAAAATTGATTACATCCATGTGGAAAAACGGAAACATTGAACGAAATCGCAGACAAAACTGACTGAACTTGCGTGCAAAATCATCAGTTTTTTCCTGAACAGATCCTGAGAGAATCCGTAACGCTCGTGTGAAAGAGGCCCTAGTGTAGTGGAATACAAAATGTATATAGTTTTTCATGGTTTTCTACTTTCATGCAATAAAATCACTTGTTTTTACAAGATAATTGGCTTTGAAAAGGCACATGACATTTTAAATTTTTCCATCGGAGGGCTTTTTTTTTTTTGGGGGGGGGGGGCAACTTGCAGTTTTCATTAGTACTATTTAGGAGCTACATACAACATTTTATTCCATTCTATGGAAGGCTGTCATTTTGCAAAACACTTTCTTCCTGGCATCAAGAGAGTTAAATATCTACAGTTGTTATCTAAGGGGTTAAATGGCAAGGATGGCCAAGCTCTCACTACACGTTACACAGAACACCCATGCCCAGGCTTATCTTACAGTGCCATAAAAAGACATATCACAAAGAGTAGAGCCCTTAGCGGCTTCTTGTACCTCTTCTCCTCCTTCTTCTTCTGCTAGCTCCTCCTTCTCCTGGTTGATTGACAGGGTGTGACTGCTGTGCTAGATTAACAGAGTCACTTTTTCAAATACGCCCATCTTACTTCGACACAAAAATGTCATCGCCAATCCAATGCCTGATCACTACAACCTTACCCACTAGTGATGCAAGCAGAAGGAGCTATGACACGCATGCGGAAGATTTCAGTGGGGCCCATGATGGCATTTCCAACCTAGCAAGCTGTCAAGGTAAGATGGGCATGTTTGACATTACTGATTTCAGTGTATTGCGATCTGCAGCTTGATGACATTAGCTTAATATGCCAAATGTTGCTGACAGGTTCCCTTCAAAGGGTTAAAGAGGACCTTCCATCACTCCTGACATTACTGTTTTAATAGCTTCATGCATTTCCCATGTAATAACAATTCTGGAACATCTATTCTTATGTCTGTATGTTGTGCCATTCCTTTATTATTTGCACTAGAAGTTATGAATTAATTGCTATTTGCCTTCAGTAAAGGAACAGAGGGGAGGTAACCAGTTGGGGGTGTGTACCTGCACAGTCTGAACATGGCAGCACTGATTGGATAGAGTGAGTCTGTGCAGGGACACCCCCCCCAACTTGTTACCTCCCCTCTGTTCCTTTACTGAAGGCAAATAGCAATTCATTCATAACTTCTAGTGCAAATAATAAATGAATGGCACAACATAGAGCCATACGAATAGATGCTCCAGAATTGTTAGTACGTGGGGAATGCATGAAGCTATTAAAATAGGGATGTCAGGAGTGATGAAAGGTCCTCTTTAAAGATAGATAGACAAGCCTATGGACAAAAACATACTACAAAACATGGCATGCCTAGAACACCCTTGTATTGTTAGAAATGACAAAAGCCAAAATGCAGTAGTGTATGCACATAGCCAGCCTTAGGGGTGTGCGACCGCACAGGGCACATCTGAAAGGGGACCTAGGGGATCCTCTAGTGTGTATACATAAATTAGATATGTTTAGGGGTGTGCAATGCATGATATTATTATTTTCAAGGGCACAGTGCAATGTATTACTATATTTTTGGACCATAAAATGCATCTAGAATATAGAAGAGGAAAATAAGGAAAAAAATATATATTTTTTATCAGACCTCCCTCAGATCAAACCCCCATTCCTTCTTAGACTTCATATCAGCCCCTCATTCCTCCTCAGATAAGACTCCCAAGCTACATCAAATCTCAGATCAGACCCCCATTCCTCTTTAGTCATCAGATCAGACCCCTATCATACCCCAATTCCTCCTCAGATCAGATTCCCAAGCTCCATTAGACAAAAAAGTAAATACATTAACTTCTCTCTCTTGATCTGGACTGCGCTGACACTCAACGATCGCAGGTCTTCTGCAGACCCATTCTTCACTGTGACCTGACGTCACATAGTGTCAGGTCATAGTGCACGCCTACATGCACTACTTCTTAACGCTGTACGCAGTCAGGACACGTGCAGTGAGGCACCTGGAAGAAGACCAGGGAGCAGTGAGTACAGTCAGCGCAGTGTTTCCCTCCCCGCTTCCCCTGCATGCTGATGACTGTGCTTCCATAATGGAAGCCCTAATTAGAATTTGCACCCTGCCCCCTGCTTTAGGGGGGTGCGTCTTATAGTCCAAAAAATATAGGTATTTATTAAAGGGTTCAGAATTTGTGTGTAGTGGCCTAAATGTATTTTTTTTTTAAAACACCAACATTTTTATTCATTCGGGGCTTTTATTATTTTTATTAATGTACTTGTGGAGGTCTGACATCCAGGACCTTCACCAATGGTGATGAAAAGAGACTGCAACTGCCAGCTAAGTATAAAAGATGTTATGCATCAGTGAGTGTGGACTCACTGTGCCAACTAACTGGTTTGGCTTTGGGCTAAATCCTAAGGGCATTATTGTGGCACTCCCCTGATATTCACTATTTAACTCCAGTACAGGGATCTGGACTTCACTGCAGGGGAACAACCAGACCACTACCTCCTGGGATAGTCCCAGTATAGTTGGCAGCTTACTTATTGGGGTCACAGACCCTGGAGCAAGCACCAGGAGCTCAGGATAACAAAAAATGCACCAAAAGCACAGGTGTGGTCTGAACAGTCACTTGGACTAGAATGTTGAGATTCAGGAAGCACACTGGAAGTGTAGACAAATGCAGACACAGGATAGACTGGCTGGCAGGGTGATAGTGCACACACAGGCAGGAATACAGACATGGGCTGACAAACTGGGTTAACTCAGAATACAAACAAAACTGAAAGTGCAGGATCGCACACCCAGGGCGGGTCAGGACTGGAGACATACTGGATAAAGAGGCAGGAGATAACACAGATGAATGACTGAAGCACTAAGCTTCAATATGCCTTTGCTGGTCACCAAAGAACCTTGACGCTCAGGCACCCTCTTCCTGGAGAGGGATCCCTAGCCATTGGCTGGGGAAGGATAAGCAAGCGCACACACTGGCCCCTTTACACTGCCGGAAGTGAGCATGTGCACCCTAAGGAGACAGAGACTAACTAGGGCCAGGATTCTGGATGGTATGGTGAGTAGTGCAGCGAATGCACCGACAGGGTACAGCAGGACTGTGGCGGGCAGCAACCATGGGCCTCTTGCATACACAGTGCAGAAATCGAACTATAGTAAATAGTACAATACAGTAAATTGTTTGTGTTGGTGTTGTTTGTGTTTCAGTGCAGATTTCACCCTTAGCAATGGACAGAGTCAGATCCGGACAAATCCATGACAAAATTCTCAAATTAGGCCTCATTCACACGACCGTATGTATTCCGTGTCCGTATAAAAATGGCGCGGAAGTACGGAGGTACTTCCGCAAAAATACGGATATGGAAGCATTCGGAAGCGTCAAAAGTCTTCCGTATTTTTGCGGATCCGGTGTCTTTGTAATTTTTTTACATAAAGATTTTGACTGTGATTTGAAAAAATAGAAAAAAAAGTGTTTTAAAACTGTCACCTCAGAGCTTTGGCGCCATTTTCTGCTTTGACTTCACAGAGAGAGTTTGTGAGAGACTTTTGCTTGACCGGCATTTGTTTCTGGCTTGAATTCTTTGGCTGTCATGGCTTCCTTTCCTTGCTAGTGGGATATGATCTACTGGCTCATCTCTCGGCGATTTGGATGTGAGCTGGCACTTCCGTCTGAGGAACCGAGAGTCCGGAGGCAGTGGGTTCATCCCATTCTTTCACAGCGACTACAGAAGGGCCACTTTCATCGGCTGTACAATGACTTATGGCAGTACCCTGATAAATTTCGGGGTTATTGCCGTTTGTCTTTGGCGGCCTTTGATTGTTCGCCACACTTGTGAACTAATGTGGCAGCAACTCAGAACAGCGGTGATGCCCCAACCCAAGGCAGAAGATTGGCTCCGAATTGCCGAGGGGTTTAATCAATCTGCGCAGTTTCCACACTGCTTCGGGGCGTTGGATGGTAAGCACATTCGTGTGAAGAAGCCGCCTCGCTCAGGGTCCCAATATTTTAATTACAAGCAATATTTCTCAGTGGTTCTGTTTGCTTTAGATGATAGTAACTACAGATTTATTATTGTTGATATTGGGTCCTATGGAAGCACAGCAGACGCCCGCATCTTCTGTTCTTCCAGAATGGGTGAACGGCTTCGTTCCAACCAACTAGCCCTGCCATAACCAAGGCGGCTACCAGGTTCACCTGGTCCAGCCGTTCCATTTGTAATCGTGGCTGATGAGGGGTTTGAATTATCTCCTCATGTAATGCGACCTTTCCCAAGACGTGATTTGGATGACCAGAAGCGCGTATTCAACTATCGTCTGTGTCGTGCACATCAATATGTTGAATGTGCTTTCGAAATACTCTCCGGTAAATGGAGTGTTCCTGTCAACCTTGCAAATGAGTCCGCCAAATGCCACCCTGGTGATACAGGCTTGTGTGATTTTACACAATTTCACCAGGATTCATGATGCATCCTCTGAACCTGAAGCGGGCCCTTTTCCAATGGAGGAATCTTTGGAATTGGACCAAAATCGGCATGGAAGACCTGGAACGGCTGGCCTAGCAGTTCGAGATCTCTTTGCAGATTTCTTCATGAGTCCTGAGGGTGCATTATCGTGGCACCTGGACAGCATTCGTGGTACCCGTTAAACTTGGTTTTGGGCCAAATTGTTACCAAATTTGGAAAATGTTATTTTTTAGATAGATAGTGCCCCATTTTTTAGATTAGTTTAGGGACCCACAAGATAATGAGGACCCTTGACGTGGGCTTGTGGGCTAAGGTTTTTTGTGGAAATATGTAAAATTAATTTTTTAAATATTTCTACATTACACCGACAAATACCTCATTATTGTACCTTAAAATATTAATAAATTTGAAAGGTACAGCCCATCGGGATCCTAGGGCCAAGCATTAATGCATGCAGCAAGAAACCACATTGGGCTTATATGCTCCTTTGCCAGTATAATAAAGATTTAAAAAACTTTTGTCTTGATATACACGGCGTCAGTTGTTGCGCAACATTCCTTGTAGACCTTCACATACACTTGCAGTGTTCAATTTTTCAAGTTTGTTATCGCCATGGATTTGGACAGAATTTTTACACTGTTTTATATCTTGCAAAAGTCGCAGAGGATCTTTTCATCTCAAAAAGATCCCCGCTACTCTTGTATACTGGCTGCGACGGGTGTTGCGTACCAACTGTTGCTGTGAAACCAAAACCACGGAAGCACTATGGTATGCATCCGTGTTTTCTTTAAACCGTGCCTCCATGCTGTGTAAAAGTAGTGCATGCCCTTTTTTTACAAGGTGTGGACCTTCGGATGTAGATTGCGGAGGCAATCCAAGTGAATGGATCCAAAATCCACAAGCAGGTGCCCCATGGTCAGTGCCTGGGCATTGCTGACCACTGTTTGCTGCCAAAACCACAGGCATGGCCGGCAGACTTTATTAAGTGTGCATGAGGCCTTAATCCAGCTCATGTTTCAAATATGTTAGAACACACTGCCATAAAGTAGTGTATGCCATACTTTACAGCAGTGTTGTGGCACGGCATTAAACCACACAAAAGCTCTACATTCGTGGTGTCAATGTGCGTGCATTTACACCTATATATGCTGGCTGCAATATTGGCAATGGACATTTCTGCCATGGCCAAATTGCAGTCTGCATATGGTTGAAAATGAATAATGTTTTCAATGTTTTGAGATTAAAATTTCACAACAAAGGCGGGGTGCTTTTACAGGATGTTCCAGTTTGGGAACAGCTGGCCGGATATATGGTGCTTCATGAACATGTATCTGCCAGGCTGGTCACACAATGGAACAGTCCGTTGTAGCCCTGCGATGTTGTGGTGATTTTCTTTTTTGTAATTTTAATAATTTTTAAAATTAAAAAAACTAAATTCTTCCAAAATTCAACTGTCTGCAGACTATACTTTAATGGATCCTGCACACAAACATGTGCTGTCCGTGCGGCAGGCCACAAACTGCAGCCCGCAATGCACGTGCACTCTCCAGGAGGACACACCATGTGGATCTCGGACCCATTCCCAGTGTGTCTGCACTGTCAAATTTAAGTGTTTGCGCTATTTACTTGTGTTGCGGATGAACGGCCTGGAACAACACAGAAGTACACCGTAGTGCTTCCGTGGTGTTCCAATACGTGCCTCCGCACCGCATGTCATGGATTGCGGACCAATTGAAGTGAATGGGTTCGCAATCCCTGATGTGGTGAGCATACAGCCGGTGCCCGTTTTTAGAGGACCTGCCATATATGACCCGCAGGATGGCCACAAGCAGCACACGTTCGTGTGCATGAGCTCAACTGATAAGGGCTCATGCACACAAAATTGTGCTGCCCATGGCTGTTCTGACCATGTATGCTCCCCCCTAAAAGTGGAAATCATAATGGTCATTATCCATTATATATTGGTCAAAAATTGACCACTATAAATCATTAAAGTTAAGAAATGAAGACAGACTCTGTTTTGATTTTTAAACAAAATAAAAATTTACTATAAATAAATTTGTTTTTTTTTTTTTTTAGAAAATAATTTACAAGTTTAATAAATCATGGGTATAACTGTATCCAGACCCGGGGTAAGAATGGGGCGGTGGGGGGCGGCTGTTGGGGGGGGGGTATGAGGGAAAGGATGGGACGGAGGAAGTTGAAGGGAGTTGGCGCTCCGCCTGCCTAATAATATCGACTATCCCCGTTGGGATAGCCGGCCCAGCAAAAAGCCCCAAAAGGGATGCCATAGTGGACAGGCACAAACTATGCCTGTCCTGGGGCGCATCATCAAGTAATGGCCCCAGTCCAAGCATAAGCCTGTCCCCACGGCTGGCGGGCTTATTCTTGGTCAGATACTCAAGGACTGACCAGGAAGAGCCCTGGCAGAAACCCTGCTCCGTTTTGGAGCTCTTCGAGAAACCTCCTGAGTTTCTGGCTCCTCAACGGGGGAAGTCGATATTTCAGGAGGCGGAGTGGGTCGGGGGGCAGAAGAGGGTTCATCGGGGGACATCTGGCTCGGGCCGGCCTCCTCCTCTTCCTCTTCGAGGTTATCAACAGTCCTAATAAGGAATCACAAAAAACATTATAAGCAAAATATAAATAAAAAAAATAAATAAAAAAATTTGGGTTTAAAAAAACTTACTCTCTTACAGCAAAAACAGGCTTCAAAAAGCTGAGCTGCCGGCTATACAAATATGGCCTTTTTTTCAGCGACCCCTCGCCGGACCGGGCTTTTAAGGTGGACTCCCTTTTAAACTGGTCCCGTGCGCTGTTCCACCGGGTCTTAATCTGTTTGACTGAAATGAAAAAAAAAAATAAAAAATTTAGTTTAAAAAATAATCCTCCTTTAAAAATTTTTTTAGAAAACATAGATGCTCATGCAATCATATATTCAGGAGCAGGCTGTCTAGGCCCAAGTCAGGGAACTTGGGCCTAGGTAGGGTGACCAGACGTCCTCTTTTCCCCGGACATGTCCTACTTTTGGGCATTAAAAAAATGTCCGGGGGGAATTTGAAAATCGTCCGGGATTTTGTTGGACTGCCTCAAACTGTTTGAGTCAAACATAATTTATGTTTGACTCAAACAGTTTGAGGCAGTCCAACAAAGTCATTTTAACTCTTAAAATGGCCTTTAGGGTTAAAAATAATAAAAACAAACTCACCTTTTCCACTTGTTCGCGGCGCAGCCGGTCCAGTGTCTTCTTTCTTCTTTCACCTTGCAGGACCTGCAAAAGGACCTTTAGTGACGTCACCGCGGTCACCACGTGGTGAGTGCACTCACCGTGCGGTGACGTCACCAAAGGTCCCTTTGTAGGTCCTGCAAGGTGAAAGAAGAAAGAAGACACTGGACCGGCTGCGCCGCGAACAAGTGGAAAAGGTGAGTTTTTAAAATTATTTTTAACCTCTAAGGGCCATTTTAACAATTATTTTCTGTTATAACCATGTTATAACGGAAAATAATAAAGGGAAGTTCGGGTCCCCATTCCCTGGGGTATAGTGTAATGGCATTTGGATCCCCCCCTCCCCCCAAAAAAAAAAAAAAAAAAAAGGTGTCCTTCTTTTCAGAAACCCAAACCTGGTCACCCTAGGCCTAGGCAGCCTGCTGAAGAATATATGATTGCACGAGCATAGTGACAATATGACAGAAAATGACAGACATGATTTTACATATAATAAATGTACTTACCAAGGTTCTTGCGCTCCTTTGAATTGGCTTTGCCATATTCCTCAGGGAGGACACCCTCAGCGACCTCCAACCACGGCAGATCCTTGCAGACACGATCATGGTAGAGGTCGCTTCGGGTGTCCCATAGCTCTGGCCTCTCATGCACCATGCTGATTAGTTTTTGCATCTAAATGGACATTTTTGGAGAAAATCTCTCAATGCTAGGTGAACTGTGTCTTGCAAATGATCAAATGCCTCTGGCAAGAAACCAGTTGGAGCCAGACTATAGTCTGGAAAATGTATCAATTTTGGGGGCTGGATTAGAGCCAGATATGAATATATCATACCTCCCAAGTGTCCCTCTTTTGGAGGGACAGTCCCTCTTTTTGACCCAAGTCCCTCCATCCCTCTTTTACCCTTAAATGTCCCTCTTTTTGACCTGGAGGATTATTGCATAAATGTGCATTAATAAATTTACTAAATTGCTCCTTACTAAACTATCTCTATGGTTTATACCTATAAATTAGACCAGAACTTCATAATTTGGTGAAATTTAGACCTTAAAATATCTATGATCTGATGATTTATGTGCTAATGTTTATATGGACAATGAAGCGCAAGAAAAATATTGCCTCAGGGGCTCCAGTAATTATGCTTTGGGCGGAGTTAGAGGTGTGGCCTAGTATGAAAAAAACTGCCGTGATGCACGCCGCACACATTGTCCCTCTTTGCAATTTTCAAAAGTTGGGAGGTATGATATATGCATATATACGGACATGGATCCGCAAAAATACAGAAGACATACGGAAAGTCTTCCGTGGCGTCCCGCATTTTTGCGGACCCGTTGACTTGAATGGGGCTACGGACGTGTTTTTGCGGCAAAGTATAGGACATGCGTCATTTTTTTTGTGGCCCATCAGCCGTGAAATACGGCTGCGGAATGCACGCCGTGGGCATTCCGCATTTTTTTCCTCCTATGGGAAAATGAATTGGGTCCGTACCTTTCCGCATCGTTCCACAAAAATGGGGAACGATGCGGAAAGAAATATACGGTCGTGTGAATGAAGCCTTATACATATGAATTTTGGTGTAGAATCTCTGTGAAATCTGCATAAACTACACTACTGTGTGCATATACCCTCAGGGTACAATAACATGGCGCATCATGTCATGGCCACGCTGTATCAAGTCCTGCATGGCTGTACCGCAGGGCTCATACACACGAACATATTTTCTTTCCGTGTCCATTCCGTTTTTTTGCGGACCATATGCGGAACCATTCATTTTAATGGGTCCACAAAAAAAAAAAAAAAACGGAAAGCACTCCATAAGCATTCCGTTTACATATTTCTATTCCGCAAAAAAGAGAACATGTCCTATTATTGTCTGCAATATGGACAAGGACAGAGTACTGTTCTATTAGGGGCTAGCTGATCCGTTCCACAAAATACGGAATGCACACAGACGTCATCCATATTTTTTGCGGATCCATTTTTTGCGGATAGCAAAAATACATACGGTCGTGTGCATGAGCCCTGACAAAACTAATAAAGGATGCATTGTTTAGTCCAGGGATGCTCAACCTGTGGCCCATCAGCTGTTGTAAAACTACAACTCCCAGCATGCCCTAATAGGTGTAGGCTGTCTAAGCATGTTGGGATTTGGTTTTGCAACAACTGAAGGGCTGCTGGTTGGGCATCCCTGGTTAAGTCAGTCTGTATTGTTAATGGTCATGTCATATTGCTGGTGCTACAAAGCCATTAACAATGCAGACCAAGTAAACAGTTCCGACCTCATTAGGGGTTGTCCGGGTTCAGAGCTGAACCCCTCTATGCGTTCATGTCACGCATTGCACCCGCACGGAAAACTCGCTCGTGTGAAAGGGGCCTATTCCAAGCCAAGGGCTGCACTTGGCTACCTCCAGCGCTTCCATAGAAATCAATGGAGCAGAGGCGCGCATTTCCATCTAACTGCTTTATTTCGGGGGGTGTCCATAGGCCTAGGATGCGTGGTGCCCAAGACCGCCCACCCAGTTGTCACTTACTGCATTTGTCCGCCATGGCCCACAGACCGGCCTCACTGCGGCTGCGCGCACCGCACCCGCTCACTCTCAAGTCCGGAAGTGTAGCAGGAAGCTCGCGCAGCCGCAGAGAGGCCGGTCCACACAGCAGAACACAAACTCTGCGGCTGCACGTCAGTGTCCCAGGCTCCAGCACGTGTCCCAGCCCAGCCAATAGAGAGCTGGGAGTCTGGGACACGCCATAGGCTGTGGGCAACCGTCACCCCCAGATAGGAGAGTGATATACGATAAGTGTGGAAAAAACACATTCTTTCATTGTTTAACAGTGAGTTAATTGTTAATTGTTTGACAGTATTTTATTGTTAAAAAAGTCTTTGATGTGTGTGGGGGGGCATGTCATCAGGGGCGTGACGCGTCATTGGGGGGGGGCCTGACATAACTTCGCTTAGGGCCCCAGAAATGCCAAGACCGCCCCTGATCTAAGTTATCCCCTATCCAAATTCACTATAGTATTTGTGGCTGCATTTTTTATATGTGGTTTTAGTGGAGGATTTGGTAAATCCTACCAAATGGTAAAAAGCATAAAATGACATAAAAATCCACACCAAAGGTCAATTTCAGCACAGATTCCACAGCTTTTTTTTACTTAGTTTTTCTTTACATCAGGTTTCATAAATCCTGCTAAAGTGCTATTTTCTACACACAACAATCCTAAGAAGCACAGTTTGTAGGTTCACTCTACCAGTGCATGGGTTATGCGGCACTATTTTTAGAGGTACTGTTTATAGGAGTGCTTTTTTTTAATCAAGGGCTGACACTGTCCCTGGAAAAACAAAAACAACACTATGCTTTGATATACATGTGAAGCTTCTGCGCTGGGACGGTTTCAGCCCTTGCAGTCAGCGCCTCCTTTCCCCAGCACGGCCCTCCCCTCTTTCACTCCCTCTCAGAAGGACGGCGCAGTCACGTGGTGCGCCTAGGTCCGGTCACATGGCGATGACGTCACGCCCTCGCCCGGACTCCAGTGTGTTATGTGTGGTGGTGGTCATGGACAAGGATTTGGTGCGGCAGTGCCTCAGTTACCACGGTCCTACTCTGCTGTCCTTGGTAAAGAGTGAGCAGCATGAGCACGCCGGCTTCAGGCAGCTGCTGGGCGAGCTCTCCAAATGGCCGCAGTACAGGTAATGCCCGGAGCCGCAGGACAGGGTGACAGTGGTGCCTCTACCGTCCATTGCTTACTAAACTATTCTCCCATGTGGGAAGCTAGTCCTATATAGCTCTGCTGTGTCATCACAGGTGTAAACATAGAACTTCCCTGTAACTCGAGATTAGTGGGTGACAACTCTGGGAGTCCCTCACCTGTTTGCACCCTACAGTGGATTTTAAAGGGGATGTCCATTATCTGAAAGATTTTAGAGATGGTTGGGTATGTGCTGAAAAAAACAACACATCTTGCCAGCTGTGTACATGCAGGTTACCACTAGCGCTGTGCAGTGACATGTGGAGAACGGTACGGGGCCCCTGAGAGCCAGCAGTCATATACCAGTAATGCTGGCTTTACACCAGTTAGAAGTAGGTTGTGGTTGAACAGCAGGTTTGCTTCCCAGAGCCGGCCATATGTTTTACTTCAGATTGTTCTTACTGCCCATGCGTGGGCAATGGGATAGATCATAGATCTTTCTTCCGACTATCAGACGAAAATATTAAACACAAGCTGTTTGATTACAGACGAGAACACTCTCAAATGATCGTTAATTTCACCCGATGAATGTTCGTTTTGGGTTAAGTTTGTCCGTTTTGCTTAACTTTAGAGTCCATGCAAACAACCGTATTTCTAGTTTTGCATCCGTTCCCCAATTTTGTGGAGCAGGTGCGGACCTATTCATTTCAATGGGGCCGTACCGTGTGCTGTCCGCATCTGTAGTTCGGTTCCGCGGCCCAGCAAAAAAGATACAGCATGTCCTTATTCTTATCCAGACAAGAATAGGCATTTCTATCACAGGCAGGCCATGTGTGGTCCTCAAAATGTGGAATGCACACGGCTGGTATCTGTGTTATGCAGATCACAAAACACTTATGGTCGTGTGATTTCTCCCTAGACTAATGTGTATGCCATTTTAAAGTGGTTTTCTGAGACTTTAATACTGATGACCTATCCTCGGTACCTGATCAGTGGTGGTCCGACACCCCCGCTGATCAGCTGTATGAGGAGATGGGCACAGGGCTCACGTCCTGTCTCTCCTTGTCCTCTGCTGTGGTCTATGGTCCATACCGATCTGGTATTGATTACCTGTCCTGAGGATGTAATTAGCATTATGTCAGTGTCATCCAATACATTCCAGAACTGTAAGGGTTACGTAGCATCAGTATAATGCTATGTGACCCCGTCAGTGGTGGTAGGTCAGGCCGGGAGCTGCGTTGTGGACCTAAGCCTGTCCTAAGCGTGCAATGCCCTGAGCACTGTTTTGTTGGTGAAAGAAAAGCACAATGTGCCGGCAGCTATGTGAGGTCAGCGCCAGACTACTACCCCCACCCTCAGCCTCCTGGACTCCTCTTTCCGTCAGGTTCACACAGCACAGTTTTAACTGCAGATATGAAGCTTTCCTTTATAATTCCTCATTTAGAACCCACTCCTCGTTTTCACCTGCTCTGACTGAACTTCATGTATCGGTTTTACCACTTTTTTTTATCTTCTGACAGGAAGGAGAGGAATTTCGATAATATTGAAATGCAGCAGTTTATTGCGAGGAAGGCAGATCTGCTCTTTGCTCTTTCATGGAAATCTAATGTTCGAGAAAAAGCAGAATCACAGGAATCATCAGAAGGTATGTTCTTGTTTGATTCATTTCCCCTGAGCTTCTTCTGAGCATAGAAGAATGCCCTGCCATGGATTGCATCTTACATATGGATCTGGTGCATGTACTGTATTGTATTTGAAGGCCAGAATACCCATTGTATGCAGCAGCCAGGGTGCCGAGGGCTATGGAAGCATCCAGCTGACTGCTACACTGTGTGCATAGCTGCGATTCACTTGTGCAGAAAGAGTGTTTCCTTAAAGAAGAACTCCCGCAAACATTTTTATTCTCTGACCTGTTAGAAAGGTGCATGATATAATCTGTAGTGATTGTCATTTTCTTATCAGTGACTGTTTCTGTGAGTAAAAAACTCTCTTCTTATTGTAGCTGGGTCATGTGACCAACTCCCTGACCTCCAACTGACCCAGGACAGAAAGCCAGTAACTGCTCTATTCATTCCTATGGGAGCCTCACTTTCAGTCTCATAGGAATACATAGAGAATTAGACTTCCTGTCCACACATAAGTCTATGTGTGAGTTGGTGGGTCTAATTGCTGGTCACATGACACAGATAAGAAACTTCACGATGATATAAGTCAAAAATTCAGACACTGGTAAGAAAATGACATTCACTACAGATTACATCATGTACATTTCTAGCAGGACATGGAATAAAATTTTTGTCGGGAGTTCTTCTTTAACCGTGGCCACTGTGGCTGAGATGGGGATAACTTTTTAAGAAGGTTGTGCTATGAAATCGGCTTATCCTCTATTCACAGGGTAGTTGTGGTGGTCTAACTACTAGAACCCCCACCGATCATGATAACTGCAGTCCCATGCGAAGGTATGTATGGAGCAGCATGTTTAGCATGTGCGCTGCTGCATTCACACTCTATGGGACTGCTGGAGATAGATAAGTTGCATGGGACCGCTGTTTCTCATGATCAGTATGGGTCCCATAGGTTGGATCCCCGCAGATCAGACACTTATCTGATATAATATGATCAGGGGATAAGTTGTCTTCATGGCACAACATACTCCCCACTCTGGTGCCGAAATTACACAGCTCCCTCCTCTCTGTAGTAGATGGGCTGGTTACTGCAGAACTCCTTCCACTTAAAGGGAACCTGTCACCATGGAAATGCAAAATAATCAGCAAACAGCAGGTTATAGAGCAGGAGGAGCTGAGCAGATATTATAGTTTTGTGAGAAAATTCTGTAAATCTTGTATTTCATTCATTTATATTCCTGCTCATTCCAGGAGGCGGTCCTATCAGTGATTGACAGCCTTCCCTCTATGGCTGTGTATACAGAGAGAGCTGAATATATTGCCACAGAACTACATATCAGTCTGCTGTGCTCCTCCTGCTCTGTAACAAGCTGCCTTCACCTCAGACACCGTGTTTAACGTGACAGGTTCCTTTTAAAGAAGAACTCCCGCAAAATTTTTATTCATTGACCTGTTAGAAAGGTGCATGATATAATCTGTAGTGATTGTCATTTTCTTATCAGTGACTGTTTCTGTGAGTAAAAACCTCTCTTCTTATTGTAGCTGGGTCATGTGATCAACTCCCTGACCTCCAGCTGACCCAGGACAGAAAGCCAGTCACTGCTCTATTCATTCCTATGGGAGCCTCACTTTCAGTCTCATAGGAATACATAGAGAACTAGACTTCCTGTCCACACATAAGTCTGTGTCAGTTGGTGGGTCTAATTGCTGGTCACATGACACAGATAAGAAACTTCAGGATGATAGAAGTCAAAAATTCAGACACTGGTAAGAAAATTACATTCACTACAGATTATATCATGTACATTTCTAGCAGGACATGGAATAAAATTTTTGTTGGGAGCTCTTCTTTAAGCTTTTGGGAGCAGTGCTGCAGTAACCAGCTTTGTTCACTATACGGTGGAGGGAGCTGTGTAGTTCGTGCACCAGAGCCAAACGTGAACAGCCGATTGGCAGGGGTGCGGGGTGTCCTCAATAGAGACATGGAGTCTTTCCTTTATACTTGTTTAGATCAACTCCTAGTTTTGTAAGGCAGCTCAGTGTGTGCTAAAGTGATCACATCAATCGGGTATTATAAATGAATGTTCAGTTTTGGAGATCAGTAGTAACATGTAAGATATCTCCACCTTGTTCTTTGTATCCTTTAACTGCTTGCTGCACTTGAGGTAATAGTATGTTAGTGGCCTTAGGTAGTTGGCGCACCTTGATGGGAGGACACCTGTAATACATCGGCACTCCTGCCACAACTCTCTAGCTTCATTCACGCGCTGTACAAGATGGTTGACCCCCTTGTAGATGTGATCACATAACTGTGAAGACATCTAGGGGAGTCTCTGGTATAAGCCTAGCATACCACTGTTTTCTAGTCAAAAACCTATGACAAGTGTAATGTACCTAGGAGTTACATACATGTGGTTGACTTACAATCGAAGAATTTTGCCAGTGCTGTCCTTTTAGGATTTTGGTAGCAGTATAGATCAATGAAGTGATTTGCAGCAGTTTTGGCTTAATTGTTTTCTAACCAGAGACTGTCCGCATTATGTCCTCTGAGATCTGCAGCTAACACGTCTGTATTTTGCCCTGCAGGTCGTTATGCGGTCATGCCCCCTTTGGAGCAATTCATGGACGTCCCCAGTGGTCAGAAAAGGGAATTGTTCTTTAGAGATGTTGAACGCGGGGACGTTGTTGTTGGAAGAATAACTTCCATTCGTGATTTTGGATTCTTCATGGTGCTGATCTCCATGGGCAGTGGCATTTTGAGAGACATCGAACCATTAGAAATAAGTGTAGGTATTTATGCTGCTATGTTCCCACACAGTTTAATTAACAGGGTACACTTTCCTATAAGATACGTTTTTTTCCTTTAATCAGGCATTGTGTCCTCTTAGAGATGTGCCTTCTCAGAGTAACCATGGTGATCCGTTATCATACTATCAAATTGGCGATCTAATTCAAGGTAACTTCTACTTTAGCGGTCATATAGGGTATAAGTACGTGGTGAATTGAGGAAAGCCTTATTCACATGGATATTTTGTGGCTGTGCGTATAAGCCTGCTGTATGGATATATCGTCTCCCAGAAGCAGTGCTTCTAATGGAGAATACCTCCATACATACAAGGTCTTTGATAAGAAATACAACACAAAACCTTCATATGACTATGTATAAAATACAGAGGTACAGTCCAGGGGTCAGGAACCGCAGTAGGAGCATGACTGCGGCACCATACAAAACAATGCTGTAATGCAGCTGTGTGCATGAGGCCGAAGGCCTTTCTCATGTCACACAATAAGTTCTAAGGTGAGGAATTATTAAACTGCTGTAAAGTACAACTGGCTTAGTTGCCCATAGCAACCAATCAGATTCCACCTTTCATTTTCCAGGGGAGCTTTGAAAAGTGGAATCTGACTGGTTGCTATGGGCACCGGTTTTGATAAATCTCCCCCAAAGTATTTTGTTTTTTGCATGGATCTGTAATGTGTCTTTGTGTGGCTGGAGCCTAATACTGAGTCTTTAAAATTCATATAGAACTGCTAGCCCCCTCAACAACTAAGGATCTGTGTACATTGCGTATGGTCTCCTTCTGACAAACCCATTTTGGTCTACCTCTGACATATACCTGGAAATATGCCACACATTAACCACAGTGTAGCCACACATTAACCACAGTGTAGCCACACATTAACCACAGTGTAGCCACACATTAACCACAGTGTAGCCACACATTAACCACAGTGTAGCCACACATTAACCACAGTGTAGCCACACATTAACCACAGTGTAGCCACACATTAACCACAGTGTAGCCACACATTAACCACAGTGTAGCCAAATACGTATGCCCCACAGCTGCAGTTTTTTTATTTTTTTTTTTTTACGCTGGTCCACTACATAGGAAAGCACAGTATGCCATCAGATAGCACCCTGATGGAGGCTAAGGGACACTCTTGTGTGATTTGGGGGCCTGTGTTTGGTGTATGTGCATTCTTTGAACGTGTGAACATAGCCTAGTTGATAGTATACTTAGACTTTCTCTCTGTTTGTCTAAATAACATTGAACTAGTTGGTAAAAAAGCATTCACTGACCTACCCCAAAATTACAATTTGAGATGATCAGAAGCAACCTGTACTGTATGTACAATCCCAATTCCAAAAAGTTGGGGTACTGTGTAAAATGTAAGTAAAATCAATACAGTGATTCACAGACCCATGATTTATTCACAATAGATCATAGATCACCTATAAGATGTTGAAAATGAGATGTTACCATTTCATGAAAACAAAGTAAATTTACAACTTGATGGCAGCAACGCATCTCGAAAAAGTTGGGATAGAACCAGATAATGCGTGTATATGGATTTCTCCAGATTGTCTGATATTATGTACTGTAGATGGTGGCACATTCAAAGTCTTCACAATTTTATGTTAAGGGCCTGAAATTGTGTCACAATTTTAGGCAGGTTTTTTTCGCAGATTGGTGCATCTCTGTTCATTCCTACTTCTCAGAGACTCTGCCTCTCGATCATGCTCTTTTTATACCCAGTCATGTGAGTAGTGAATTGCTCATCCAGCAGTTTTCTATTAGTATCACTTACGTTTCCAACCTTTTGTTGCCCTGTCCCAACTTTCTTGAGAAGCATTGCTGCCATCGTTGTGAGTTTTTTTCTATGAAACGGTAACATGTCTCGCTTTCAACATCTGACATCCTATGAGTATTGTGAATAGCATGCGAGTCTGTGTTTTAATTTACATTTTACACAGCGACCTAACTTGGGGTTGAGGATTCACTTTACACCATAGAGCAGGGATCAGCACTCCAGCTGCTGTGAAACTACAACTCCTAGCATGCACATTTGCTCAGCTATTCTTGTATCTCCCCTAGAAGTGAAAGGAGGATTCTGGGAGTTGTAGTTTCAGAACAGCTGCAGTGCCAGAGGTTGCTGATCCCTGCTACAGTGCCTTCAGAATTGGGATCAGCACCTACTTGTATTGTGCTAGGTACCAGCAAGGAATCGGCTCCACTGCTTGCATTGTGTTCTATATGCTGTTATCAGATGTTATGTGGCTTTATTATATCTCTTGTAGCTGCTGTAAAGGACATTGACCGTTACAATGAAAAGATCACGCTTTCCTTGCATAAGTCTTCACTTCCAAGTCATCTTTCCCATTTAAAGCTTGGTGTCATCAGCTCTGAAGACATGCCAGAATACTACAAGTATGATCAGGACTTTTCTTTAGTGTTTTTTTTTTTTTTTTTTAACATAATTTTTTTTCTCTAAGGTTCTGTTGACGCTTTCTTTGGCAATAATGGAGTTTGTCAGGTTTTCCATCAGACATGTTGGCAGGAATGGTGCAGTCTGCAGCATTATTCTATAAAAATATGGAATGCCTGAAGGACCCAATTAAAGAGGTCTTTAAAGCGCGGTCATTAAAGCCTTTAGATGCTGTGATCAGCTTGCGCTTCTGGGTTTCTTATTGGCATCCTCTGCGGCCAATGAGGATGCCGTAATTGGTTTCAATGCACTGGGTCTCGCTGAAGAGAACCAGAGCATTAAAGCTGCAATAGCCAATGGGTGGCAGGCCAATATAAGAAATGAGCAATTCTGGACAACTGATGGATGTAAAAAAAATATGATTGTTCAGAATTTTTAAAAAAATGGATTTTGTAGGCTCAAATATGAGCTTCAAAATCAAAAAGGAAAAAAAACTTAAATAATAAAAAAAAAAAAATATATATATATATATTAAAAAAGTACTTAAAAGGGAGTCTGTCACCTGTTTTTCACCTATATAACTAACAGTACTGCCCCACAGAAGATTGCATACACATCCCAGACATAGGTGTGTGCACTCTGTGTCTGTATTACATGTTCAGAAAAAGCACTTTTATTCTGCAGGAAAACAGCTCCCAAGTGCCCAGCTGAAAGTGAAACTAAAAACAGCTTTCTCTCCCGACTCGATTTCTAACAGCTATACCTTCTGATATACTGGATATAATGCTGTGATTTTGGTATCATTTTAAAGCTTGGAATGCCAGCTTTCTAAGAAGTTTTTTCTATCTGCTACCAATCCCAAGATATGAGCAGCTAAAGCAGTCCTCCCCTCTACAGTCTGGTTTGCAGCAGCAGCAGAGCCGGGCACTTGGGAGCTGTTTTCCTACAGAATAAAAGTGCTTTTCCTGGACATGGAATACAGACACACAGTGCACACAAGTAAGTCTGGGATGTGTATGCAATCTTATGTGGGGCAATGCTGTTAGTTATATAGGCGAAAATGAGGTGACAGACTCCCTTTAAGTACTCTATGGAAAAGAGTACTTTTCCATAGAATAAAAAAATATAAATAACAAAAAATATAAACATCATGGGTATCACCATGACCGAATATGCCTGTACTATTTAAATATAAAAATATTTTTCCAATACGACGAATGGCGTAATGGAAAAAAAAGGGTCAAAAGGCTAATTTGCCAGTTTTTTCATCGCTTCTCTTATGCCAAAAAAAGTATTAGGCTTCATTCACACGACCGTATTTTGTGTCCGTTCCGTTTTTTTTGCGGACCGTATGTGGAACCATTAATTTCAATGGGTCCGCAAAAAAAACGGAAGGTCCTCCGTTTGCATTCCGTTTCCGTATGTCCGCATTTCCGTTCCGCAAAAAAGATAGAACATGTCCTATTCTTGTCCGTTGTGCTGACAAGGATAGGCATTGTTACAATGGATCCGCAAAAAAAACGGACACGGATGCCATACGGAACGTCGTCCGTTTTTTTTGCGGATCCGCAATTTGCGGACCGCAAAACACATACGGTCGTGTGAATGAAGCCTTATAATGTGATCAATAAGTCACACACACTCCAAAATGATATCAATAAGCTACAGATTGTCCCGCAAAAACTGAGCAGATTATTTTGCTTCCGGTTTTACAGAGAATCCATCAGGAAGCTGCTCTGACGGCTGTATTTGATGTGTAGCCCTTCTCTCTGACTCCTGACAGCTCATAAACACTATAGAGAAATTCTTATCAGAATAAGGCTTAAATGAGTACTTATGAGCAGTCAGAGCAGCTGTCTGATGGATATTCTGTAAAACAGAAAGTAAGACTGCAGATACACTGAAAGTGAAGGCTGTAGAACTAAAACTGGCATTTTTTAAATACAGACAATTGAAAAGATGATTTTTATCCCAAAATTCAATTATAAAAAAAATTGCTCTGAAGATGTTCATAGCCTTTAGGCCGCTTTCAGACGAGCGGGTGTCACGCATCTGGACTCGCAGCGCAGCACCCATACTGAACTTCCAGCACTGCCGGGGGTCGCATTGCATTATATTGATTTATGATGCTATGTAACCCTTACAGGTCTGGAATGTTTTGTATAACACACTCTTGCAACAGCTCGATATCCATACAGCTGCAGACTGAGCCAGGACATACAGCACTGAGTAGCTGGGCAAACTGCTAATAAAAACCAGCCTCATATCATCTAATATAAGTGAAGATGCATCACTAAAAGCCAAAACAAGATGTCCATTAAAATAAATACATGGTCAGCTACCACTAATAGTGTGCAAGTGATGAAACCGCCTCTTCCTTGTCTATATACTCTTGTAGGGAACAATGATGGGATATCCCCTTCAAGGACATGTTCACACTGTGAAAATACATGTCCGAAAAACAGTGAAACCCCCAGCTGAAATTTTGAACTGCTATGGAATCCGCCCATGGATTGGAAAATATGAGCAATGTGTACTAACAGTGCAATTTCCAATTGGCGAGTGAATTGTAAGCATTTTTTTACATGGATTTCAGAGCAGAAAACATGCCAGAATCCACAATAAAAATGTCATCCAAAGTGACCGTTTTTCCCATAAAATAGCATAAAATACATTATGAAAAGCCCCCCAAATGAATCGTGATGTTAGCAGATGATTAGAAGCTCATTCATGCCTTTTCATAATAATGATAAAAGTATGTTAACTACTGGATCCATTTGTTTCCATCCAGACACAGTACTGCCTTCACCAGCAGCAATGACACTTACGAAAAGGTCCTGCGGCAATCTGTCGCATTTTCCAACCCGTCTACTGTGGAATTCCTCTTGAGTACTCTTGGAATTGATGAAACAAAGCCACCATCATTAATCCGGGGCCTACAGAGGTAATGGTATATAGCAGAACCACAAGGTATAAGTGATGTTGGGTTCCGATACTGACTAGTAGTGTGACATTTGCTAATGCACTGAAGACATCACTCGGGTTGCATGGCTTTCCATAGATCATAAAGCAGATCAGTGTGTTTATTCCACACAGCTACAGATGGTCTCCGTTGTGAGTCATTGAGGCATTTAGGCCATGTTCACACATTATGGCACTTGTCCAGATTAACAGGGATGCTTACACGAGCCCCTTTACTGTGATGGAGGTCAGTGGGTTTTAAGGAAACTGCATAGCACAGATCGCTTGGCTTCTTTGGCAACCCCTGCCGTAGCAAAAAGTGGGCACCCCGATCTCTGTGATGAGTGGCTGGAATGCAAATGTCTCTTAACCCCATAGTGCCAAAGCAGTTCTTTTCACTGTTGCAGACCAATAATTAATTTTTTTTTTAAAGTTTTTGATGGCACCATTTTGGGTACACTCAGCTCTTGATTAACTGTTATTAACTCTTTCCAGGAGTAGTTGGGGGGGAAAAAACAGTAATACCGGCATTGTCTTTTTACATGCTGTTAGTGGAATCTATTAGGCTGTTCATCTGGCCTGGCCTAATAGGCAAGCACAAAAGGCAGACCTCAAGGCCTTCATTAGAGTCCTGGCTGTCATGTAAAGGCCTCAGCACCCTTTGGTCACATTTGCTGGGGTGCTGATGGGTGACGGAGGGAGGGAGCCCCTCTCTCTAAAATCACTTAGATGCTGTAGTTGCTATTGACCACGACATATAAGCGATTTAACTGCCCAATGTAGCAGTAATGCTGATCCGAGCAGTTAGAGCAGGAGTCTGATTAGACTGCTGGTCTTCCCTGCACTTATGCCGTCATAAGATCTAGCCCAAGGCTCCTTCGTTAAGGAGTTGAAGGGACTCTGTCACCTTGGACCAGCTCTATTAACTACAGTGCTGCTCAAATAGTACTGCTGCTGCTGAGTTCAGATCAGTAATTGGTATCTCTGTACTTACCCTTGGTACTCTGCTGTGAGTGCACAAATTGGCCTTGTAATGCACTGAGAGGGCTCCATGAGGAGTACAGAGATGCCAATTACTAGTGTGAATTCAATGGCAGCAGTACTGTTCATGCATTACTGTAGTTCATATGGCTGGACTGAGGTGACGGTCCTTTTAACTTTTGCACAGACTGCAGTCAGATACGAGGGTTAGTTCCATGGTGAATTTCGTTTAGAAATTGTATTGTACAGCCTAAATCTGGCAGCCGTTTTTTTTTCAACACTGTTGAAAAAGATGGAAGAAAAACAAGATAATTGACTACCATTCTCTTAATTTTTTTTTTTTTTTTTTTTTTTAGAAAGTGGCAGAAAAACACCTGCTAGGCAGGAGAAGTACTGCCCTAGTGTGCCCCAAGTTGCCGTTTTTACATCCATTTTGTAAACCTATGCAGCTGTTCATCACGTTGATGTGCATGTACTTATGACTTGTATACTGAAATGGAAGTCTCGCTAAATTTTACTTGTTAAATATTAACCAGTATTTTAAAAAATTCTTTCTGCAGGGAGAATTTTTGTGACCAAGATTATGCTCCTTCTTTAAGAAGAAAACAATCATCTTCATGGGCATTAAAGTGGTGAGCATGTGTTATATTTTTTATTAATATCCTTATGACAAATGACTCAAACATCTTCACAGCCATTTGCTTTTTACAGTGTGAAGACAGGAGTTGATTACTTTAAACTGGGTCGTCACGTTGATGCTATGAATGAATACAATAAAGCTTTAGAAATTGACCTAAAAAATGTTGAAGCTTTGGTCGCACGAGGTGCCTTGTGAGTATTCACAACTTCAAACTGCATTCTGTGTATGTACAATAAAATAATTAGGGGGTTAATGAAGATATAATATTCTCATTGCTTCTCTTAGAGATCAGCGCCATGTCTGTGAGAGCTTTTTAGCCAGTTTTGTTTTCCTCTTTATGAAGTCTGAGGCATTCATTGCTACGGGAAAGGCCCAAAGAAGTCTATTGCTAAAGTATGCGCGAAGGTCAATTCGGAATGCATACACTTGCAGGATGGCCAATTACATTTCACAAATGATACATTTTATGTACAAACAACCAAAGTGTCATAGACTTTGCACATCCTAATGTGCTCCGTTTTCATTTTTCCTAGATATGCCACGAAAGGCAGCTTAAATAAAGCAATCGATGATTTTGAAATTGCCTTAGAAAACTGTCCCACACATAAGAATGCAAGAAAATACCTTTGCCAAACCCTTGTGGAGAGAGGCGGACAGTGAGTATGCTTAAAAAAATTAAATTTTTTTCCTGAACATTTCCATGCAATAATTTTCCTGTTATGGTTCAATCTGAAATTTTCCTACATATAAAAATATTTATATTTTCTTCTGTCCTGAAGGATAAAAACAAATCAAGCTTGAATGGAGTAATATCAAATTGTACCACTTAAAGATGTAACTTTTGTCTTGCCAGTTGTAATCTGTACATTCATTCTGAAATCTTGCTAACCATACACTTGTCTATATTAGCCTGTTGTGTTAAAATTAACATGGTGACTGAATTGCAGGCTGGAGGAAGAGGATAAACTACTGAATGCAGAAAGTTACTACAATAAAGCTTTGACAATAGACAAGTCATTCACAGAAGCTGAGGAGGCATTGAACAAAGTGCGGCAATGTATACAGGTGATTCTTTATTTTCTCTTAATTTGCTGTGGACATGATCAAATAAGCAACATTGGAATGCCATGTGCAATCTCCATGTTGATATTGCTGGGCTACTACACAAGGCGAGGTTTCTTCTCAAATGATCTTAAAAAGGATTTCTGAGACTTTACAAGTCATATGTCATCAGTATCTGATTGGTGGGGGTCCGACAACCAGGACCTCCACCGATCAGCAGTTTGAGAAGGTGTGGGTGCTCACAGTAGCGCTGCGGTGTTCTCCTTGCTGTCCACAGTGCCATTCATTTGATTTCAGCTGTGCTTGGTATCGCAGCTCAGCCCCATTCCCTTCTATGGGGCTGAGCTATGCCTAGGCCACGAGACCACTGAATGTGATGTCACGTGGCCTAGGAAAGCTGAGAGAAGGCCACAGCGCTACTGTGAGCACCCATGCCTTCTCAAACATCTCATCAGCAAGGGCCTCTGGTATCGAACCTTCACCAATTAGATACTGATGACCTATCCAGAAGATAGGTCATCAGTCGTAAAGTCTTGGAAAACCCCTTTAAGGAATAATGCATGTTCCAACTTGGGCTTCCATATCCCTTAATGGAGTTGTCCCATTACAACAACTTATCAGTTATCCACAGGATAAGAGATAAGTGTCTGATGGGCAGGAGTCTGACTCCTGGAGCCTCTGGTGATCATGACAACAGAGGTCCTTGTGAATGGAGTGGCTTCATGGGGCAGCCAAAATAGCAGGTTACAAGTAATTGGAGCGGCAGTGTGGAGAATGTGGGCATTCTGTGGATAGGAGATAACATGTAATGAGACAAGCCCTTTAAGAGAGAGTCGAGAGCTACAGTTGGCATTCTGATTATGGTAAACCATTAAAGTGTAACTCATTTTTTTATTTTTGTAATGTATAGGGGTAGTGACACTGACCATTTTTATAATCTACTTTAATGACTGAAATCATACATTTCTATTAGAAAAATAGCTCTAAAGTGGCCAATTTTTAGCCTTAGCAACGCTCCTCTGTCTTCTGTTTACATAACACAGACAATTATGAGCAAGTCTCCACAGTTATGTAAACACAAACAAATAAAAAATGACAGTTACATTTTAAATATCCATTTACTAAAGATGTACTGCTAGTCTTTGCCTTATGTATAGAAACTCACTTTGGGGGTAGGGAAAGCCTGTGGCTATCATCAGCAGAATGGAGGACTGTAGTTAACAAGTTTACACATCACTTTCCAGATGAGATTCACTATCAGCTACAATTGTTTAAGCTTTGTTCATTGCTTCCTGTAATACTGATGATGTATCTTCATGTGTCTCCTCCTGCCTTGAACTCTTGGTGCTGTGGCTTTGAATATCCATCATTTCCCATCCTGTTTTGAAAATGGACTTTGATTACTAAACTACCACCTAAAATGGACCCGGGTCAATGTCATCTGGTTTGTATGAACATATTCTCAATACTTTATCATTTTTATTGACTGCTATTTTGGCCTTTGTACCGTTTTTCTTATGGTTATGCTAATAATGCCTTAACTTCACTCTCATACTTGGTAAATTAATGCCCATGTATATGGTGATTAAATGGCAATTAATACTTAATGGGTTTAATGTGGCCATTTCTACTTCCCCACTTTTGTGCCACTTTAATTTTTTTTTTTCCCTCTTGGATATACAACTATACGGCTATATGGCTTTTTTATTCAAATATACATATGGCTTATTGTTGTTTGTAATGTGGGTGGTGGGACTGCTGAATATTATCTATAAAATGCATGTAACAATATCTTTTTGATAACTTGATAAAAAGAAATCTTTGGAAAAAAGAGAGAAACATGAAGAAATGGAGGAAAAAGCTAAAGAAACGACAATAGAAACCAGTGCAGAGAAATTGCGTAAACTGCTAAAAGAAGAGAAAAGGTACAGATATTTAATCTTCTTTGAGGGATCCAGATCAACCAACTTTTAATGTCTTCATCAGACCACCCCGGGGCATATGCTGTATTAGAGCATATGGACACCTTAGAGTTAATCCCATGCTTGGGACCTCTCCTTCCCCCTTTATGATCCGGAGTGTAGAGCTACTCTGATGAGTGTCGCCTGTTCTGGTGGGCTCAAACCATTGTTGTTTTGCATGGATGGCCATTTATCTGTATGGCCACTATGTGGTAATATCCTAGGGGAAGGCATGGCTGACCAAAGCTTCCCTGATGATGAATTGATCGCCCCAGGGGTTGCTTTCTAAGAGATACACACTTGTAAAAAGCAGTTTTTAAGATTTAAAGAGGTACGTGATTCATATGAAGATCTCAAATTCTAATATAATTTCGGCCAAAATGTAATACTGAGAGCAGATCTGTAGAACTAGTTGAGCAAACATCAATTAGCGCAGTTAGTTCTTGACCCTGGGAGCTATATTTGGGGACCAAATTTTCACAATTTTGTTAAACGTGAGCTGCTCCTATTTCTGAAAAATGTTTTTACCAGTTACTATTTATGATGATAGAAAGAAGAAACGCAAAAGATCCTCCTCTTCATCAAGTACTTCATCTCCGGAGAGCTCTTCATCTTCTAGCCATAAAAAACACAAGAAAAGGAAGAGAAGTAGAAAGCATTCTGCATCTTCAAGCCGCTCAAGGAAGCATTCATCCAGTGTGTCAACTCGTGAAGATGAACAGCTCACCCCACCCGCAGACACTTCGGCCTCTTTTCTGAAACAAGATGGCCGCAGGCTTTCTGACAGTCGAGAGAAGTCTCACAGAAAATACCTGGAATTCAAAGCAAGGAATCGGTCCCTGTCGTCTTCATCTTTGGAGTATATAGAACCTGTTGGAGGTAGGTCTGAAGATTCAAGAGATTCATACAGTAGTGCAAAAACTCATGCTAGTGGTGGCACATCAAAAAGTGCAACTTCAGCCAGTAAGTATAGACCTGGTAGAAGAGATTCCACAGACTCGTACGGCAGGAGAACAGAAGGGAAGCACCGAGATGATGACACTAAAGCGTCATTCAGCCAAAAGTCTGATTCTTATGAAAGTAAGTATTCTGTGTCCGACTATGGAACCAGTGACAGAAGGTCTAGTGGGAGTAGTAGTAGATCACATGAACAGTCTCTCAAAACGAGCGCAAATACATCTCATAAAGAATCCCAGAATGGTAATACCGCCGCCAGTAAGGCTTTACCTGGCAATTTATTGAATATTCTCAACCAGATTGCTGAGTTTGAGAAGGAGAAAGGGGTCAAACAAACATGTAAATAAAACATTCCTCCTTTGTTACCATGAGCCTTTATTTTGAAAGAGAAATTTATTTTACGGGTTTATAATGAGAAAAGTCAGATGGTTTGTTATATCCACAGTTTTCTGGATTATGGACTGGACAATGTGCTTTTTTTCCCTTGTACAAAGACACTGCCTTTTCTGGGGTTACACTATATTTGTAATGTTTTGTCTTTATGATACTGCGGTGCACAAAGCCTCTAAATGTGCACGGAAAGTAAGTTGGAACACAACCCAGGAGTGAGCTGCTGAGTTATTGACCACCATTCAGACACTACTACACTATGGGTAGCTGCCTTTTGTGTACAACTGTGCACTTTCTAGTGTCTTCTGACACCACCTGTGGTGCACTGTTGTTACCGATTTGTTAATAAACTCCAGATTATAATGTGAATATTGGGATTCCAGTTGTCTTTATCTTCTTCTGTAACAAAGGTCTTTTCATGCTTGCTCATTGTTCATGCAGTCCGAAACAGGAAAGCGACATACATCTATATACCTGTATGAGTGTGATGATGCCAGTTCTTAATGAGACTGCAGAAGTGGACTTCACCCATAGCAATCGCCTTCCCCAGGTATTGACAGTGTCTCCTGGTACTCTGACACTCCCAGGACCTACAGTAGGGTCGGATTGTATAATGTATAATCTACTATTATGAAGCACATATCAACGCTGACAGTCTGCAGTTATACAGAAGTAGTCACTCACTGTTAGATGGCAGGAACTAAATGATGATGGAACAAACAATGTCAGGTAATGAAGCAGACAAATGATAACCAAGGGAAGAAATTCACACACCATGAGGGAACTAAGGAAAGAACCAATCCCTGATGAAGAGAAAAAAAAAACACTATAGTAAAAAGGAACAGGAGAATGATACTGCACTTTGGGATAGCAGAAGGAATGCTGGGGACATGCAGACCTGAGTTCCTTGATCCTACAGCAGGATGGAAAAGGGAGAGGAAAGACCTATCTGGGAAAGATGCACATAATTGTCAGACAAAGAACCCTTTGCCAACACCACCAGGAAAGCTAGGAAGAGGGGAGATGTACATAAGAGTTACCTAAATCCACAGAACAAAAAGTGTATGCTTGGAGATCCAGGGGGCAAGGACTCGCATGGAGCCAGGGTAACCTGATAAAGAAACAGGAAGTGGATGGCTACCGAAGAATGGTTATCTATGACCTATGATCTCTATGTGATTTTATTGTACTGCTCCTGAGAAAGGGGGAACTTTTATTCCCCCAAAACGCGTTGAGCCTGCCTGTGTTGACGAACTTACTGCTTGTGGTGAACCTTAACGATTACAATAAAAAGGATTGATAAGAAGCCCTCAGTCGTGCTGCCATCAGTCTGATAACAATCTACACGCCATTCTGGCCGGGGGGTATCTGTCACAGGTGTCTCGAGCTTATCCTGCTGACAAACCCCCTGTGTGAAGTGAGTCAATCATATTATACTTTTTAATTTTATTCAATTTTTCTGATTTTATTCTATGTTTTTAACAGTTTAATGAACAAATATTACAATTTCCCTCTCATTTTATTGGGTTATATACCACCTCATATATATTGTATACCCTGTATGATTACTGCAGATTTTGCACCAGTACTGTAATTTCTTAAACAAGGATTGGCGCTCATTTGAAATAACCTAGAGGATGTGAAGCCTTTCACTTCTCTAATCCCAACAATTTGATATCTATGACCAGGAGCATGAATATGTATACACTGGTGAATTGTAGATGGTCTAGTCATACTGGATTCTATAAGATAGTTGTTTAGAATAGAACGGTTGGAGTAGGGTGGTCCAAGGAGGCTGGAGGTAGAACCCAGCAGGACAGAATAAGTCCAGAAAAAATGACAGATGTCCTGATCAAGAGGAACAACCTCTCCGGAGGAAGGGCTTAGGGAAAACCTTGAAAGAATACCAACTGAGACAAAAAGAAGGCAACTCCGTAGAGACTGGAGGGAACCCTACCGGGAAGATGACTGAGTAAGAAAAACCTGTAACTCTCTTCATAGTAACATACCGTATTTTCCGCCCTATAAGATGCACCGGCCCATAAAACGCACCTAGGTTTTAGAGGAGGACAATAAGAAAAAAATATTTTTCATTAGATCTCAGCTCACAGTCCCAATCAGACCCCAATGTTAATAGGACCTCAGATCAGACCCACAATTGGACTTCAGCTCAGACCCCAATGTGAATGACCCCCAATCAGACCCCAGATAACAGCCCCAATATGAATAAGACCTCCATTGAGACCTGAGATGAGACCTCCATACCTCATATCAGCCCCCATGCCTCGGATTATCAACCCCCAGCATTTGAATCAGCCACCATGCTCCAGACGCCGCTCCTCAACTCCAGGGTGCCCTCACGCTGTGCACAGCTGAGAAGCAGGAAGCGGTGAGTACAAAGCCTTCATCGCTTCCTGGTCATCCGGTACTAATGAGCACATCAGTTTGTTTTCCTTAGTGAACACAGTGGAGAAAAATATTTCAATGACGTAGTGCGCGAACTATGACCTGACGCTGCACGCAGTCAGGTGACAGTGCAGCGCCGGCCTTAGAAGCCAGAGGAGCGCAGGACAGGTAGAGGTTTTTATTTTATTTTTGTGGCTGGGTGGGCTGATCTGAGGTCTGATGGGGGCACACTGGGCTGATCTGAGGTCTGATGGGGGCACACTGGGCTGATCTGAGGTCTGATGGGGGCACACTGGGCTGTTCTGAGGTCTGATGGGGGCACACTGGGCTGATCAGAGGTCTGATGGGGGCACACTGGGCTGATCTGAGGTCTGATGGGGGCACACTGGGCTGATCTGAGGTCTGATGGGGGCACACTGGGCTGATCTGAGGTCTGATGGGGGCACACTGGGCTGTTCTGAGGTCTGATGGGGGCGCACTGGGCTGATCTGAGGTCTGATGGGGGCGCACTGGGCTGATCTGAGGTCTGATGGGGGCACACTGGGCTGATCTGAGGTCTGATGGGGGCACACTGGGCTGATCTGAGGTCTGATGGGGACACACTGGGCTGATCTGAGCTCTGATTGGAGTCTCATGTGATGTCCTGAAATTTATGGGGGTGTCTGATGAAAAATATTTTTTTCTCATTTTCCTACTCTAAAATCTGGGGTTCGTCTTATAAAGCGAAAAATACGGTATCTCTGTCTCCAGCTTGGTTGCTTTTATTTGTCTTTTACATATTCTATTTTTTCCTTATAGTTTTTCAACGCTTCCTCACTACATTCCTGTTTTAGTGATTTAAATACTTTCTTTTTGTCATTTGTTCCATTTAACATTTCTGTTTTATCCACATAGTTTTTTTTTCTTGTTCCTCACCCCTTTATTTAATCACGGAGGAGAAAAATATAACAGTATGCGTCACCAGCCACAGCAAAATGTCATGGAAACAAAAAAGGGACGCTAAAACTAAATTTTATTATCATTTATCATTAAAAGAAAGTGGAAGACAAATGTACTTCCAGGGAAAACCAGTAAATATATAAAATGCACCACCCAGAGGACTGGGAGTAAATAGGTCATGGGTGGGCTAAGCCATATCCAATCCACCCAAAATGGAGTACAGCCACGAAGTATTATTGCCGCCCCAAGGCCCACCCCAGCAGCAAGGAGAGGTGTCCAGTAGCGGTATACAAAAGGTGCTGAGCATAGGGTATGCACATGGGGTGAAAATCGTCGCTGGTACACAAGCGATAAAGAACTTCAAGTGCTGGTCAGGAATAAAGGGCAAAAAAACGGCACTACTCCAGAAGTTATAGCTCAGTACAGAGATCAATCCGGAGCTAGTACCCTAAATCAACCTAAATAGGAACTAAGGCCAAAGTTCTAACCTGAATATAAGTGGTTCACAGGTGGAAGCTAGACAGGGCAAGGTGCTCACTCAATTTACAACCAGACAGCATTAATAGGATGCGTCTTTCTGGTATGAGTGAATTGCGCCAAGTCCCAGCTGTAGAAGCCAGATGAAAAGCTAAAACAAAGCTGGACCCTAAATTAAAGGGTTATTCTCATTTTAGACAATGGGGGCATATCACTAGGATATGCTCCCATTGTCTTATAGGTGCGGGTCCCACCGCTGGGACCTGCACCTATATCCAGAACGGAGCCCCCGAACTGAATGAGGGCGCACTCCGCATGCGCAGCCGCCCTCCATTCATTTCTATGGGTCCGCCGCAAACAGTGCTCGGCTACTTCCGTCGGCTCCATAGAAATGAATGGGAGCGGCTTGCGCGCTGCGCTCCCAATCATTTCTATGAGCGCAGCGGGGAAGCTTCACCTGGTGGTGGCCGGAAACCCCGCACCTATAAGACAATGGGGGCATATCCTAGCGATATGCCCCCATTGTCTAAAATGAGAATACCCCTTTAAGTCCTATCTGAGCACACAGGTCACCCTAAATGAAAACTAAACCCAAAATCCTGACCTATATATAAATAAAGTCCCAGCTGCTAAAGCTAGATGAAAAGCTGTAATAGAGCTGGACCCTAAGCCTCTGTCCTATCTGGGTTTATAACAGGACCATCAATAGCACGTCAATGTAGGATGCTCGATGCATTTTCTTTTAATAAGATTCATCAGGCGCTCGATAGGAAGCACACTATGGATGGCTAAGGCGCTGCCATGTGTCTCATGACAGCGCGTCTGGCATGGTAAGCGGCCATGTGCGGCAGTGTGCAAAGCCGGGTATTTAAACTGGAAGCTCCACCCCCTTAATGACATCAGCAAGCTTAGGTCGGCGAATCACGGGCGGAGGGGTGGAACAGATTGCACCTTCCGTGTCAGCCAGCACAGATATGAGAGTGACGTATTGTAGGTAAACAAGGTAAAGGGGAACTAAGAAGGCTGGGATAAAATACCTGGACCGGAGGGATGAGAGACGTGAAACAGGACGAACTGTGTAAATAATCCAAATTGCTACAAAGTAGTAAAATTACACCAAAAATGGGAGAGAACACATTTCTAGGGCATGGAGGCCGTAGGAAAGTCCTTTATATAAGTAAGAGGGGATAGAGTAACTATAAGAATGGAACCATAATGTCAGATAAAACTGACAAAAGATATATTAACTCAATCCCCTGGAACCAGAATGTCACCAGAATGTGAAGAATTCACATGGCGAGCAATTTGGAGTGTCGCATTTGTTACGCACATCGTTCAAATGCTCCCCTATCCTGCGGCGAAACTCACGAGTGGTTTTACCCACATATTAGATTCCACAACAGCAGGTGGCCAGATAAACCAAGCCCAAGGATTTGCAATTTATAAATGAACGAATGTTGTATGACATTGCCGTAACAGAACTTGTAAAGACCCCACCTGTTTTGATGGAGTCACACGTGATACATCTACCGCATCTAAAAGTGCCCTTTGGCAGGTCCCTCAGCCAAGATTGAGAGACAGAAGTTTTAAACAGGCTATGACACAGGCGGTCTTTTAGATTGCGACCTCTGCGGTAGGTGATCGCGGGGTTGGGGCCTACCAAGTGCCCGATATCAGGATACATATGCAAGATTCCCCAATGTTTACGGAAGATGTCGACCACCTGAGAATTGGCAGCATCAAAGGTGGCAACTAGATGTATTTGACCATCATCATTAAAGAGGACCTTTCACCACTCCTGACATGCCTGTTTTAATAGCTCCATGCATTCCCCACATACTAACAATTCTGGAACATCTATTCTTATGGCTCTATGTTGTGCAATTCCTTTATTATTTGCACTAGAAGTTATGAATAAATTGCTATTTGCCTTCAGTAAAGGAACAGAGGGGAGGTGACCAGTTGGGGGTGTGTACCTGCACAGACTGACTCTAGCCAATCAGTGCTGCCATGTTCAGTCTGTGCAGGTACACCCCCCCAACTGGTCACCTCCCCTCTGTTCCTTTACTGAAGACAAATAGCAATTCATTCATAACTTCTAGTGCAAATAATAAAGGAATGGCACAACATACAGACATAAGAATAGATGTTCCAGACTTGTTATTACATGGGGAATGCATGAAGCTATTAAAACAGGCATGTCAGGAGTGGTGAAAGGTCCTCTTTAACTCTCTCCCGTGTGTTCAGCAGAGTATCCCTGTTACAGGCTAAAGAGTGTTGGTACGCCGAGGTAAGTAAAGTTCGTGGGTATCCCCGACGCAAAAACCTGTTGGTCAAGTCGCGTGCTTTATTTTGAAAATCCGTCAAAGATGAGCAATTACGGCGTATCCTGAGATATTGCCCCTTAGGGATTCCCCTTTTTAGGGGGGCTGGATGGCAACTCTTAAAGTGTAGGAGTGAATTGGTGGCAGTGCTCTTACGATACAGGGTGGTATGTATTTTTCCCTCCTCATTCTTCATGATGACAAGATCCAGGAAAGTAATTTGAATCAGGTTAATCTCTGACGTAAAATAAAGGCCATAGCTGTTGGTATTAAGGGCCTTTACAAATTCAGTAAAGTCAGAGATGTATGGTGACCATTTCATATTACTCTCACCAAATACCTCCTCCCTCTCCCACCAGCCCAGGTATAGGTTGGTATAAGATGGTGTGCATGGACTGCCCATGGAAACCCCCCCGAGCTGGTGGAAGATACGGCGATTAAAAAGGAAGGCATTATGGTGAACTATGAACTCAAGAAGAAGAAGAAGAACGATGAAGTCATTGTGTGCAGCAAACTCGTGCTCGCAAGAAACAACGTACAGCTTCACATCCTCACACGTGAGGAATGGAGCTGTAAAGGGCTTCCACGTCGAGGCTGGCAAGGTAGGTATCAGCCCCGACGTGTAACCCATCCAACTTATTAACAACTTCTTTTGAATCCCTCACGTAGGAGGGGAGGGCCAGCACAAAGGGGCGCAGGATGATGTCCACGTAGATATTAATCTGCTGGGTAATGCTGTAATTTCCTGAAACAATTGGACTCCCCTTGAGGAGGGAGCACCCCTTGTGAATTTTGGGAAGAGCGTAAAAGCAAGCCATTTGAGGTGACTGTGGCAGAAGGGCATTAAATTCTGTTTTAGTAATTATGTGCGAGTCAAGGGCCGACTGCAATATATTCTTCAACTCTCGGAGATATTGTACCAGAGGATTATTGGGGAGGGTACCATAGCATTCCCTATTTTTAAGAATATCATTACACATATCGATGTATTGGTCTTGACTCATTATGACGATATTTCCTCCTTTATCTGCCTGTTTGATGACAATCGTGTCATCATTTTCCAGTAAGAGCAGACCAGCCAGTTCATCCCTAGACAGATTCGGTGTGCCTAAGCCATGTGTCTGTAGGCGTGTTAGGTCATCAGTCACGACTTTGAGGAACACATCCAAGGGGGTAATATTGTTGATGGGTGGATTTAACCTAGATCTGGGTCGTATGGCTGTAAACGGACCCTCTCCAGGGATCTTTTTGTTCTCCATTAAAAGATCTGTGAGATTTCTCACATCAACTAAGTCAGTGATTTTGATGCCTAGCTCGGCACACTGGCACCTGTCAGAATGGGTAAAGAATTTTCTCCACTTCAGGTTTCTGATAAACAGGTTTAAATCGAACGAGTGAGTGGGGACGAACGATAGGCTTTTCTTGAGAACACTAATTTCCCCATCGCTTAATGTTCTATCAGATAGATTAATGACCTGTAGTTCGTCTGCAAAATCAGTCAATGCTGTGACAGAAGGCTTTTGGGATGGGGGAATGGGGCACATGGTCACTGGTCCTTTCTGTCCCTCAACAGATAGTTTGCCACAGACGGGCCCTGGCCTAAAAAAAACCCCTTTGTTCTATGCACCTCTGCCTCTCTTTGATTTACCTCTATTCGATCCTCTCTCAGATCTAGAGGGTTGTGGTTGAGAACTACGTGATCCACCGCCCTCGGTTTCCCCTTCCGAGGATGAGGGTTCGGTTTCAGCTTCTAAGGCTTTCACTGGTTTCGTATTGTAATCAGACGCCCTTTGCGAAAGTCTGTGATGTCATGCAGATATTGTGCGTGCTTTCTGTCTTTCAGTTGCGCTGTATGTTTCTGGATTGCCTGTTCTAAAATTTGCTCCTTTCTTTGAAAGTCAGCGTGTGCAGAGAATTTCCTAGTAGTCTCTAGTAATTCCTGTAGGGAGGTAGTACTTTTCTCAAAGAGGAGTTTTTCCTCCTCAACCAAAAGGCACATAAATTGCAGAGACGACTCAATAGATTTAGTTTCCCACTTTTTAAGGAAATCAGGAGAATGCAAGCAGGCTTCTGGAAATAGAGGAATTCTTAGACCCCTAGGTACAATTTTATTATTTATGTAGGTTTCTAGGGTCTGAATCTCCCACCAGCCCCTTACGTTCTCCTCGTATGCCTGTGTCAGATTTTTAATGACACTATTTATGGTCAAACTGTATGTGGTTTCTGGTAATTTGTTCTCGGAAAAAAACTGCTTAGCCTCTGTGTCCCAAGCCTCTCTATTGGGTGGATTGGATATGGCTTAGGCCACCCATGACCTATTTACTCCCAGTCCTCTGGGTGGTGCATTTTATGTTTACTGGTTTTCCCTGCAAGTACATTTGTCTTCCCCCTTCTTTTAATGATAACAAATGATACGAAAACAAAAAAGGACGCTAAAACTAAATTTTATTGACATTTCACCCCTTTATTTCCATAAGGTATGTACTTCCCACAATATCTGATGCCTTTAATAATATTCCATGTTGTGGATGCATTTTTATTTTTGAGGAACTTGTCCCAGTTAGTGAGGCTAATGACCTCCCTTAGCTGGTCAAATTTAGCTTTTGACCACCTCAGTATTTTTGTGCCCCCCTTTTGAATGACAATTATAGGGTTATTATTTTATGGTCACTATTTCCCAGATGTCTCCCAACCTGCATGTCTGTTCTGTCAGATCTATTGGTTAATACTAAGTCTAATATGGCCATCCCTCTAGTTATCTCCTGAACCAGTTGGGAAAGGTAATTGTCCTTGGTTATCGCCAAGAACCTGTTTCCTTTACAAGAGCTACAGCTTTGTTTCCCAGTCTGGCTACTTGAAGTCCCCCATAATAACAACCTTATTATGATTTGCAGACAAATCAATCAGCCTTCTCCATTCAAACACACTGCGCCTACACTCCCAACAGAACAAGTGCAGATGGCAGGTGCAGTGTATTTGGGTGGAGGAGACATCATATGGGGGTGATTGCCTGGTCCCATGACCCTCCATCAGCAGCCATTTTATGAACAACTCAAAAGACTTTGTAAACAAGGGAGCATACCTTATGAAATATAGAAAATGGTGCAGATTTAACATGTGCGCCAGAGGAGTGGCACACGTTATATCTACAATCTACTCCTGCTCCTGTCTGGTGCAGATTAGAGATGAGCGAACCTGTTGAGGTTCGCAAAATTTTTTAAAAAGTTTGGTTTAGACCCAAATTGGTTTGAGCTGAACTAGATAGGCTTGAATTGCCCTGGAAATTGGTGTACAACATATTCTAGTCTCCTAGGACTCAGAATTTTTAGGATAACGTTATCTATTTTTGCTTCCCCCCCTACACCCCCAACCCCCTCCCAGCTGAGTGAGACTGACATACATAGCTATGGGTAAAAGCATGTTATGCTTTTTCATATTCCAAAGCTTCCAAAAATTGTCCCTTCTTGGGGGAAGATAATGTTTAAACACACAAGGTGTTTGTTGGGGGGACCATGGCTGCCCATACAACATGCACAAGTGTTAATTGTCAGAAGAAAAGGTGGCTCATTGTGAACAAGCCTATAAAAATTCTCCATTTTAATTAGGAGCAGTACAGTATGGATTTGGAAAGGATAGGCAGCAGCTGTACAGAACATGATGGTAGCCAGGCAACATGATGGTTGTCAGGAAGGCAGGCAGACAGCAACAGTAGCATAAAGGGACACTGTCAACAAGCCCAGATCTATTCAGTGGCCTCAGCCAGAGGAGTGGGAAAATCCTCCCAAATCCAGGCTTGGTTCATTTTGACAAAAGTGATGTTTGGGCCACTGCTGGAGCACAAAGTCTGTTTGGGTGTCGTTATGCCCCCTGTGTCACTGAAAACCCTGTCCAGGATGACACTGGAGGCTAGGCAAGAAAAAAGACTGTATTATGCCACTGTTCTAGTCTGCCTGCCCAGAAATCCATGGGATCAGGGAACAGGGTGTGAGCCAAAGACACACCACAGTGTAGGCCTGAACATGGGCATTGAGGCAGGAGGTCTCTGCTTGCTGACTGGCTTAAGCCTGGTGCAGCATGTGAAAAAACTGCTCCACCATGTTGCTGAGACTAAACTAGCTGTTGCTGCTTTTTGTGGTAGGAGGTGGGTGACCCTGTGGGGAGCAGAAGGGGCCTCCTTTCAGACATGTTGGCAGCAGGTGTCTGCTCCCTGAAAGCAGCGGCAAGCTGTGTACACAGTGTTTCCTGGTAATGTCATTTAGCCTCCCTTTTCGGAGGGAGGAAAACATTCTCCCATTTTGCTTTGATAGCGAGGGTCTAAAAGCATGGCTATCCATTAATCATCGGACTACTTGATGCCAATGATACTCCTGTCATGGTAGCAAGCAAGTATACCCAGTGTCTCCGAGGAGCCAGTTCTTTCCAATTTCTTCCCTACTGAGACGATTTGGTGTTGTGGCTGGTGTCATTATCATCTACATTCTCCAACTCCTCCTCCATTGGCAGATCCTCATCCTCCATGAGAGTTTCTACTTGTGAGTCCCCAACAGTTACAGGGCGGACAACAAGATGCGTTAGCTGTTCGTCCCCTGCCACATGAGCTTCAGCGTCAGATAAATATGAGGGTGGGTGAGTGACAACTGCATCATGAACTGCCACTGCCCGACCTGGAAACAACACATGCTTCCTGCTAAGGCTACTTTCACACTAGCGTTTTTAAATTCCGGTATTGAGTTCTGTCATAGGGACTCAATACCGGAAAAAAAAACGCTTCAGTTTTGTCCCCATTCATTGTCAATGGGGACAAAACTGAACTGAAGACAACGGAATGCTCCTGAAAGCATTCCGTTCCGTCTTCAGACCGGAGAACAAACCACAGCATGCTGCGGTTTTCTCTCCGGTCCAGGCATCCGCACCAAGACGGATCCGGAATGACCCCCAATGCAAGTCAATGGGGACGGATCCGTCACCACATACATACAGACATACACACACACATACACACAAACACATACATACTTACATACTCCAGGCAGGCAGGCCGCACGTCTTCATGCCCAGGAGGCGCGCCGCTATGACGATTCCCTACAGCGCCCAGCAGAGGGAGCTGTGGGGAATCGTCATAGCTGCGCGCCTCCTGGGCGTGAAGATGTGCGGCCTGCCTGGAGTATGTAAGTATGTATGTGTTTGTGTGTATGTGTGTGTATGTATGTATGTCTGTATATGGTACTGTGTGACATGTGTGGGGCCGGAACGCGGTTCCGGCCCCACACATGTCCCTGCGGCAGTCCGGCACTTTGGATTCATCCAAAGCGATCGTGATAAGCTTTAGGTTTATCTCCCAGACAAAATTATGGGAAGTCCATATTGAACCCAGTTTGTTAAGAAATGATTTGCTCATTTCTAGTGTAGATTTCAGTCTGGTGCACAGACAGCAGGAGATACAACAAATTTATTAAGAGGCATGCTGTTAAATTTGGTGCATTTCACTCCAGTGAAAGCAAATTAAGACCAGCGTACAGCACGTCAGTGTTAATAAATCTGCCCCCCCCCCTTTTTTTTTTTTATTCCTAGGGTCAGCCTCCTAGTAGCTGGGTGTCCCCTGCCAAAGCTATTAAGGCCTCTTTCAAACGGATTAGGTCCGGATGCGTTCAGGGTGCATTCAGGAAAACTCGCACCATTTTGTAAGCAAGTTCAGTCAGTTTTGTCTGCGATTGTGTTCAGTTGTTCATTTTTTTCCGCGCTAGTGCAATGCGTTTTGATGCGTTTTTCACGCGCGTGATAAAAAACTGAAGGTTTACAAACAACATCTCTTAGCAACCATCAGTTAAAAACGCATTGCATCCGTACTTGCTTGCGGATGCAATGCGTTTTTCACGCAGTCCCATTCACTTCTATGGGGCCAGGGCTGCGTGAAAAACGCAGAATATAGAACATGCTGCGATTTTCACGCAAAGCAGAAGTGATGCGTGAAAAAAAACGCTCATGCACACAGACCCATTGAAATGAATGGGTCAGGATTCAGTGCGGGTGCTATGCATTCACGTCACGCATTGCACCCACGCGGAAAACTCGCTCGTGTGAAAGGGGCCTAAGAGAAAGTTAGTTGTATTCTTCATGCAAACGAGCTGGCAAGTGCCGTGAGGGCAGGTACTCGGTGCATCTGTTTTTAAACACATTTTACAACGATGGTTAGGCACAATTACATTTGTGAATGTGGGCCTTTGTTCTTCTTGCCCCTGTTCAAGTATGTCAGCTTTTATACAATAAAGAGCAATGGTATTCTGCTGCACACCGGAAGAGGTTCCTATACCACCATAAAATATCTTATTTATTGTATACACCATAAAAAACAATGTTTGCGATTCACAGCAAATGATCCAGTGAAGAATTAGGACTCAAAGTTGTATAGCAAGGTCTATGTCCACCTACTGAGCTGAGTGCTGCCCACATCAGTACAGATCAGCAGCAGCACCAAGGGGGACACATGGAAGCAAAACATGATGTGAATTGTACTTTTTTTTATATAATAGGAACATTTCAATTTACTTTAAAGGACATCTGTCAGCAGATTTGTACCTATGTACTGGCTGACCTGTTACATATGCGCTTGGCAACTGAAGAGATCTGTGCTGGTCCCATGTTCATATGTCCACAAGAGCTTACAATCTACAAGGGAAGGGGGAAGAACACAGTAGGTGAGGGTAAAAGCTGCTCATATGAACATGGGGCCAACACAGCTGCCAAGCGCACACGTAACAGGTCAGCTAGTGTCATAGGTACAAATCTGCTGACAGATGCCCTTTAAATCCGCTATTAACAGCCCTTCTGCATGTTTGGTATGAAAAAGATTCATTAGATAACTCCTTTAAAGCCATAAGATGCATATGTTTTTAATCCAGAATGTTCACAAAATGTGGGGGAAATATAACTTGTTTCCTCTCATTAATTGGTGGTCAATACCACAGTACACACTCAAATTAATAAGAGTAAACAATCTGGAAACCATTATTTATCACAGCTTGCTACTTTGAACTTCTTTGGGTGCTCGCTCTACTTGATGCCTTAGAGCTGCGAGCTGATGATGCAGTTGATGGAGGAGAGGGCACAGGTAGACCAAGTTCGACTACATTTACTCTTGATGATGGAAGAGAGCTTGTCGAAACTCTTGAAGAAGTTGATCTGCAAATAATGAGAATAAAAAAATTCAATGCATGCATATATTACCGCAGCTAACTCTGAATAGTTAAAGGGGATGTCTGGGTTCAGAGCTGAACCCGGACATATCCAGGATTTCACCCAGGCAGCCTGCCTGACAACAGCATCGGAGCATTTCATGCTCTGATGCGCTCCCTTGTCCTGCGTTGGATCGCGCAGGGCAAGGGCTCTTTTGTTTACTAACACACATTGCCGGGTAGAGACTTCCACCCGGCAGTGTGTTCGGCGACATCACCGGCTCTGATGGGCCGGCTTTAGTGCTGCCCTAGCCGTTTTACTGGCTAGGGCAGCACTAAAGCCCACCCATCAGTGCCAGTGACAGCACCGGGCTCACTGCTGGGCAGAAGCCTCCGCCTGGCAGAGCCAGTTTCGTCACCGGAACTGGGCAAAATGCCTTTGCCCTGTGCGATTCAGCGCACGGCAAAGGAGAGCATCGGAGCATGAAAAGCTCCGATGCTCTTGTCAGGCAGGCTGCCGGGGTGAAAATGTGGGTATATCCAGGTTCAGCTCTGAACCCGGATAACCCCTTTAACATAAAACGGGAGTCTGTTGGCTACTTTCTTCCTATTGTTAATGCCAGTGCAGGGTAGTTGTGCAAGTATAACTGTCTCTGAACAGAGGCTCAATCACCGGTAATGGTAAATTATTTGCTCTCTGGTTCATAGGGGAATACAGGAGAGACCACTGAGATAGCTGCTGACACTAGGGGGCGGACACTAAGTATAAAAAGTGTTCACTCCTCCTACCAGCTAAATTAGTGTGTCCAAAAGCAGAAGTAGGTGAAACAGGGACAATCAATAATTCAAGAACCCAGAGGAGAAGCCTCCAACAGGAAGAACAAAGGCCAACCAGAAAACGGTAGAAGGGTGGGAGCTGTCTCCTCCAATGAACAGAAGAGAAAAGGATTTTATGGTAAGTAACAAAAATTCATTTTTCTCATTGGTGCAATTGGGGAGACCATGGGACGTTCCAAAGTAGTCTTCAGGCAGGAAGAATAAAAATGTTTACATAGTACTCTGTAGATGGCCCAACACTGCTAGTGATAGGGGGTCATGAGACTGGGCACCGAACACTTTTAGATTTGGTTGCAGCGAGAGACATGAGGTCCATGTCCGGTTGCCCCAACAATTGCAAATGGCCTGAAAGACTTGTTGATGAAGCTCCCACCTTCTGAATTCTATTCGAGATCCTGTTGTCCATACATGGGATGTGAATGGCTGACAAGTCAAATCCAGTGCTGCAAGGTAACACTGCTAACCACTGAGCCACCATAGTGCTTATTCAGATACGACCAGAATCTAAGACTAGAGAGGGCACATCCTCTCATACTGAATAGCTGAACATAGGGAAACGTTTGGCTACTCACAATTTGATGTAAACCACGTGGAGTTGTCAGGCCTTGTGCCCCCAGTCCAGCAAAGTTGTGGTGTAATAAATGTAGTGAATGTTTTCCTGACATGCATTACCCTGGGTATGTGTTTAAATGCGACCGGCTAACTGAATATTTCTTGATGACCATATTCTAACGACCGCTTTAGAGAAAGGACTGATTCTTAAAAACATGACTTTTCTTCACATTCAAGTAAAATAAATACATTTAGCAATCCAAGTCATAGCAAGGAGAGGGTCCAAAAAGAAGGAATTCACCATTAACTTACCGGACAGATAATAATGAACTTCGTGAGGAACTCGATCTTGAGCTTCCTGGTGTTGAAGTCCCGGTTGGTATTTGTAAACCAAACTGAAATAAAGAGTTGTAGGGATAACTTTTTTTTCCATCTAAGTAACTGAATGAGGGCTTTTTTGCATGAGTTGTGTTTTTAATGGCATCATTTTGAGCTACAGTACATATAATTTATTGAATAACATTAACTCTTTGCACAACAAAAGCGAAAAATATTTATTTTTATGTTGCCATATTCTGAGCTGTAACTTTTGTATTTTTTTTACAGATCTGATTTAGGACTTATTTTTGTCAGATGAGATGCCATTTTCACAGGTATCATTTTAGGCCAAATTTGTCTCTGATTACTTTTTAATCTGCTTTTGGGAGGCAGGATGTAAAAAAATTTTTTACAGCAATTTTACCTTTTTTGGTTTTTAATTTTTACAGTGTTCACCGTAAAGACTCTGCTACTAAATGTGTGTGTTTTCCTTGTTTTCACATAATAAAACATTTTATAGGGAACATGGTTTTCTGTTTTTTTTTTTTTGTTTTTTTTTTATTTCATTTTTTTAAATATATTTCAGTCCCACTTGGACTTGAAGCTCCATTGATTGCATAATGCAATTCAATACATTTGTATTGTAGTGTGTTTTGTCTGTCATTGGAAGGATCTTACAGGTATATAAGATCTAGGGGCCATACTCCCTCCCTCTGTCTAACCACATAGATGCCGCACTCGCTACCCACTGCATCCCGGCCATTGCAGCAGGAGACCGGCTGTGTATTACAGCCATGTCCTGCTGCTGATTGTGTGGGTGCACTGTGGGGGCATCACAGTATAACCACAATTCAGTTTTTTCCCGTGTTTAAGGGCTCATTCACATGACCGTATGAAAAAACGGATCCGCAAAAATGGATCTGCAAAAAATAGGGATGACATCCGTGTGCATTCCGTATTTAACGGAACAGCTGGCCCCTAATAGAACAGTCCTATCCTTGTCCGTAGTGCGGACAATAATAGGACATGTTCTATTTTTTTGCGGAACGGAAAAACGGACATACAGAAACTGAATGCACATGGAGTACCTTCCGTTTTTTTTGCGTCCCATTGAAATGAATGGTTCCGCATACGGTCCGCAAAAAAAAAAACGTAACGGAAAGAAAATACGGTCGTGTGAATGAGCCCTAATACTGATGACTCCTCCTCAGGAGAGATCATCAATTTCAGATCGGTGTGCTTGGTATTGCAGCTCTGCCCCATTCACTTAAATGGGACTGAGCTGCATCTAGGCCATGTGACCAATGAACGTGACATCACAGGCTTAGAAAGAGTCTGGAGCTCCAGCTTCCAGCCCTGATCCAGGTCTTGGAAGTGATCTCCCTATACGCCATCTTCAAATTAGTAAAGGTTTTTAAGTATAATCTTTTGTTCATCAAGATCCAATGTGCTAATTTTTTTGAGCAGTGTAATATGACACTGGACCTCTCAGGACTCCTGCCACCGCCATACTAGTATGCAATTTGGTAACATAGCCCCCTAAATCAGAGGACTTCCAGAAACAAGTATGGTTGTTCTTTGTTTATCTTCCTAATAGAGAAATGTTCCTCATTTATTCATCTTATACGATGAAATTTCTATTCGATACAGATTACAAGCACAGTTGTTTCACAAAGACCTACAGACCTGCTGAAAGTACATCTGTAAGGGTATGTTGAGCTCTGGGTGTTCTTCCACTGCTCGGGCCAACATCTTGTTAATAGATTTGTTGAAGTCTCGCAGCTCACGAACTTTAATATCACGTTCATCTTGGGTTTCATCTTTGCTTTTCTTTGAAGAGCGAATTTCTCTTACCAGCTTGGAACACTATAAAATTAAATATGTCAGAAAAAAATGATTTGACTCCCATTGAGCTCTGTGTTTAGCATTTTGTGCCAGAGAGCTGATTTTTCAGCCCCCTGTTATCTCTTTAAAGGCTATGTACACCTTTGGGGACGGTTTTTTTTATTATTGCATTGCAGTTATTTTGGGCTAAAAATAATTTTGTCAATTGGTCTTTATTGAAAATATGGAGTCCTTTTTTGTGTACAGAGCTGAGATGCTCTACTAGCTGCCTGTGGACTTTTTGTCTTTTCCGTCATCTGGGGAGCAGACTGACTCCTTATTTTTGTTCTCTGACATTATAAACACTCAAAGCTCAATATTTATCTTACCGATAAGAATGTGGCTCAAATAAGTGTTTGACCTCTTATTAGTTTAGAGAAGAGGGTTAATAACCGGTAAAAAGTGAAAGTACCAGTCACACAGTTAGAAAAACAGTTAACCCTTTGTGACAGAATGGCTCATTATTTTTAATAAAAGCCAATTGAAAATATGATTTTTAGCCAAAAATGAGTGAAATGCTATTATAAACAAAAATTGCCACCAAAGGTGTACATAGCCTTAATGGCTTATCGTTATACAGCACGGTCTGCCAATACATTTACTAGTGTGAAGAACGTATACTGTATTTACAGCTTGGCAGCGAGAATAGTAAAAGGAGCACTTCAAGCACACTGAAGCAGATTTACTAATCCTATAGACTGAATAAACTCAGACAGACTACACATACGAAAAATTTATCAAAGTGTCTCGGGTAGGATGAATATATCCGGTGCCTGCCTAGACACTTTTGTCTAACTTGAATTAGCATTGAATTTATGCCAGAATTGTGGAGCAAAATGTTGAATACTAGAACACATCCTTTCCTGCTAAGCCACACCCCTTTTCAATTAAACCACACCTCTTTGCTGAGCTAGGCACACATCACGTTAGTAAATGTGGACCGTGCAGTTCTAGAGAGAAGCAGTGAATAGTACATACACCGTAGACGAAACGCAGTGTAATAATTTTGCATTTGAGGTTCTCATTAATACATATTACAGATATGTGTCACTAGCCTTGCTGGCTGGATGTAGTTTCGTTTTGCCAGCTTCCGAAGTACTAACAAGTACTGGCGTGCGGAGTCTAACAAGCCCCCGGGTTTTCACCAGAACCTGCCGCAAAGCAGGCTGGACTTGAGCGGCCGGAGACTTGTAGGTCGCGTTGCCGTGTGGAAGCAGTGGAAACAGCCGAGGACCGGATCAGCAGTAGGCTAGCTGAGACGAGAAGCAACTGAAGACTGGAACAACAGGAGCTGAACAGGAACAACTGAAGAGCTGGAGTACACTGGGAAAAAGACCTGATACTCTGGCATCAGACAGGCGCACAAAGCTGCCTTAAAGAACTCCCGCAAAAAAATGTATTCCTTGTCCTGCTAGAAATGTACATGATGTAATCTGTAGTGAATGTCATTTTCTTACCAGTAGCTGAATTTTTGAGTTATATCATCCTGAAGTTTCTTATCTGTGTCATGTGACTAGGAATTAGACTCACCAACTCACACAGCACCTTATGTGTGGACAGGAAGTCTAATTTTCTATGCATTCCTATGGGAGCCTCACTTTCAGTCTCATAGGAATTAATAGAGAAGTGACTGGCTTCCTGTCCTGGGTCAGTTGGAGGTCAGGGAGTTGGTCACATGACCCAGCTACAATAAGAAGAGTGTGGAAACTCTCAATTTCAGCCTCTGATAAGAAAATGACATTCACTACAGATTATATCATGCACCTTTCTAACAGGTCAGAGAATACATTTTTTTGCAGGAGTTCTTCTTTAAATAGGCCTCTAGATAGGATTCAGGTGCAGTACTAATGACTGTTCCACAGAAGGTATAGGAGCCGCAGTACTGTCTGCCAGCCCCTAGATGGAGCGAGAGTACAGTTACTGCAGATTCTGTGCTGACTGCTGAAATCACCGCATTAGACGTTTGTGGAGGAAAACAGACAGCAGCCGCCGAGGGGGGCCACCCCGCCGACGGGGTGAGTGTAGTGGCGCTCTGCGCCCAGATGTGTCAATATGCTACATTTTTAGTATATATAGTGAATGGTGGAGCTTCCCTGTAATTGGTGTACTATAAGAGGTACATTCAATACCTTCTGTTATTTGCTGCAATTACACGCTTTTGAAAATGGCTCGTCAATACAGCATCAAGTAATCCTTTTATATTAGCGCATCACATGAAGATACGTTTGTATGTTTTACTTGAGAAGATTAAGGCATTTTCTAAAGATTGCTGTAAAATTACTAAGGGAAAAGATTACAGGTTTGAGCCTTTATGAACATAAAATCACTTGAAACAAAAGTGATCCTTACAAGAAATGACATCTCTGTTCTGTACAGAGCATAACGCATGTATCTCCTGCACAATTGCAGATATTAACCTGTTTCATGACTCTCTCCAACTTGTTCTTTTGATCCTCCGTCTCTTTGTTAAGCTGTGTAATGCAGGGAAGCATTTCATTCACCTTCTCCTGGTACGACGCTTCCTCTTTCATCATGCTATCAAAGGTGTTTTTCATAATCTGGAATAAAGTAACAGTTTCTTTAAAGATCATATAGAGCCTGTTGTCCCGGCCTTCAAAGTCTGGTTTGTCTTTCAACATTTAGAAGACGTTTTATCGGTAAGTGTGTCTGTACAGCTGGATACAACGCTAATGGGTAATGCCGACAGGTATCATTTGTCAAACTTCACTATTAATATTTTGCCGTCTTGTATGTGAGCACTTGACAAATAAGACTGCCCGACATCTGCTGAGAGGTTTAAGACTATAACCAAAAAGTTTATGTGCTTGCCAATTTTTTTAATATTCTGTCCCACATAACTGTTTTATTGATAAATTAGCAGAATCACACTAATAAAACTTCTGTTTAAGTCTCTACTCATCTTGACATTATACGTCATTGTGATATCCTTCCTATTTCTTCATAGTGCCTCCGTTCACTCTCCTTTAAATAGTGAATTACAGGAATTCTGTCACCGGGTTTATGATGCCTTATCTGAGTAGTGAAAGACACTGTCACCATAGTGTTGTCACATGTTTTCATCACAGTTTATTCGGTGCAGTGTGAGTCAGGCGTCCTCTCAATGATGTGTGCAGGCTCTTGAGATGCTGGCTTCCCCGACCACCCACCCTCACCTACCACTGACTGACAGCTTCCTCCCTGTGAACAGTAAGGGTGCATTCACACGACCGTATAAATGGATCCACATGGGTGCAGACCCATTCATTTCAATGGGGCCGCAAAAGATCAGAGAGCACACCGCGTGCAGTCCGCGTCCATTGTTCCGTTCCGCAAAAAAGGCATTCTCTATATAGTGTTGGCCATGTGCGGTCCACAAATTGCGGAATGCACATGGCCGGTATCCATGTTTTGCGGTCTTCAAAACACTTATGGTCATGTGAATGCACCCTAAGGCCCCATTCACACGACTGTATGTACATTTCCGCATCTTATCCGCATTTTTGCGGATAAGATGCGGAACCATACGGACCCATTAATTTTTCCATAGGAGAAAGAAAATGCGGAATGCACACCGTGTGCATTCCGCATACGTATATTACGGAAGTTCTCCTGCAAAAAAATGAAACATGTCCTATACTTAGCCGCAAAATCACGTCCGTAGCCCTATTAAAGTCAATGGGTCCACAAAAATGCGGAACACTACGGAAAACCTTCCATATGTCTTCCGTTCCGTTTTTATACGGATCACGGAATACATACGGTCGTGTGAATGGGGCCTAATAGTGAGAAAGCTGTCAATAGCTGCGGAAGGGCAGGAAACCTGTTGCCCATGAATATGAGAACTATAGCCAGTGTCCATCACTACTTTATGCTGCCCTGGGAGTTGCTTATACACTAATTATTTTTATCTATTTTACTCACTTATATAGAATACGTGGGGCTACCAATCTAGATTTCCTATCAGTATGTCTTTGGAATGTGGGAGGAAACCCACACATAACGGGAAAAACATACAAACTCCATGCAGATGTTGTCCTTGGTTGGATTTGAGCCAAACAACCGAAAAAAGTACCATGGAACCAAAATAAGACCAAAATATATAAATCTTTATTAACATAATTCTACAATAAATATAATCACGTCAGAGAGTAGGCATGATGACATATAACAGACACTAGGAAAAGATTGCATGTAAGGGGGACAGATCACAGCTGCAGCAAAAGGTCACCCAAAGCATAAAATACGCATTATTTCCACCAAAGTGGATATAAATCAAATCGGGTGCACCGCTACAACCTACCTATACCAATATGTCACAGATAATGAAGATAAAGATAAAAGGTAAAAAGTGTCAGGGTATGCTCCAGTCAACAGTGCCTAAAGGCTATCTCATAACACTTCAGTCAAGGAAATAACCTCATTATCGCACCACCATAAAGGCACTGGGACAATACGGCATTATCATATATCGCAAGGGGAACACAGCAGTCAACATAAGCTAAATAGTAATGGGCATATCATAAGATACAAAATGATGATCACTGAATAATCCACAGCAATGAAGGATACCAAAGTGTCTCACACAATGAACAAACAATACTGTGGACAAAAAACATCCCAATGTGAATATGTACTGAGAATAACTCACATACCCTGAGACATAGTGGACATATTGGGAGGACGTTTGTCCCTCTCCACGCACCGGTACCTCGACGCGCGTTTCGCCACTCAAGCTTCGTTAGGCCTCCTATTCTCCGTACATATTCATATTGGGATGTTTTTTGTCCACAGTATTGTTTGTTCATTGTGTGAGCGCACTTTGGTATCCTTCATTGCTGTGGATTATTCTTCTTATACTTTTTATCTTTATCTTCATTATCTGTGACATATTGGTATAGGTAGGTTGTAGCGGTGCACCCGATTTGGTTTATATCCACTTTGGTGGAAATAATGCATATTTTATGCTTTGGGTGACCTTTTGCTGCAGCTGTGATCTGTCCCCCTTACATGCAATCTTTTCCTAGTGTCTGTTATATGTCATCATGCCTACTCTCTGATGTAGAATTATGTTAATAAAGATTTATATATTTTGGTCTTATTTTGGTTCCATGGTACTTTTTTCGGTTGTTTGGCTATATATGGTTGTCCCATGGACAGTGGATTTGTGAACATAGTGAGGTGTTCTCTTTGTAGGTTTTTCTTGGTTGGATTTGAACCTAGGACTCCAGTGCTGCAATGCACCAGTGCTAACCACTGAGCCACAGTGCTGCCACATTTACTGGTAATGCATTATAGCATATAGAGTTGCATTCACAGTTCTGCATGCTTGAGAGCTGAAATACTTCCAGGCTCTTTGCTAGACATTTTATATGTGGCAATCATACCAGTAAATATATAGTCATACTGTACATAGTCTTTACAGTAGGCACTGTGAAGTAATCTTATGTAGATTAAAGTTCATTTACAGAATGCATTATATGAGCTCAGCTAATGCTAGACATGAGTATAATGTTGCTTTCCAACAGCAACTTCAAGAAGTCTTAATGCAGCAATCGACTGTAATAATACAGGCTGTAAGGCTTCTTTCATACTAGTGTTAAAATCATTCAGCAGGCTGTTCTGGCAGAGGAAAAGCCTGCCGGAGTTCACTGTCTCCGGCATAGCTGGATACTGCCTTTCCCTGCTGGAGCCCATTGACAATAGTGGGACCCGGCATGGGCACTGGGATTCAGCCGGACAAAAACCAGCGCAAGCACCAGATTTTGTCTGTCTGAATTCTGGCACTCATGCTGGAAACAGGCCGAATCCCCATCTGGTTCCATTATAGTCAATGGAGCCTGGTGGTGCTCCAACCCTTTCTAACTATGCTCGATATGATGAACTCTGCCGGAACAGCCTGCCAGATGGCTTTAACGCTAGTTTAAAAATTGCCTAAGTAATGACCAGCCATTCAGGGGTTTTCCTGAGATCGTAAAAGGTTTGACTAGGAGGAAGACATGGCATAAAATAGCAATAAACCCTATACTCAGCTGTTAAAGTGCTCTGGTGGTCTTCACCAGTCATTTTTTTTTAGTCATACTTTGCTGCAGCGATGATATGCCCATTTACCCATATGCCCACTGCAGTCAGCCAATCACTGGCCTCAGCGGTCCATTAGCTATATAATGCTGAGGCCAGTGATTGGCTGCAGAGGTCAATATAACGTTAGAAACAAAGACCAGCAGGGACCACCAAAGCAGCGGTGCTAGAGCAGAAGGGGATTTAACAAGTGAATATTTGTTGTTGTTGTTGTTGGTTTATGTCATTTCTAGGGATAAGCGAATAGACTTCGGATGAAACATCCAAAGTCGATTCGTATTAGTTTGAATACTGTATGGAACTAGAAACTGTAGTTTGAATACTGTAGAGAGATAGAGACTTCGCATAATAACTTCATAAATGAATTTTTACTGTAAAAAAAAAACATTTCCTGAACTCTGGTTCAGTTCCTAGTGGTACCTTGGAACCGAACCCGAGTTTGAGAAATGGTTTTTAACAGCAGAAATTAATTTATGAAGTTATTATGCGAAGTCTCACTTTGCTGAAACTGTATTACATTGCAGATTTTCTGCATGAAAACTTGTGCATGACAAAAAAACTGTTACCTGCATGTCTTCCTGAATCTCTTTTATCTGTCTCCTCTTGTACCGATACTTGTCCTCAGCTGCTTTCTTTTGCTCTTCTAATTGACTCTTTTCTTCATACTCTTCACCTACGGTTAAATTTATCATGTATGTAGTAAGCATTTAGAGGGAATCAGAAAATGATGTAGTGTTTAAATCATGTTTTTATGTTAAACATTTTAAAATAATTTTTTATGTTATTTTCAAAGAAGAACTCCCGACAAAAATTTTATTCCATGTCCTGCTAGAAATGTACATGATGTAATCTGTAGTGAATGTCATTTTCTTACCAGTGTCTGAATTTTTGACTTGTATCATCCTGAAGTTTCTTATCTGTGTCATGTGACTAGGAATTAGACCCACCAACTCACACATAGACTTATGTGTGGACAGGAAGTCTAATTCTCTATGTATTCCTATGAGACTGAAAGTGAGGCTCCCATAGGAATGAATAGAGCAGTTACTGGCTTCCTGTCCTGGGTCAGTTGGAGGTCAGGGAGTTGGTCACATGACCCAGCTACAATAAGAAGAGAGGTTTTTACTCACAGAAACAGTCACTGATAAGAAAATGACAATCACTACAGATTATATCATGCACCTTTCCAACAGGTCAATGAATAAAAATTTTTCCGGGAGTTCAGCTTTAATTTTCCATATCAATATCTATATAGGCGCCACCTATTGGTCTGTTCAGATCACTTTACTGCAGTTAGAGGCAAGGTGAGAATAACAGAGGTAGATAAATAGACATAAAATGCTATCAATCACTGATGACACCTCACATGTGACCAATAGAATAGAAAATAGCAGACTAGAAGAGATGTGTTGCTATTTGGTTTTAACTGGCAGAAAAAAAAAAATGGTGACACATTCCCTTTAAATACAAACTTCCATACAGTCACTGATAGTAATGTATTAGCGACATGTTTCACATAGTGTAGTAGAAAACGTACTTGTTTCAGTCACTTTGTTAAATGATTTCCTATAGGAGTTGTTACAGCCGTTAATGACTTGAAGGGTGTTCTCTAAAGCACTGATTTCCTTCTCAGCCTTGTGAATTTTAGCATCCAGCTCATCACCAACCCGCTGAAGTTCCTCCTTTTCTTGTGCAGCCTTAAAGGAACATTATAATAAGTAAATAATGATTTTCACAAGAATAACTCATTGAAATTTGATCACTAGGGAGCTTTGGTATATTAGTCGTACATTAAAGGTCCATAGATGCAGCCCAACGTCTGAGGGCTGCACATTATATTCATGTGTCCTGCTTGCACAGAGGTGACAACACATACATAACCACTCTCCATTCCAGTCTACGGGGATAAGGAAACAACTGAGTCTGATCACTTTTTACATTTCTCCTATTCACCTGTCTCCAACAAATATGGGAAACAAAACCCTTGTTCTCACAAAAAAATTCTGAGCTTGATGATTAAAACAAAGAAATAGGGTCCAAGCAGAGAGAACACCAGAGGGTGTTGAGTATAGATGTGTCCACCCTTACCTCAGCTCCAATGATTAACCACTCACATGAAACAAAGTCAATACAGTATCACAACAAGCTAGCAAAAACCCTCACAGGCCGCAGCGCACAACATAACCACTGGGGGGCCGCCAACAAACACATAGGATAGACATCTCATGACAGAATATCACTAAACCCGTAAAACCTCACCACACATCTCACAATATCTGTACTGTTCTCATTTGATATCTAGAATATTTATTTTTATTTAGTTTATTACCTTTATGATATAGTATGCCTGTGACTTCTCCTCTTCTCCCTCTGGTGGCATCATTGCAACAGTAATTATTTCAAATCTTTTTCTCATTTTATCAACTTTTGCAAGTCTCTCATGAAGTTCTTGACTGTAAAGAGGCAAGAGTTTTCCATTAAAAATGTTACTCAAAAATTCCAACTATACATCGTGTGCACATAAAATATTTCCCAGAACAATCCTTTTATAGTTATGTTACACTTGGATTTTGTACTAATGGGATTATTTTCTGCATTTAACTATGTCATCCTCCCAGATTTAACCTGTGTTTTTAATCATCAGCAAAGAATATAACCTTTGCAGCCAATACACATTGAGATCTAGAATAACGGTGGGCCACATTTACCATCAACATACACCACTTATGCGGCGTGAAAAAGTCGCAAATTGCACATGTGCAACTTTTTCAACTGCACTAGCACAAAAATATGCGCAAGCGTTGTTTTCTCTACCGACCACGCAACTTTCCAGAAAAGGGGAGTGACGAGGGAGTGGAGGAGGTGGGGCCTGTGGCCAGTTTTCTGGCGTAAAAGAACACTGAAATCTACACTAGCCAGGCCCAGCATCTGGCAGCATGCCTGGTTATCATTGCCCGGCATACGCCGCCGGGCTATGATAAACCTGTTCCTGTGTTTTTAATCAAACTGTCTGGTTTCTCTTCATCTGGAAAGCTGATTGACAACATTGTCATTTGAATTTTGTAAAACTGTAATAAAATGTACAGTTTTCACATGATATAGTGGACTGTATCTCAATACAGCTGCAATACAAAATACAGGTACCTTATAGTCTGTCTCTCCTGGTCTGCAAGCCGTATCTGCGATGTCAGCATCTCTTTGTGTATAGCAATCTCTTGTGTCCTCTCTTTCATAGCCGCCTGCAATAGCAACTTGCGTTTTTCCAAAGAGAAGACATCTTCCGCTTTATTGTGTAGCATGTCTCTCAGTCGCTTGATTTCCAGTTTCAGGATATTGTCTTCAACCATAAAATCCTGCAAAGTATACAAAACATATAAAACAAATAAAACATACAAATAAAAGAAAAAAATTATGGAGCACATTTATTAAGACCGCCATTTTAGACGCCAGTCTTAATAAACCCAGCCTCTTCATGACTTTAGTGGAGCCTCCGCCAGTACTAAATGTAACACAGCTTCCTAGCCGTCTTACGCCTTCCCCCCTCATGCCACGCCCACTTTTTTTTAGACCTGGCGTGAATGGGGAGAAGTCATAGTTCAGCTTAATAAATGACCCCCTATGCCTCAAAGTTTATACTTGGTGTGTTCAGTGTGATAAAGTAGTCTATACCTAACCACCTTTAGTGGAAGCACTATCCTAAATCAACAACCCAGGGCTCATTCTACCCCAGAATTGTATTTATTCAGAAATGTGCAAGCTTTAGGGCTGTATTACATTAAAAGATTTTGCAGGTGATTGTTGAGAGGGAAGTGTTCCTTCCCTGCGATCGCCTGCTCATTAGTGGAGGAGACCACTGCTATTACATGCAGCAATCTCCTCCACAGTATGGGGAGAAGTGATCCCTAATGCCATCGCTTGTCCCCATACTGACTCGTTGTTTGCCAGCAGCAGATCATGATTAGACAGCACTACCTGCTGGCGGCAAACAATGATTTTTTAGCATGCTTAAAAATCTTGATTGTCCAAAAAAGGGGCGTTTTAGGGCTGTATTACAGAACCAGATCATTGCTAATGAACATTCCTATGAACGCTCATTAGCGATGATCTGGATGACCAATGGCCGGTTTAATACAGCTCTTAGGTTGTCCGTTTGGCTCTCCGTTCTGACTCTTCAGAAGAACAGAAAAAAAAATACAGGATCCTGTAAAAAACAGATCCCGTGCATCATTTATGCACATTTGCATCCGTTTGAGACATTTCTGTCTGAGATCAGTTTTTTTAGGCGGAAAAAAAGTATTGCATGCAGGACTTTTTTTTCCATCTAAAAAAAACGATCTCATAGGATCCGTTTTTTTTTTCTTTATTTTTCTGTTCATCTGATGGATCAGAAGAACAGAAAGCTAAACAGTGATGTGAATTCAGCCTTAGATTAAAGGCAGTCATAGACACACAGTGATTATGCAATCACTGATATTTTAATGAGTCAATTATGAATTTTCTTGTATTTCTATTACCATTCTCCACATGTCCAGCTTTACAAAACTATAATGTAAAAGAAGGTATACCAAGCAGCATACATTTGTTTTTTATGCCTAACAACTGCAGCTTTCCATCAGAGGTATACTCCAGGACTACACAGGGTCTATGTTGGCCTAAGATCATAAACTGCTGAAATTTTAAAAAGAGCACATTATTCTTATTTAAGGTGTTTTCCAGGATTTTTATGTTATTGGCCTATTCTTGGGACAGGCCGTCAATATCAAACTGGTGGCGTCAAGAACCTGCGCCCTGCCAATCAGCTGTTCGCTAGTAGTTTCAGCACTGGAAATCGGAGTTACAAAACTCCATTCACTGTGTCCTGGACTGAGCTGGTTCCTTCAGTGCTGCGCTCATCTACTTCAATGGGAGCAGCACTGCAATATCCAGCTCTGTACACTACACAATGGATGGAGCTGTGCAGTTTCAGCACCAGAGTAAGGGAGAGTTATTTTTCATTTCGTGTGATCCATCAGAAGAACAAAAAAATGGATCTTGTAAGAAACTGATTCTATGCATCAGTTATGCACATTTGGCATCTGTCTGAGCCATTTCCATCTCAGATCTGTTTTTTTTAGACCTGAATGCATAACTTTTTTTCCATCTAAAAAATGAATCTCAGACGGAAATGTCTCAAACGGATGCCAAATGTGCATAACTGATGCACAAGATCTGTTCTTTTTACAGGATCCATTTTTTCTTTATTTTTCTGTTGGATCAAAAGAACAGAAGAATAAGGCTCCATTCACACGTCCTGTTTTTCTCTCCTGATTCAATCCTGATTTTTTTCAGGACCCATTGAAATGAATGGATCCAGATCAGGATCGAATCAGGAAAGAAAAACAGGACGTGTGAATGGATCTAACAGTGATGTGAACTCTCCCTTAGGCTCCATTCACACGTCCTGTTTTTCTTTCCTGATTCGATCCTGATTTTTTCAGGACCCATTGAAATGAATGGATCCAGATCAGGATCAGGATCGAATCAGGAAAGAAAAACAGGACGTGTGAATGGAGCCTTACTCCTGAACAGCTGGTTGGCAGGGGGTGTGGGGTCTCAGGCCCCTGGCGATCTAATATTGATGGCCTATCTTGTGGACAGTCCATCTGTATAAAAATCCCAGAAAACCCAATATCCATTATAGGAACCCTACTGATTAAAAAAGTGTAACATAATAAATTACAGATAAAAACCTTTTCTTGCTTCTAATGGCCACAGGACATTGGAGACATTATTATAGTAGTTATATTCTAGTAAAGGGATGCCCAACCTGCGGCCCTCCAGCTGTTGTAAAACTACAACTCCCAGCATGCCCTAATAGCTGTAGGATGTCCAGGCATTATGCAACAGCTGGAGGCCGCAGGTTGGGCATTCCTGTTCTAGTACATAGGGGGCATTATTGTTTTACCAATATTCTTGTTCAGGGGGCAGTATAGTAGTAGTTATGTTTGTACAAACCACAGTACTATAGAAAATATATTATTGCCCTTATAGCAGTTCTATTCTTGTACCTTCCAAGCAGTTTTATAGTAGTTATATTCTTGAATGCAGGAGTTGCTATTATAGCAGTTATAATAGCTAGGCCAGGTCAGACAGTCAGCTGAAGAAGCATGCGTCAGTTTAGGAGACTAAAGGTACCTAGGTATTTTCTTTAGTTTGGAGCACTTCTAGCTACACTGCCAGCAACAGAATATAATTGATAGATTGTATTGTGGATTATTACAGTGGGAAAAAAAAGTATTTAGTCAGCCACCAATTGTGCAAGTTCTCCCACTTAAAAAGATGAGAGAGGCCTGTAATTGACATCATAGGTAGACCTCATCTATGAGAGAAAAAATTAGAAAACAAACCCAGAAAACCACATTGTCTGATTTTTAAAGAATTTATTTGCAAATTATGGTGGAAAATAAGTATTTGGTCAATAACAAAAGTTCAACTCAATACTTTGTTATATATCCTTTGTTGGCAATGACAGAGGTCAAACGTTTTCTGTAAGTCTTCACAAGGCTGGCACACACTGTTGCTGGTATGTTGGCCCATTCCTCCATGCAGATCTCCCCTAGAGCAGTGATGTTTTGGGGCTGTCGCTGGGCAACACGGACTTTCAACTCCCTCCAAAGGTTTTCTATGGGGTTGAGATCTGGCTAGGCCACTCCAGGACCTTGAAATCCTTTGCGAAGCCACTCCTTCGTTGCCCTGGCGGTGTGCTTGGAATCACTGTCATGCTGAAAGACCCAGCCATTTTTCATCGTCAATGCCCTTGCTGATGGAAGGAGGTTTGCACTCAAAATCTCACGATACATGGCCCCATTCATTCTTTCATGTACACGGATTAGTCGTCCAGGTCCCTTTGCAGAGAAACAGCCCCAAAGCATGATGTTGCCACTCCCATGCTTCACAGTAGGTATGATGTTCTTTGGAAACACGACGAGTTGTGTTTCTACCAAACAGTTCTACTTTGGTTTCATCTGATCATATGACATTCTCCCAACACTCTTCTGGAACATCCAAATGCTCTCTAGCAAACTTCAGACGGGCCCGGATATGTACTGGCTTAAGCAGGGGGACACGTCTGGCACTGCAGGATCTGAGTCCCTGGCGGCGTAGTGTGTTACTGATGGTAGACTTTGTTACGTTGGTCCCAGCTTTCTGCAGGGATTTTTGCTCACAGTTCTTGTGATCATTTTGACCCCACGGGGTGAGATCTTGCGTGGAGCTCCTGATCGAGGGAGATTATCAGTGGTCTTGTATGTCTTCCATTTTCTAATTATTGCTCCCACAGTTGATTTCTTCACACCAAGCTGCTTGCCTATTGCAGATTCAGTCTTCCCAGCCTGGTGCAGGTCTACAATTTTGTTTCTGGTGTCCTTCGACAGCTCTTTGGTCTTCACCATAGTGGAGTTTGGAGTGTGACTGAGGTTGTGGACTGGTGTCTTTTATACTGATAACAAGTTCAAACAGGTGCCATTACTACAGGTAATGAGTGGAGGACAGAGGAGCGTCTTAAAGAAGAAGTTACAGGTCTGTGAGAGCAAGAAATCTTGCTTGTTTGTAGGTGACCAAATACTTATTTTCCACCATAATTTGCAAATAAATTCTTTAAAAATCAGACAATGTGGTTTTCTGGATTTGTTTTCTCATTTTGTCTCTCATAGTTGAGGTCTACCTATGATGTCAATTACAGGCCTCTCTCATCTTAAGTGGGAGAACTTGCACAATTGGTGGCTGACTAAATACTTTTTTCCCCACTGTATATATATATATATATATCTATATATATATATATATAGATATATATATATAGGTTCTAGTAGTTTAATATGATGTAGAATGACTCATAGCAAACCTATTATTAATTTATTTTAACCAAGAACACATTTTTGAGCTTGATATCCATACCAAACTCAAGCCTAACCCTAGAAATGAAGCACCTTATTTTAGACATATGATGAGAGGTCCACTGACACACACAATTACCTATGTATGTATGGATAAATGGATGGATATTACAATAAGTCTGAAAACCCAAGCAAGACAGGATAAAACACGGCAGTCATTAGGAGTAGAAAACTTGTTGATGGCACATAATTGAATATGTAAAGTGCCAAAAGACCTATTGTGTAAAGACGCATTACCTGTTTGGATGTCCTAAGCTTTTTTAATTCTTTATCGGACATGCTATTGAAGAGTTTAAGTTCTTCCATTTTGCTGATCAGGTTCTCCTTCTCTTGGCCAGTTTTTTCAAGCTCCCGTTTAATGTTACGAACATCTCCCTGTTTATAAGTAAACGTAAATCAAAAGATGCAAGAGACAAATTCAACAGATTATAAAACCTATAAAAAGATGAAACTAGTTATATATATCACCTGTCCGCTTACGTTATTACACAAGAATTAACGGACACTTGCGCTTTATCACTAATTACCAGCCCGCACTTGGACTTGTTTCATGGCCAGGTGCAGCCTGGTAATTAGCAGTAAAATGGCCGTTACCGCTTATGTAGTAGCAACCACATTGTAGGTTGCTACTACATGAGGCTTCTTGAACACGAATGTAGCAGATCCGTGCCCGTATTGCGGCCCGCAAACCGCGGGTCTGCAATATACGGGCACAGGCTGTGTGCGCACCGTATCATGGATGCAAGCCCATTCACTTGAATGGGTCCACAATCAGGGAGATACGGTGCAGTGCAGAACAGAGGCACAGATCGGAATCACTATAGAGTGCTTCCGTGGTTTTTTTGGCCGTGCCTTACCCTATTGTGGTGCGGACCGTTGGATGCAGATTGCGGACCCCATTTAAGTGAATGGGTCTGCGTCCACATGATTAGTGCCCAAGCATTGCGGACCACAATTTGCAGTTTGCAGAACGGACATGCCATTACATTTTTGGGCACGTTTGTGGTTTTACTGGAGTTTTTTGCACCGGCGGTTTTTGATGCATGTTTTGCCATTAAAATGCCAGCACCAGATGAAAGCCTATGGGAAATATGAAATGAAGGACTCACAAGTGTTTTTGCTACTTGTATTTATGTTTAGGTGGTGTTTTTTTGAGTCTCTGAAAGGTTTTGTTTTGTTTTTTAAACACAGCATACTGAAGCTTTTGCTGTTTTTTTCTGGCACTTTGATACCTCCTTCTCTATAGGGGGGGAAAACACAATTAAATAAGTGGTTCACACAAAAAAACGCTGCTAAAAATGACCTAAAACCCACATGCAGTATGAGTGACGCTCAGTATATTAACTGCTACTATCTAATGACTTACCTGGAGTTTCTTGTGCTGAGAATTGAGGACATTAAGGGCAGCTTTGCGGTCATCATATGTTTTACTGAGCTCAGATACTTTAATTTCCAGTTCGTGTTTTTCATCTGTGTTGACGTCTCCCTTCAACCTTGCTAGTCTGCGCTCCAGTTGTTGTATCTGGAAATCCTGTACATGTAAACCTACAGTCAGTACGCCACGCAGAAACATGCAGAATCAAATACAGGTAACAATGGCATTGTGTAATGGTAGCCCTACACAGGAGACATCGACTGCGACCTGTGAAACGTCTTCCCATAAATGTACACACTTGTTGCCCATGAGGGCAAATTTATATTACTGCAGAAAGGACAATTTAAACAATCCAATTTAGCTACGAATTGGTGTCTAACTAAAAGTCTGAAATTTTAAAGGAGCTGTCCCACCTGAACAAACCTCTTTGCATGTACTCTATTGGGACAGACAACAAAGGTCCTGATAATTGGCCTTTGTAAGGCCTGGTTCACTCTTCTGTGATTTGGTCAGTGATTTCCATTAGTGATAGTGAGCCAAACTGAGTATAGTGAGTCATTTTGGTTCTTTTGCCCCGTTGAAGTGAATGGTTCCGCATACAGGTTGCAAAAAAAAAAGCAGACACGGACAAAAATACATTTGTGTGCATGAGCCCTTAGGCCTCTTGCACATGCCGTTCCGTGCATTGAGGACCACAGTTTGCGGTCCCCCCAATGCACGGGCACTATCCGCCACGGATCCAGACCCATTCAACTTGAATGGGTCCTTGATCAGTCCGCACGGCGAAAAAAATGGAACAAGCACCGCACCTTCCAGATTGCAGACCCATTCAAGTGAATGGGTCTGCACCGTGATGCAGTGAGCACATGTTTGCAGGCTGCAATACGGGCCACTGCAAGGCTTTTACCCAACAAAGTTGCTTTAAAAGTCACAAACTATAGAAAACTCCATATTTGCGCTATAATTTGTGCTTGCGGTTTGTGCTTCTCAACACTTTTCTAAAGTGGTGGGGATTAGTGGGAGAGGCAGAGGTTGTAGCAGCGCACAAGGCTTACTATAATTGATGCCAGAATCTGCCGTAGATTTGAGTTTCTGTTTCACAGACAGTCATAGATGCGCCTAATCTCAATAAATTAGGTACATCACACTCCAGCGCATGGGAGATCGAAACTGGTTTAGGAAACACCACTCTTGATAAATCTTACCCATTGTCTGTTCTTTCTAGGGTCAAGACGAATACATAGACAACAAGAGCAGGAATGAGCTTTGTTATTGGTCGGTTTGGACATGCTGCCAGACCATCTTCACGAGGTGGCACCTGGTCAGTAGTGGGCTTTAGTTTTTGAAATTTTTGATATCTCAAAGGGAGTCGGGGTCCCATCGCTGAGACACCCACTGATCTCTAGTACGAGGAGTTAGTCTATGAGACCATCTTCAATATCCCACTCAGCAGAAACGTGAAGCAGCGCTTGGCTGAGCGTGATAATGATGATAGTCCCATACACTTCCCATTGAGACCATCTTCAGTATCGTGCTCAGCATTAAGGAGAAGCAGCGCTTGGCTGAAAGTTCCTGACTCCTTTGATATGTCATAGTTAAACAGCGGAGATCACTGGGGGTCTCCGCTGTTTAACTATGACATATCAAAAGTTTCAAAAAAGTATAGTTACTCTGTGTAGTTACTCATAAATGCTGGTCAGGGGTTTCTTAGCCCCTGAGAGGCGACTTGAATTCAAGCAGGCTATTATAGAGTACAGAGAAGATACACTATATTGAACTATACTTTATCACTTGGCTATAATAGCTTGCTGTGTGTTCTCTCCAGACCCTTCCCTGGGGCTTATTAACCTTATCCTGGAGGGAGGGGAACAATGATATTTACATGGGACTGTATGTTGGAAGGGCTGAAGGAAGGACAGTGACTTTATTTCCATGGGACTGTGTGTTGGAAGGGCTGAAGGAAGGGCAGTGACTTTATTTCCATGGGACTGTGTGTTGGAAGGGCTTGAGGAAGGGTTGTTATTTACAAGTGATGTTATTTACATAGGACTGTATGTTGGAGAAGATGATGGGAGGGGAGATATGTTATTTACATTAGTAATGGTTCCCCTGCATAAATACCAACCTCTTAGAGCACTTCACACCACTGCTATTTATTGCTGTTGTTCTGCTCTGTTAGATGAGCAGAACAACAAATATAATGGAAGTTCTGGATCAGGCACCTAACTGACAGGAACAGAGCTGAACAGCCTCCACTGACTATGAAGGAGTCCGTTCAGTTTCCGTTCTGGATCCTGTCATTTTACCAGACAAAAAAGTCCTGCATATAAGGCTTTTTTCTCCAGTCTTTTTGACAGAATATGCAACAGAGGCCCCAAACGGAGCCTCCAATGCAGATGTGAACAAGCCCTTAACATTATGTAGGCCTACATATTTATTTGAATTACTGCAAATTTCGTACTGCTCCTCAGCTAAAAATACTCCTCAAAAATGTTAAGAGTATGGCAAGACCTTATGTGGACAGGGCTTTGTCTTTCCAAATTATGTCTGGATCATCAACTGGAGTCACCACAGGTAGACTCCAATCAAGGAGGCTCACAGAGCTAAATTTCAAGTGTCCTAGCAAAGAGTCTGAATACTTATGTCCATACAAAATTAGTTTTTCCTTTTTAATTAGTAAAAATTTCCAAAAAAAATTCCATTTTCACTTTGTCAGTATTATTAAAGGATTTCTGTCACCAAGTTTGTCCCTATTAAACAGGATGACATTCTCAATATGCCAATGTCACCTGATTCTAAGTCTGCTATTTATTTTATTCACAGTCTCCCCGTTTTTATGTAATTTAACCTTTTATCATATGCTAATTAGCCTCCTAGGAGCAGGGGGGCATTGCTCCTGCTCCTAGAGGCTCCGTTTGCCCACCTCAATCCATGCCCTTTTCTTCCTGAGTGACAGGGCCAGGCCAGCGTTCATCTCCTTAGGCTGGACCTGTCTGCCGTCTCGTGCCTGCGCCGTCCCGTGTAGGCACAGTGAGGGAGCCGGGAGCCAGCGAGCTTCCCTCACTCACTGCGCCTGTAGCGCAGGCGAAAGACGGCAGACAGGGCCAGCCTGAGGAGACGGACGCTGGCCTGGCCCTGTCACTCAGGAAGAAAAGGGCGTGCATTGAGGTGGGCAAACGGAGCCTCTAGCGTTGCCTGCTCCTATGAGGCTAATTAGCATAAGATAAAAGGTTAAATTACAGAAAAACGGGGACACTGTGAATAAAATAAATAGCAGACTTAGAATCAGGTGACATTGGCATATTGAGAATATCATCCTGTTTAATAGGGACAAACTTGGTGACAGAAACCCTTTAAGTGCAGAGTGATAGGGAAAACCTGATTTTTTTTTTTTTTTTTTTTATTGCAGCACAAGGAAACAACATACAAGAAAATGTGAAAAAGTGAAAGGGTCTGAAGGCCTTCCGAAGCATTGTACATATCACTACAAAGACAAAGTAATTGCCCCAATTCATCTAAAACACTATTCTTAATCGTGACGATACCAGCGCTTTCTTATTCTTAGATGTTTGGTTATTTTCTTGCAAAGCTTTCTCCTAGCCGTCTTTCTATATTTGAAAATATTTAAATTACAAGAAAATGTCCTGCATGTGGTTAGCTTTCCTTAATCACAGCAATGGTATTTAAAGGATTTAATGGTTGAAGCCCAGCATGCATTTGTACCTGATTGTAAATGATCCCCTGTTGCTTTAAAGCATGCAGGTCAAGTTTTTGCAGTTGACTATTAAGGTTTCTCAGCGAGACTTGGCTTCCATTAATTTCTGATATCATGTGCTTTTCTTTTGTCTTGTGCTCATGCAGTTCCTGTGATTTCTTGAAATGTTGCTCTCTTATCTGTTTTAGCTGGGCTTCCAGATCCTGTGGAGATAAATGACAATATTATGATGGTAGTTCTACACAATATGTGAAAAGAAAATGTCTGCCTTATTCATTCCGGCTCTCCTTTTAGGCAAGAGTTTCATTTTATTGACTGCAATTTATATTTATAATTTTTTTTATAAATGTCACCAAAAGTTCAATATCTGTGAACTGCCATACTACTGTATGATACGCTCTATTGGTGTTTAGTATGTAGTAAGAATGCCTATGTGAACAGCATGCACTTATCGCTTCCTTTTTCTAAATGCTCTGGGAAACGTTCCAGCACTGACTGACAGTCCTGGTGTGAGCATTTGTGATAATTCAGTTTAATGGGGGCACAATTTTTGGATATGGGGCTCTTTTGTATGTTCTGAGTAAAATCTAATTGTCACAACAATCCATCAACGTTTCTAGATTTACATTTTCAGTAATGTAAGAGTTAACATTTTACATTAAACATTTTGAGTTATGATTCTTTTTTTAACCCATTCTGCCTCATATTTAAAATGTATTATGATTGGAAAAAATCTGTCAAAGAGGTATTCCCATCTTAAACAATGGAGGCATATCGCTAGGATATGCCCCCATTGTCTGATAGGTGAGGGTCCCACCACTGGGACCCGCACCTATATCGAGAATGGAGCAGGGAGCGCTTCCCAGGCTCTGGCCACCACCAGGCGCTGCTCCCACAGAAAAGAATGGGAGCGCACCGCATAGGCGCGGCCACCGCTCCCATTCATTTCTATGTAGCCAACGGAAATAGCCGAGGCGGCCCCATAGAAATGAATGGATGGAGGGCGGCTGCGCATGCGCAGTGCTCCCTCCTTTACTTTGGGGGCTCCGTTCTCGATATAGGTGCGGGTCCCAGCGGTGTGACACGCACCTATAAGACAATGGGGGCATAACCTAGCTATATGCCCCCATTGTCTAAGATGGGAATAACCCTTCAAGGACTAAAGTCTCCTCTGTCAACCTCTGTATATAAGCGAATTGCATACATACTGAAGCAATTTCCTAACATACTCCATTTACCTGCCTTGACTAGGGTAAAGGTACAGGGAAATCAAATTCCTGCTCTCTTCAGCATTTACAGTGCTTGTATTGTCATGGATTGTCAAGCTGTGACAGCCATCACATTTTCTTATATCTTACTTATTATAAATAACAAGTTGATGACACCACACAGAATCTGATGTCCCTGACCCTGCTCTTTCCCATTACACAAAAAGGAGTAGATTAGAGAATTCTTTAAAATACAAGGGAAATTATACAACTTGGCACAATCTCTTCTTCCCTCTCTGCCTCAGTAACTGAGATTCTATGGGAGGCTTCAAAAAGTCTCAAAAAAGGGCTTTGCTACTTTGTGCTTTCTTGCTCAACATGTTCAGACGTTTTCCATCTTTACTTCACTCAGCCCACTGTGGACAACTGGGTGGGAAAGTGGCCGTGGTCACCCTGGCGAGCCAAGTTAAGACAATTATACATCATTAAATGCTAAATTATGTATAGGCATAATAGGCATCTATCCCTGAGATGGAACAGAAAAACGGAAATTCAAACGCCTATGTGAACTCCCCCTTAATTGTGTACACCGAGTGTCTTTAGTCATTTTTTTTTTCGCCTTCCATACTTTATAAATGTTGTATTTTTTCCTGTGGGGAATTTAATAAAAAAAATATGGTTATACAGTTTAAACATGTTATTGCATGTAAATAAGGACATGAATTCCATGATTATGTTAAGTATGACGTATGTAGGTAGAAGTAAAGTAACCTTACCTTTACTGTCTTCTCCTGCTCCTTCAGCATTTCCTCTATACGTTGGGCCCTTTCTTCCATGCTCAGAGCTGAGTTTGTCACAAGCTTCAGTTTTTCACCCAAACCTTCATTATATTCTTTAGCCCAACCTAGTCTAAATATATGATATGAATATCATGCAATTGCTTCTCATCCACTGTGCCCCACTCGCTACTAAATAAAACAGAAAATTTAGACACTTATAGGGGTTGTCTCTTCTGAATCACTGTCACAATGACTGATAGGTGTGGGTCCCACCTCTGGGGGAATGGGATCCCTGAAGTGAGCAGAGAGCAGCCGCACATGAATGGCCACCCTCCATTTATTTCTAAGGGACTACTGAAAATAGCAGAGCGCTGGCTCAGTTATCTCCGGCAGTCCCATGGAAGTGAATGGAGGGGTGGCCAAGCTTGAGCGGTGCACTCTCCATTCATTTCTATGGGACTTCTGAAAATAGCTAAGTTCACTTGCTCTGCTATTTTCGGAACTCCCATAGAAATGAAAGGAGAGCATGCTAGGCAATCACTGTGCGCTCTCCTTCACTTATGAGGGCCTGTTCTGCAGATAGTTGTGGGCCCAGAGGTGGGATATACAGCTATCTGACATTGGTGGCATATCCTAGCAATATGCCACCAATTACTCAAATGAGACAATCCCTTTAAGTGTTTTACAGGACTAAATGGTGTCATACAGCAGATGCTTCACAGCAGCTGAAGAATTTTGGAAAATACAAACGTACCGTTTACTTGAAGCAAATCATACTCATTATATGCATGTTTTCACCGGCTTAGAAACAGGATGTAAAAGGTGGTATAAATAAGTAATTGCCAACTTAAAGGGGATGTTCCATTTTAGACAGTTATGGCATTACTATCGTCCAGGAGTGCACAACCTTTTCAGGTCATAGGTCTACATTGTCAGAATGAACCACTCCCAAAGGCTGCATTAAAAATTCTTCATTAGAAAGTATGAAGGCATTATATTGTATATATGTGCTTATCTGATGTACACAGTACCTTTCATCCTTTTTCCGGACCTCTTTTTTAAGGTTGTTAACTTGAACCCGCATGACTTCTAATTCAGTAGCAGTCCTATCAACAGTCCCTTTAAGTGTATCCAGCTACGTATGAAGATAAATAACAACATGTTATATAAAAAGTGACTGCAGTTCTAAAGTAAACTCCTGACGGAGCCTCCCATCTAGATGTAAATACCACCTGAATCTGACCAAGGTAGTAAGCCATATCTGAAACACAAGAACATTTATTCTCAACCGTACCTCATCTTGTAGTTGACTTCGAATGCTCTCTTGCTGCTGAAGGTCCTGCCTCAGTTTGGCAGCCTTTCTTTCTACCATGGAAATCTTCTTCTCATATTCCTTGTTATTCTCTATTTCGCTGTTCAGAAATTGGATTTTCTCTTTTATAATATTTTCTCTTTCTCGTAATTCTTGTTTCACCTTGGCCAATTGCTAAATGAAAGGAAAGAATGTCTCATCACATTTGTGTAGTTTATGATCCACAGAAAAGAGAAGGAAGTTAAAAGGAGTATTTTTATCTTAGACATTTATGGCAGATTTAGAAATCCAATGAATGTCTGATAGATGCAGTCCCAACTACCTCCAGAGCAGGGGTCTCCCAACACATAGTGAAGCAGCTGTATGTGCGGCTCTCTCTCTATTCTAATATATAAGGGGAAAAAATCTGAGAATGTTTGCCCACCAAATTCACAAAGAAGTTAAAGGAGAACTCCGCTCTGTTGCATTCATCCGTTTTATCAGGTGACTCTGTCTCATATGTCATTATGCATGTACTGGAAGTCAGTCTCCCTTTGCATTCCTATGAAATGTTCAACAAGAGTCTTAAACCTCATTCACACGTCCATGTCTGTGCTAAAATCCGTGAAAAGGTGGTCAGTGATGCATCAGTGAAGCTGCCAGTGAAGAATCCGTGTGTTCGCTTTTAGCTGTCCGTGTGTTATCCGTGTTTCACCAACACTGCACAGCTGAAAAATAATTTTCAAATCATCTCTTCCTAATGATCCGTGAAACATGGATGGCATCCGTGGTTTTCACAGACCCATAGATTACAATAGGTGTGATCCGTGAACACAGACAAAATAGAGCATGCATCCATGCTAAAAACACGGACCTACGGACCATGCTAAAACATTGATGTGTAAATACACACATTAAAATGAATGAAGAACATGTACAGCACACGTCTGTGAAGCCAGACAAGAAAGCCTGTAAAAATCACAAATTAAGCGCTCATTAAGAAAAGTAATCATTGCTATTTACCTCATGTGGATTACAAATGGATGAATCAATACATCTTTAATGGAGAATGCTAGACTGCTGCAGACGTGTGGTTCCCTCTCCATTTGTTACCTGCCAGGCAGGATGTGGTCAAGGGACCCCCATTCTGGATAGATGTGGATTTTGGACCCACATCTATCAGACATTTATAGTGTAATATCTTTTAAACCCTAAAACTAACCATTTAAGATGAGGTCTAACCTACACTTTGTAATTTTGTTCTATAACTATTTTTTTTCTTCAAAATCTACAGTTGTACTTACATACATAAAGAGATTTCTTTACATTTCATATCCATTTTAGGAAAGGAAAGGAAGAAGTGAAAGAAAATACATTACTACAAGAAAGAGAAAAAAAAATCCATAAAAATAGAAATGCTCAGATACATGCAATACAATTTACTGAGCATGCACAAGACAGGGACCGAAGAGTCCTCTTATCCTGTAGCAGGAATAGTTGGATTCATCGTACAAGGTTTTATTATTGAGAATCTTCTTCCTCTTTTTTAAATTTCAGCCCCAAAGCGAATCAAGGCAGGTTGCCTCCAAATGTGAAGGTATTTACATTGTATGGATACATAATTCACACAGTGAGACATAGGAGCCCAGAACTGGCATTTATGTCCAGGAGTATAAGAAATGAAAGTAGCTACAGGATATAAAAAATAACAAAAACAACAGAAGAAATCCTTAAAATGCTATTTTGATGCAAGGAAGGTCAGCAATGCAATGAGACATTTCTCTTATTGAAGTGCCCTCTTTGCCTATCCCATATGTAGATCCTAAAATAGCGGATGCATAATATGGTGACTGGTTTAATCTGTACTTACCAGTGTGCACTGATCAATTTCTCTATCCCTTTTCTGCATCTGATCAATGGTGTTTTCCCACTGTTGGATCAGCTGTTGTCTCTCGGAGTGCGCTTTTCGAAAATCTTCAGCTGCTTTGTCCAGTTCAATCTGCAAGACAAATCCATCCATGATGTAGTACATGCCAGATGTATTCAGAGAGAGGTCTAATTTATAGATAAAGAAGTATTTCTAATACCATAAGAAGTGTCCAGATGTTACATGTTAGTAAATGAAATAAGCACAGTCCATTTGAAAACTAGGTACTACTAGGTACTATGAAACTAACCTTAGGGTATCGCCACACGTGGAGTAAACTCGGAGGATTTCCTGCAGCAGAAATACATTTGGAAAATCTGCAGCATTTTACAGTAGCAGCAAAGTGGATGCGATTCAAAAAAGGTCTCATCTACAGGCTCCAAAAAAAATCTGCAGCATATCAATTTATACTGCAGATTTCCTATTTATAGATACTGTAGCGTGAATTCCTCTGTAAATCCATAGCAAAGCTGCAGCAAATTTACATCCTGTATGCCCATACCCTTAGGCTTTCAAAACAACCTGAAGAGAAGCTCAGAATATCTAATTAGTGATGTCCACTGGTAGCATCTTGAAAGGTCTGAAAATAGGAGCTGAAAGCAGGGCTTTAAATCAGAAAACATAGACCTCTTGTTAAAGGGGTTGTCCGAGTTATTTTTTTGTTCTTTGTATGTTTCTAACTGATCAAATGTAAAGGATTTTCAATTCACTTCCTTTATCTGCAGTGGCTCCTTTCTCAGATTTCACTCAGAGTCACATGACCTGTGATGTCAGCTTCTCTCCCTGCGCTGATGATGTTCGTGCACAAGCCTGAGAGATAAGAGTCTGTACACCACGCCCCCTGCACTGCAGGATGCCCTGTGTCTCTTTGATTTTTCAGCAAACTTTAACCCCTTCTATAAAACACATTCAGGGCTCAAGGCTTTGCTGAGCAGCTGCAGGCAATGAAGAGACACAGGATCTACCCTCCTCATCCTGCAGACACAGAGCTGACAGACTGGAGGAGATCTGAGGAGATCTGCAAAGCATTGCACAAGAAAGGTAGAGGGTAAGTTCCTGTCTGCATGAGTAGTGTCATTGTACAGCTGGGACTTGTAGTCCTACACATACAACATGCTGCTGAGCATCCTAGCAGTCAGACATGTCACTCAGGGCAGCACTTGCATTCACTCCCTTTGCAGAGCAGGGGGAGGGACAGAGATTGTTGTTATTGCAGGTAAACAAAGGCCAAAGGAGAACCAGGGAAATTAGGAAATATACCGTATATGCCGGCGTATAAGACGACTGGGCGTATAAGACGACCCCCAACTTCTGCCCTAAAAATATAGAATTTGGTATATACTCACTGTATAAGACTACCCCTCTCCCAAATGAAAAAAAGTCTGCTTTGATTTCAACATGTTAATTTTAATTCAAATGCATATGACATGCAGGTACTGTATATAGCAGCAAAACTGTCACTTATAAACATAAGGTTGTTTCAAACATGTACGGTAAAGCTAAAACTTTGCAAAACAAACAAGAGAGCAAGTGCCTGGTGATCATAACTGTAAGCTGCGATATTGTAACAGGTCTTGCTGGCATGACAGTTTCCCTTTAAAAGCCTTCAAAATCCTCCTGAGAATATAGAGAATAGTATGCTACTTCAGTATGCTAAGAGCAGGGGGCCGCACTGTGTGAGGTATAACCAATAGGATTAGTGCAGGGGCGGGGAGTCACCGGGAGGAGAAGGGGGGCGGGGCATGCGCGGCGGTCCCAGGAAGCGGCTCTCTACGCGCTGACGGGGAAAAAAAAAACACCTCACACAGTGCGGCCCCCGTATATCCGGCGTATAAGACGACCCCCCACTGTAGCCATTATTTTAAGGGGTTAAAAAGTAGTCTTATACGCCAGTATATACTGTATATATTTTTTTCCTAAAACTTATTAGCTTATGTATATATTGCTGCCCATCAAATTTACAGTGCTATATTTTGTACATAACTTGGGCAACCCCTTTAATTACAAATCTGATGTTCTTTCTAAGTCATTTTAAACCTGAATGAAGTGCACTTAAACCGAGCCATTGGTTAAGAATAGATTCTACATTACTTGCTTATCAATTTCTTCAAATATTTGTCTGACAATTTAAGCTTTGTTTTCTGATATAGAGCTCCAAATCCCATAGATACACATAATTTTAAAACATAGTGTTCTTTGTACCAGCAGCCACCACTAGAAGGAGCTTACACACTTTTACAGCAGGATGTTATACACTGAACCCATACCACTGAGGTCGAGTTCTGCACTGAACTAGTGTGTTATTTGTATCAGAGTACAAGTATGCTAGTAACTCTGTTATATTCTACCTGACCTAGTGGTATCTGCATTGTGTACGATTTTACCTCCTTTTATGTTTGTTTTACTAAGCAGTTTTTCAATACAGATGTATAAGTGTACACAGGGGTGGACTGGGAACTTAAAGTGGGCCTGGAAAAATATGAAAAGTAGCCCAGTTTTGTAGTTGAGTCCAAATTGATGGAAGGCAGGGATAACACAAGTAGGTGGGGCCAGCAATACCATATTGTGGCACATTATATCACCCCAACAGAGCCAAATACCACAGTCCCTCACAAAATACTGCCAGCAGCACAAAATACATCCCCAAAAACTTCCATTGGCCGGCAGTAAGGCGGGCTCAGGTGACCCCCTGGGCATCGGCCCTCTGGGAAATTTCCCTGTAAGGTCTATGGCCAATCCGCCCCTGAGTGTACATAGTACGTTTCTGTGTGTGCGCCCCTTTGTCACTGTAGGTTAGGGTACCTTGTATCCATAAGTGTGGCCTTTTTCAATAATAGGTTGTAATTTTTATGTTCAGCTAATTGCTTTTGAATTCAGTATGCAATAAGCTTATTGCTATGTTATGTTTTAAATCATAGGGGGCAGATTTTCAGATCCTAATTTTTAGACAGTATAAACTTAGTCTAGACATAATAAAACTGTGCCAAATTGATCACACTGGCGCATCTTTAGACTGTGAAGGCTTAGGTGACTCTACTAATTGAATTTTGCACCACAATTCTGGTACAATATTGGCGTGCAGTGTTGCATCTTAGGCCATGACCCCTTCCACACAAAGCCTCCCTCTTTCCCGTGGAGCCGTAACCCCTTGTAGAACACATCACAAAAAATGTCTAAAAATGCGGCACATGGATGTGCTCTAGGATGAAAGCAGCTACATATATGAATAAAAATAAATACACTAACTAAATGGGTTTGCTAAAGGTAAGCCGACTCTCACTGGGTACGCAGCATGTCTATTAACAGTGAAATCATAGAAATTCTTGTAAATAAATACCTGTGTAGTGATAGTCTCTGTCAACTCATTATCCAAAAGTTTACGCTTGTGGTTGGACTCCACAGTCAACCGTTCAATCCGCAGGGACATCTCCTACAGGAAGAAATACAAATTGCATTATAGATACATCTATAACATAGGAATGGGCCCCCCACCAGTCAGAAAGTGATGGCACATCCTAGTGAACAAAACCCTTGTAAATCATATAAATGTACTTACTTTAATTTTTCCTTCATCCTTCTGTGCATATTTCTGAATGGCGATGGTGTCGTCATCTTTACGAGCCGACTCTTCAAGCCAGGCCTCTAGAGCTTGCTGGTCCCAATTTAGTTGACATTTCAAGTTCTCCAGTTTTTGTGTAGTCTTGAATATGTTATTCTAAAAAAAATAAAACGCATTTAACGATCTTGAGCCCAGATTCTTTATTGCGCAGCTTAATCCAGATCTATCCAATTAACTCTGTACTACAGCATGTAGTTTGGGACTTTTGGGAATTTTCACTTGTACTGGTTAAACGTCTCTTATTTTTTTATTTTCTATGGCATTATTGTGTTTTTTTACTTATTTTTTTAAAACATTATTGGTGCTTTAGTGTTTTAGATTATGTAAAACATAGTAATCACATTAAGCCCTTCACATTTAAGTCCTCTATTGTCTGCAGTTTATTTTGATACATAACATGACACTGTAAGGGTAATTACATTGTGGCTAGCACTTTAGACACAGTTTGGGAAAGGGAAGGGGGTATAATTAAGATTTTTACATAGTTTTTTTTATATTAATTTTTATTTCAATATTTCTTTATATTTCAGAAAAGTCCTTCAGGGGACATTATTATTATTTTATACAATCTAGAAGCTCCAGTGAGCTGAGGCTATATGAAGTCTTTTATCACAGCAGAAAAACATGTTGTGTAATACTGTCTATGTAAGGTCTCACAGCTGACAATACACATCAGAGGAAAAACCTAGCCATGAGGAGGAAAGAACTGCCTGTAGATGGAAGAAGTTTGGAACAACCAGGACTCTTCCTACAGCTCGCAGTGCCAACAAGCTAAGTAATTTGGGGGAGAAGGGCTTTGGTAAGAAAGGTGACCAAGAACCCAATGGTCATGCGGGCTGAATAGTTATGTAAATGCAATATTTAAGTTTTTCCTTTTTAAGACATTTCCAAAGATATCGAACATTCTAAATTTTTTTTTACAACATAACAAAAGTGAAAGGGTCTGAAGAATTTCCAAATACATTTTTTATAGTGTGATAAAAATTCTAAGGGTGCATTTACACCAACAGATTATGTGACCAATTTCTGACCAATATCGGACCAATAGTTGGTGTGTATAACAAAAGATCTTTGTGTGTAAACGGCCATCTGACCAATGATTGGTCAGATAATCTGTTGGTGTAAATGCACCCTAAGTTTACCCCAGCCTTAAACTGGAAATCAGCCCTAAAAACAGTTGCCACAATCAGAGCTGTCCTTGGTCTAGAGCTGTTCCAGTGATGACGTCTGCTGGGACCAATGTAGGCTAGTAGTACCTCTTCCTCTGTTGTATACTCAATTGAGCGCTGTGTATATGCAAACAGTAAACACCGCTCTCTACCGGGTGCTCTTACCAGATGCTTGGCTGTCAAAGACAGCAGACACTTGACCGGCAGCTGCACAATTATCTATGTATCTGCTATTCTAGAAAATAACAGGGCCTAATGGATGCTGGGTTATGAGTAGGGATGAGCGAACTTGTGTTTTCAAGTTCGGGTTATTAAAGAATCCTGTTATGGATTCTGCTACCATGGACCATAATGGAAATCTATGACGACATGCACCACGGAAGCCTAGAAGAGGCATTCCGTCACAACAGAAGTCTAGGTTGGCCATAACGGGATCTATGATAATCCAAACCTGTACGCCGAACTTGAAAACACCAGTCAGCTCATCCTTAGTTATGAGGCATTCTAAATGTCTAATAAAAATGTATATAAAATGTATTTGTAACAGTACAGAGCCTCAAGGAAGACAGGACTACCCATAATGAAATAGTAACCCAAAATCTGCCGTTGGTTTTTACTCTTTCAGCTTAGTCTTCTGATTTTAGCCCAGATTTACAAGACAAAACTGCAAGTTTACTCAATTCTGGATAAAAGTAAAGTTGTTGTATTTGTAGAACTGAAACTCAGACAGACAGTTTACATATAAGAAGAAAGTTGTCATGGCCTTGCTCTGTGCCTGCTGTTGTCTCACTATCCGGGCAGAAATGGGCGCCACATTAGTAACCTATCTTGGCGGTCAGTCCCCACTAGTTCTCCTCTACCTTACAGTAAGTGTCCCATGCTGGAGGCCACAGCCAGCACCAGGCTGCAGGCCTCTTTCTGTTCCCCATAGGGTGTGCACGCATCTCCCAGCTCTTAGGCCCCTTGCAGACGAGCGGGAGACACGTGCGTCTCCCGCAACGCATCTGCAGGGCTGGACTCTCGGCACTGACGGGGATCGCATAGCATTATATTGATTTATGATGCTATGTAACCCTTACAGTACTGTAATGTAATGGATAACAGTCTGCAAGGGGCCTTAAAGGGCGCGTACTCAATTACCTCAATCTCTGGCAGTCAATGGCCGGTCACCTTGGGTTATTTGAGAGTATTCTAGGTCTAAACATTGGTTCCACAACCATTGTCCGTTAGACACATCTATAATTGTGGACTTTGAATACTTTCTTCTTTACATTACATTATTCAATTATACATTAATGCTATAAAATCTGAATGCATTAATTCCAATACCCATTGTGTCCTATTTCTATAATGAATCCTTGTAATGTACTGTACAGACTAAATACAATGTCTGCATCTAAAGAAAACACTTTTACATCAGCATTACCTTGAATACATAATCATGTGGAAAGAAAAATGAAATCTGCACATAATTCTTACTTCTTGACTATTTTTCTTTTCTCTCAAGGACACCAGCTCATTTTCAAGACGATGGATTTCTTGCTTAAGACGCCCAATTTCCCTTTCAGTGAGAGTCTTAAAGTGTTCTTCACTTTCAATTTCTTTTTCTCTAGCCCTACAAAGAGACTGTGAAAAGAGTTACATTAAAGGCACCGGTCTGTGTTCTTGGGCATATACAAAACGTTCTGCAATATAAAACACAATAAAAAGAAAAGGTGCGTTTAGTTTCAATGTTTCCTCAATGCGCCATTGCTTCCTACAACTCACAAAGCAGGTCTGTTGTTACTGATCACACAACATTTCTAAAATCTAAGTGGAAAGGGACAATTTCAATTGCATACATAAGGATTTAAAGGAAATGTGTCCCCAAAAATTTTCTCTGCCAGTTGAAACCAGATAACACATTTTTCTGACTACAGATTTTTATTTTATTGCCTGAACATGATTATGGGGGCAGCCATCTTGCCTAAGCTGTTCATAACGGCATTTAGAAAGCATTAAGAAAATAGCTTTATGGCAGCCCCATGGTCCATAGACACAATGGTCAGGAGGGGACCTCATTGACTTCTATGGAGAGTTTTCTAGGAATGCTCTGTGACCTGTATAAGGAAAGAATAGATAAGATCTGACAATCACCTATTGTGAATGGTGGATCCTGTCTTATCTACAAACAGAGGTGATATCATTACAGGCAGGATTAGAATAACATATACTGTAACTGCAGTAAAGAGATCTGTAGAGACCAAGAAGTGGCGCCTATTATTAAAGGGAACCTGTCATCAACTTTATGCTGCCATTACTAAGGGCAGAATAAAGTAGAGACAGGTGAGTTGATTTCAATGATCTGTCATTTATAAGTTAAAAGTAAGTGGTTGCCGAGAACCAACATCACAATCATTGTAGATTAGGCCTGGAAAAGAGTCCCGGCCACCTGAGAAGAGTGATGGTTATTCATAAATTCCTGCTGATGACTGATAGGCTACTACCTAGTTTTCTCCCTTTCTCTCTAGGAGAGAACTGCCAATCATCAGCAGATGGGTGGGAGAGCAGAAGTTTAGGAATAACCATGACTCTTCTCAGGTAGATTTGACTCTTTTCAAGGCCTGTGCTGCTATGATTATGATGCTGGTTCTCAGGAACCACTTACATTTAGCTAATGAGTGACACACTGCTGAAATCACTTGTAGTTTATTTGAATCCCATATAGCAGATGTACAGAAAAAATAGCGACGTTTCGGCTCATTGAGCCTTTTTCAAGCCTGGCTTGAAAAAGGCTCAATGAGCCGAAACGTCGCTATTTTTTCTGTACATCTGCTATATGGGATTCAAATAAACTACAAGTGAATTCAACTATTTGGAGTGCTGCGGATTACTTCCAATTATACTACATATTGCGGGATCCCAAAGCCAGGACCTGGATCTGCGTGCACCCAAACAAAGGAGGTGGTGGACATTGTATAACCTATTACAGGTAAAAGCGGTGCTGTTTCTACCTACTACTAAAACACTGCTGAAATCGACATTTCTGTCATTACTTTATGCTGTTCTCAGTGAGGTCAACATAAAGTTGATGACAGGTTTACTTTAGGCTTAGTGGCCAGTGAGAAAAGTATATTAAGGTTTTTGCGTGGAAAATTACATCAAAATTCTTTAAAAATGTTAAACATAAAAATGTGATTTAGACAAAAGATCATTTTCTGATGATATATTTCCTTTACAGTGTAACTGTCATTCTATTTTTATTTGTGTAATGTGTAGGGGCAGTGATACCGACCATTTTTGTAATATACTTTAATGACTGAAATCGTACATTTCTATTAGAAAAATTGCCCTAAAGTGACCCATTTTGAGCCTTAGCAACACTCCTCTGTCTTCTGTTCACATAACACAGTTAGTGTTGAGCAAGTCTCCACAGTTATGTAAACAGAATACATAAGGATGTTGCTAAGGCTCAAAATGGGCCACTTTACAGCTATTTTTCTAATAGAAATGTATGATTTCAGTAATTAAAGTATATTACAAAAATCTTTAGTATCACTGTCCCTTCACATTACACAAATAAAAAGAGAACGGCAGTTACACTTTAAAGGGACCCTGCAAAACTGTTGACAGCTCTAGATAGGAGATAGGGAAACCTGCAGGAAGCTCTCCACAACCTATCCCTACTGCTCTTGAGAGACACCTGTAGTGAGCTTCTAGATGAAAGCTAGAGAGGTCACTGAAGAGAAGGGGGTGGATATTATGTGCTTACTGAAGACAGTGAAGGACCCTTCCGATAGCGGCATTTGCCAGATTAAAATGTCTCCTCGATGATGCTGATACTAAAAACATACACAAAGGTCTAATAGGTTTCCATGTCTCCTATCTCCAGGTCAAAACTGTTAACTCTCTTTAAATTAGGGCAGCAAAATCTGTCTATGAGATGACTGGTTTTGGTGAGTTGGCAAGAATGCAAGGGGGCTGGTCACTGTCCCGGCCTACTATTGGTTGCACTCACCCCGTCACCAGAGGTTTTGATCCACACGACGGGGAGATGCATCAGCGGCCGTACAGGGATCTGGAGTAAGGCGGGTGCTGGGGAGCAGGGTAAGTATGATCCATAGGAGGGGCCTGGGCATTGTGGGGGACATTTTTATAATTGGATAACCCCTTTAACTATGATGTGACACCATGGGAGCTCCACTGTGCATAAGAAAGGCCAAGGGGCTTGATCCAGATTTCAGGACGTTAGGGTACATCATGGCAATATTGGATAACAGAAGGTGGGAATGTCCCTTTGTGTTCCAGATAATAACATTGCCCATTACCTGTGTATAGTTCAGCTCTTGTCTGACATTTTTAAGATGGTCAGCCATTGCTTGAATACGATCTTCCATTTCTTTTATCATGTTTGACAAATTTGTCTTCTCCTTCTGTTTTCTTCGTAACTAAAAAAAAAGACAGATTATAGTATTGTGGCTGCAGTACATGTGTTTTCCTCCTTGAATAGTCACATTGGATCTAACAGGTAGGATAGGTACCGGTATATACATGGAATTCCTTTACATCCCTCACCCCATTTCAAGCTGTTGTTCTATGTGAGCCAGTCCTACGGTTTCATGAGGCCTCATTCACACGAGTGATACAGATTGTGTCACTTTTTTATGTGACTGCGTTCAGTGTGTGAGTTTTTCCCATCCGGATTGCATGCATTTTTCATACGCATGAAGAAAAACTGAAGAATAACAATTTGCATCTCCCAGTTAGGGTTGCACTTGGTATCAAATTATCGATACCTAATCGATATGATACTGGGATATGCCATTTAGCGATATTGGTCTAAACGGGCGCCATGTTCTCCTCAGCAGCACAGTGGAGAAGATGTCTCTCCCTGCCTCCTCACTGTGATGCTGCCACCAATGAGAAGAGTGGGGGGGAGGGGCTGTGGCCACTGCGCCACCAATGAAGATTACTAACCTTTTTACTACAAATATAAGTGGTGGGTTCCAGCGGCAAAATCACATACCTGGCCTCAATGCTAAGGCGCTGCGATCCGCGGCAATTAACCCTTCGGGTGCTGGGTATGTGATTCTGCCGCCAGCACCGCCGCTTATATTTGTATTAAAAGGTTAGTAATTTTCATTGGTGGTGCCTTCCCCCCCCCCCAAACCCAGTATTATAAATTATAATCATTAGTGGTGCAGTATGCCCCCGCCCACCAACCCCCCCAGCAGTGTAATTGCGGGGCTCCAATCGGTTAACATGGCAGCCAGGACACTCCTGAAGTCCTGGCTGCCATGGTAAGCTCCCTGCTGTTGTGTGCACAAAGTCCAGGGCAGCAGGGACAGTGTAAAGTCCTATTCAACCTGATAGAGCTCTATTTGCTAATTGTTATTAAATAAAAAGTTTTAAAAAAAAACACACGAAAATATTAGTTTAAATCCCTCTTTCCCAATTGTACATATAAAATATATAAACAATGAATAAACATATTACATATCGCCACGTCTGAAAAAGTCCAAACTACCAAAATATTTAAAAATATCTCCTATGCGGTGAACGCCGCAACAGAAAAAACAAAATGTGCAATTCGCCATTTTTTAGTCACCTTGTCGCTCCAAAAAATAGGATAGGACTGTTCTATTATGGGCCGGGTGTTCCATAAAATGTGGAATACATGCTGCTTTTTTGGTGTTTTATTTATTTATTTTTTTTGTGTGGTATCGAGTATCGCAATACTTTTTTATGATATTGAAATTGATTCAAATTAAATTTTGGTATCGTGACAACCCTACTCCCAGTAACCATCAGTGAAAAATGCATGGTTTCCAGATTACATCTAGATGGTGTCCTTTCTTCACAAAAGTCCCATTAACTTCTATGGAGCCATAGCTAAGTGAAAAACGCACAATATAGAACATAAAGCATTTTTACAGGACCAGGCATTAGGAAATTTACACTGCCACGGCAGCTGCAGAGAGAGCAGAGCCTCTAGGAGTTACGGCAACGCCCGGTTGCTCCTTGAGGCTCATTTGCATATATTAAAACTTAATTTTTCTCAGCAACATGGATACATATGAACATGGGACCAACACAGATGTCTTCAGCTGCCAAGTGCACATGTAACAGGTCAGCCAGTGTCATGGGTACAGATCTGCTGACAGATGTCCTCTAACTGTGAAATGTGCATGTCTTTTTACACTGGCCTTCAACCACATACAATTGATGCTTCACTGGACATTGTTAAACATTTATCCATTTACCAGCACCTGGGTCTAAAAACTTTTGTAATTTGCACGAAATTTAGTATAGCTACTGAGCTATTCAATGAGATGTAGCTATATAGTGACACCTAGTGTTTGATTTTATCCATATTTTTTCCATCTACGTGGTCACACACGCTCAGTTTATATCTTCAACCATATGTTCTGCTTGAAGTTGTGGCAGTTACATGGAGAAAGCTGCAGCAGACAAGACACGCCCCCTGAGCTGTGATGTGGAGAGAGCTGCAGAAGAAAGGACATGCCTCCTCAGAAAAGGCACACCCCCTGAACTGCCAGCCTGAAATAAATCTTGCGGAACAAGTGGAGCAATGAATGGGGTGATCTCTGTTTTCATGTGAGGTACAGGGATGGTTTTGGCTTCGTTATGTACCATAAGATGTCTGATTTTCATTTTTTACATGAATAATGGAATAACCCCCTTTAAAAAGGGCTTTCTGGGAGTTTTATACTGCAGACCTATTGGTCATCAGCATTTGATCAGTGGGGGTCCAACAACTGGGTCCCCTACCGATCAGCAGTTTGAGAAGGCTCAGCAAACCAAGCACAGCACCGTACATTGTATAGTGGCTGTACTTGGTATTGCGGCTCAGCCTCATTTGCTTCAATGGGGTAACTCAGAGAAACTCACAAACAAAATAATTTGTTTGCACATATACCATCCAGATCAATGGCCTGTGGATTATAATCGAGAGATTTCATGGAGTGAGATTTAGGGCTCATGCACACAAACATATTTTTTGTCTGCATCCGATCAGCATTTTTTGCAAGTCGGGTGTGGACCCATTCACTTCAAAGTCCGCATATGTACGTTCCGCTGACCCGCAAAAATAATAGATGTCCTATTCTTGACCGTTTTACTGACAAGGATAGGACAGTTCTATAGACAGCAGAAAACACACACGGCGGTATCCATGTTGTGCGAATTCGCAATTTGCAGATCGCAAAAATGGCAACGGACGGGTGCATGAGCCCCAAGAGACCATATGGTCGCTGTGCCTGTGCTGTGGACTGCAAATAGCGATCCGCAATGCATGGGCATCAGCTGGGTGAACTCTGTGCTTGAATGGGTCTGCGATCCGCACTGACCTGAAAGCCCACGGAAGCACTTCCAAGTGTTTCAGTGGGTTTCTGAACCGTGCAAAAGATAGGAAATGTCCCGCTATTTGTGGTCCGTCACATGGGCACCACAGCCAGTCGTGTGAATGGGCCCTTCTTTCTGCAGCTTAGACAACAGATTTTAGGATGGAAGCAAGTGATATCGTAGATGTGCAGCACTGGGAACAGGAAACCTCAGCAAAGGGGAACTTTCCATAATAATTGGGCAATCCCTACTTTCCCCCTTATGTTCCCGGCTCATTCCCTCCAGATCTCCAGCCAGATAATGAGGGTTATGGATCTACATTCCCAGAACCAACATGATCCATGGTCACTAGTCATTACCATAGAGTGTAATGGAGGTCTCTTCTCATAAGAAACACTGTGGACCACTGACCTTGCGTCATGATCACTAGGGCCAGAGTGTGGCCCCTGGTCACAAAGTGGGGGGTCTGCTTTGTGATTATGACATCCTCTGCAGAGAATCATCATCAGGAGCCCATTTAAATTGGTAGGCACCTATGCCAATAGATGGTGGCTTGTTTTTGGTACATAGGGTTCCATCTACACTAAGGTGTCAATGACAAGGTTGCAAGACGACCCCTGTAATCCAGTGACAAATGCATGTTCTGCTCTGGTGAACTACAACTCCCAGCATGGCCAGCAGGAGAATAATACCTCCAGACTACAACTCCCAGCATGGGCAGCAGGTGAATAATACCTCTAGACTACAACTACCAGCAGGTGAATAATACCTCCAGACTACAATTCCCAGCATGGTCCGCAGGTGAATGATACCTCTAGCTCATGCAGATCGGGGAATGCACAGTGCTTCTCGGCTATGTAGTGCAGCGCACAATGGCAGCCTGGCCGTCCTCACCTCATCCTCCAGGGCTTTATTCTCGGCATTGGCCACAGGTATAGCGAAGCCCTCGGCCCAGTGCAGCTCTGCCAGCACTTCCCGGCTCATGTTCCCGAGCAGCAGATACAACAGTGCAGGGGGAAGAACACAGCGGCGCAGGCCTCTGCTCCGGGCTCAGTGTGTTGTGCTCGGCGGCCCTAGCAACCGGTCTCCAGGAAGCGGGAGGCTGTCACTGGCTGCGGGCAGGCAGTGTAGTGGAGGAAGGGCCGCACACAGGGAGATGCCGCTCATTAATATTATTAGTGTTCCTTCTGTTAGTATGAAAATAAGGGGGGTCACTTATCAAAACTGGTGTAACAGAAAACTGGTTTAGTTGCCCATAACAACCAATAAGAGTCCAACTTTCATTTTCCAACCTAAGGCTGAAAAAAATGTTTGCTATGCATAGCTAAGACAGTTTTCTTTTTACACCATTTTTGATAAATCTCCCCCATTATCTTTAAAGGGGTTATCCAGGGTTTTACTATTGATGACCTATCCTCAGGATAGGTCATCAATATCAGATAGGCAGAGGTCTGACACCAGGCACCCCGCCGATCAGCTGTATGAGGAGACGTGGAGCCATCACCCTACTGTTTGGCTGCCTGATATACAGTCCGGTCAAGCCCCCTCTACTCAGTAATCAGCAGCACACTGACATTTAGCTAGAGAACTGATAGCAACACACTGAGCATGCTCAACCTGACAAAGGCTCAGAACTAAAGGTCGGTGCCATGGTAACTCATGAGGAAACACAGTGGGTAGTAAGGAAGAAACTACTTTTATAACTACTAAACAGTAAATATGTGAAACTGACATTATATTAGGTAATTAATGATGATGAATAAGTCTAAAACATAAGTTATATTTATGGTAACCGGAATACCCCTTTAATGGCATAGAGTTAGGATATGCGGTGAATGTCAGATAGGTGCAGGTTTCACCGCTGGGACTCATTCCTGTCACCAAAACGGAGCGCATAACGTGCATCCAACGTCCTCTCTATATACTGCTATGGGACTTACTAAAATAGTGGAGTGAGTGCACTCTGCTGTTTCAGAAGCCCCATAAGGCCACCTGCACACTATGCAGGTGATCACACATAAGAACTGCAATTTCTAACAGTTGCTTTTTGGTGCGGTTTTGCCGCAGATCTCATGCTTCATTGGAAAAGGGTGAAATCTGCACTTCAGGTCACAGAAACTATCAGCAAAATGTATGTGAGATTGCGGTAATCTAACACTTTGCTGATACTGTACTACTCTGAGTTTTTTCTACACGGGAATCTGTACAGAAAAACCATGCATGTTCTGCAAGGTGTCCATCGCTAAGGAATTTTCAAAAATGTCGCTCACTCATCTATTTCAGGAAGTCCCATAGCAGTGAATGGAGAGGATGCTGCACATGCACAGTGTGCTGTTGGTTCACCTCGGGGGCTCTGTTCTGAAGATATCATTTTTATGGCATATCCTAGTATCCTAGCCATAAATGTCTCAGATGGAACAACCCCTTTGAAGAATGCAGCCATACTGTGTTCCATATTCACAGAGGTGTTATCCATTACAGCTAGTGCTTCTGGCGAGAATTCCTCCATACATGCCGAGTGTGATGGCCGACGATCCATTCAAACTCCTCCTCGATGGGGACATGCAGTGAGGAGGGGCTGAAGACAGTGTTCTAGACTAGTGATTGTGGGGATCTCGTAATCTAACATTTATTACCCCTCCTGTGGATAGTTATTACATATTTATTGTCAGAAAGCCCCTTTAAATAAATCAGCCAGGAACTAAAACCGAGCATTGCGCAGCTACCTAACATTGCCACTAGGTGGTGGCAGTCACATTCTACTGGCTGCACATCGGCGTATAGAAACGTTCAAGATCTGCCTAAAGAATATTTTTGCAAGGAGTCTATATGTTAAAGGGGTTCTCTGGGCTTTTAATATTGATGACCCATCCTCAGGATAGGTCATCAATATCAAATCGGCAGGGGTCTGCTTGCCGTCTCCCTTCTCTCTTCCTGCTTGCTGCTGCTATGTCTGTGGCGAGAAGGGAGACGGCACACGTGCACTGAGCTTCATACAGCTGATCTGATATTGATGACCTTTCCTAATGATAGGTCATCAATATTAAAACCCGGAGAACCCCTTTAAACTTTCTGTTAGTCTTTCTTTATTACTCCATCTAAAATGATATAATATATGTGATGCTGTGAGTGACTTCTCAAATTAAAACTAGCTAGCGCAGATGTGTGTTAACCAAATATACTGCAGACAAGGACTATAGGGTGTGCACTGCCTCTAATAGCTCCTATCCAGTTCTCTGTTGCCTCGGTAGTCTGTTATATTCACTGACGCTACTATTAAATTCAGCTACTAGCGCTAGACCTCTAAAACCTATTTACCGCCCACCAACATGTTTCGCTAGATACACTGGCTTCATCAGGGGTAACTAGTTCTCCCCATTACCCCTGATGAAGCCAGTGTATCTGCCCCTTAAAACCAGATAGTAACACATCTCCCTTTTCTCTAATCAGTTTTTATTTTCTGATTGTAGATTTTTTAAATTTTATTTCCTGAACATGATTATGGGGGCAGCCATCTTGCCTGAGTTGTTCTTAACAGCATTTACAAAGCCTTAAAAAATTGCTTTACAGCAGCCCCATGGTCCATAGACACAATGGTCAGGAGGGGACCCTATTGACTTCTATGGGAGAGTTTTCTGGGCATGCTCTGTGACCTGTGCAAAGGCCATTGTACAAGAAAGTACATAAACTGTGACCGCCACTTATTGTGAATGGTGGATCCTGTAATATCTATACACAGAGGTAATATCATTACAGGCGGGATTAGATTAGATGAGTTAACTGCAGTAAAGTGATCTGTACAAACCAAAGCAGGACCGGGAAGGCGCACCATTTGGTTTTTGGAGCACAGATTTTTGTGGAATAGTTTTTGGGTGCAACATCAGATTTACAGAGCCCCTGAGGTACCCGTACAGTGGAAACTCCGTATAAGTGACCCCGTTTTGGAAACTACACCCCTCAAGCTATTTATCAAGGGGTGAAATGAGCATTTTAACACAAAAGGTGTTTTGCAGAAATTAATGAACTGAATGATGATGAACTAATGAAATGAATGACTGTTCAAAATGAAAATTGCAAGTTTTCCACAGATATGGCATTTTAGTGCCCAATATGCTGTAGCCAACTCGTGCCATCTGAGACAAACCATACCCTTTAAATTGTTAGGTGGGTTCTACTGGGTATGGAAAAGAAATGTGGATGCAAACTGCTGTTTGGGAAGGCTGCAGGGTTCAGAAGGGAAAGATCACCTTTTGGCTTTTGTAGGGTAGATTTTGCTGGATTGGTTAATGGACACCATGTTGCTTTTTAGCAGCCTCTGGGGTAACAGTACAGTCATTTTCGGAGAACCATACTTTTTTCATTTTTATTCGATGGACCTTTGTGAGGCCTTATTTTTTGCAGGATGAGTTGACATTATTATTGGTTCTATTTTGGGGTACATCTGACTTTTTGATCACTTTTTATTCCACTTTCTGGGAAGCAGGATAAAAAAAGGCAACTCTGCCATTGTTTTTTGGGTATTGTTATTGTGGCGTACACCATGCAGAAAAAAATGACACGTTCTCTTTATTCTGCTGGTCAGACAATTACAGAGTTAACAATTTTATATAGGATTTTTTAAACATTTTACCACTTTTTCACAAAGCATTTTTGAAGAAAGAATCATGTTTTTGTGTCGCCATTTACTGAAAACAATAATTTTTTTTATTTTTCTGGCGATGATGAGTGCTCATTTTTGTGAGATGAGTTAAAGGTGTACTTTGGTACCATTTTGGGGTACATAGTTCTTTTTGATCATTTGATATTATACTTTTTGTGAAGCTAGGTGACCAAAAAATGGCTGTTCTGGAACCATTTTTCTTTTTTATGGCCTTGACCTGATGGGGTAGATCATGTGATATTTTTATTGTTATTCATTACGGACTTGGCAATTTTTTACATTGTAAATGGCATGATGATGTGAAAGTGGTGCTTTTGTTTTACTTGAAACTTTTATTTATTTCCTTTTTCCTACTTTTTATTTTTGTCCCACTAGGGAACTTCTGAGAGTCTGATCCCTTTTCCAATGCTGTACAATACATGCTGTATTGTACTGCGCTGTAATTGTCAGTTTTATACTGACAGTTCACCTACGAGGTCCAGCCCCCAGCGCAGTGTCCATATATACAGAATAAGAGCAGATAGTGAGAATTAAACCCAGTATACAGGACAGGAGAAGTGGTACTATGCAGAGTTCATATATATACAAAATAAGAGCAGATACTGAGAATTACACCCAGTATACAGGACAGGAGAAGTGGTACTGTGCAGTGCCCATATATACAGAATAAGAGCAGATACTGAGAATTACACCCAGTATACAGGATAGGAGAAGTGGTACTGTGCAGTGTCCATATATACAGAATAAGAGCAGATACTGAGAATTACACCCAGTATACAGGACAGGAGAAGTGGTACTGTGCAGTGTCCATATATACAGAATAAGAGCAGATACTGAGAATTACACCCAGTATACAGGACAGGAGAAGTGGTACTATGCAGTGTCCATATATCTAATATATAAAGCTGAGTGTGTGTGTGTGTGTATGTCCGCTAAAGGAATCCGCACCGCTGCAGCTACAATCACAAAATTTGGCACACATGTACATCAGGTGTCCGGGAAGGTTTTAGAACAGTTTTCAACTCTCCAGGACGTACCGTTCCTGATATATTCCCAAAAAATGCATTAGCCAATAGTAGCCTGGTCACATGACCCTTATCAGCCAATAGAAGCTCATAGGCACACATCAGGTTTCTATGACAACCTAGCCAGTTCACTGCTTTAGGTCTGCATTAAAGAGGCAGAGCACTGTGGATGACAATGGTAAATGGGTATTCCCGGTTACCATAACTATAACTTTAACTTATGTTTTAGACTAATTCATCATCAATCATTACCTCATATAATGTAAATTTTACATATTTACTGTTCAGTAGTAATAAAAGATGTTTTCTTCCACTGCTACCCACCTTCCTCCTAAATTACTATGGCATCTTTGGTAAGTAATTCCCAAAGATACAGATGTGTGCAGGGCTGGAGGTTAAATTGCCACCTCCCCCCTACTGTCCTAGCACAGAGCTGCCTGAGGCCACCCCTTCACATTGCCTCATTACAGATGCGCCCCTGTCTGTACAAGTAACTTTTCAGTAGCTATTATCATTATTACCACAGGCAGAATTACAATGACAAGTAACACTTCTATACAGAAAATAACACAGAAACTAAAATTCACAATAGATATCACAGCTTTTCAGGTCACCCCTGACCTCTGCACAGGTCACAAATCATGCCTAGAAAACTTTCCCATAGAAGTCAATGATGTCCCCTCATGTTCATTGTGTCTATGTCCCCTGTACCTGCTCTCAAAAGACAGGTAATCTTAACATATTTTAGGCCCACTGGCCAGCGTGAACATTTCAGAATTATAATTTTTAATATAATGACATGAAACAATAAAAAAAACTCACCAAAAATATAAAAAAATATGATTCAAACAATGTCATTTTCTGTTGACCTATAAAAGACAAGCAGAATGACTGCTGCATATGCAAATAAGCACATGCCATCATAGCATACCATGACATGTATTGGAAGACTAGACACTGTTGGGGCTGCTCATTCATTTGCAGGAGGGTGACTTGCATAGTGAGATGCTACAGCAGGTACTAGCCTCCTATAGGCTACCCAGGACACACTCGAACCATATTTAGGCCATGCAGGCTGCTGACAGTAACACAAGCGACATACAGTATACACTGCCTGGTGTTATCCTGTTGAAAAACGGCTCCTTGGACACTTTGAAGAAGTCACTACACCACTGGTTCTATGACCAAAATCATCGTCAAGCTGATAGTGTACTGCAAAATAAAGAGGGGTCTGGCTCCCTAATATATATATAGAGATATGGTATACAGATACAGTACAATATATATATATATATATATATATATATATATATATATATATTGTATTTTTCAGACCATAAGAAGCACTTTTTCCCTCCAAAAGTGCAGTGTGTCTTATAAAGCGATTGCTAATGATTCCATTATGGAAGCAGTTATTAGTATGCAGGAGGCATGGGAAACGGTGAGGTGGCGGTACTCACCCTCTCTAGTCTTCTTCTGGGACCCGCTCTGCACTGTGTCCTGATGGCGTACATCTTCAGGATGCAGTGAATGTAGGCACACACTATGACCTGATGCTGTGCTACGTCAGGTCACATAATGATGTGTAGCCAGAAGAAGAACAAGGAGCGGTGAGTGCTGGATCTGCAGAGTGGCACTGCTGTCTGGAGCAAGCGAGGTAACTTTATTTATTATTTTTTGCACTATAGCTAAATTTACAAACAACAATAATGGTAAGTATATGTTACAGGAAAATATGGTTCCCAGCCAGCGCTTCAGTCCTAGACCACTCAAATATGATATAGCATATGCTGATATTATTCAGTGAGATTCTCCCATTGAGTGGCCAGAAGCCATTTGGTCATTGGCCATTGTTAGCATATCAAAGGCAGGTAAAAGCAGTTGGACAACATTCTCTTGGCCAACAAATTGGGAAGAGATTTGGGTGGTCATAGGGTGTGGTTCATGGAGGGGGCTGGGACACAGGAAGAGATATCCCAGATGAAACTTGGTCTATCTCTCTCTCTCTCTCTTCCTGCCAACCCTTGAACCAACAGCACTTTTGAAGCAAGCTTAAAGGGGTTATCCCATGAATAATGTAAAAAATGAAGATCAGACATCATATAGTACATTGCAACATCTTTCTAACACAGTTAGAACCAGCCCTGTACCTCACATCGATCCAGAGATCTCATCATTCATTCCTCTGCTAGATTTATATCAAGCTGGGGGAGTGTCTTTTCTGCTGTAGCTCAGGAGGCGTGTCTTAGCTCTCCCTATCACAGCTCAGGAGGCAGTTGAAGGATGAGCATGTGTGGCTATCTCAGTGAGCAGGTCAAAGAAATAAGGAATTATGTTGTACTATACAGATACATTTTACTGAATAACTCAGTAACTATACAAAATTGTTAATTACATGCAATTATAAAAGTATTCAGATCCAGGTGCTGGTTTGAAAACTGTAGAATATTTTTCGTGGGACAACCCCTTTAACCCTTAGACTCCCAGCGCCGTACATGTACGGTGCAAAAATCACTGCCGCAGGTCCCAGCGCCGTACATGTACGGCGCTCTGATCGGGTGGGTGCAGGAGCTGCGCCCGCCCGATTAGCGGCGGGGGTCCGGCACCTGGGCACAGCCGGACTGCTGAATGCGCCAGCATCGGTGAAAACACACATGCCGGCGCATTAACCCTTCATGTGCCGCAGTCAGCGCTGAAAATGGCAACACAATATGGCTCTCTGAAAATGGCAACACAAAAAAAAGATTTTATTCTGTTCAAAAATAAATCTAATGTGTAAAACTTTCCAAAAATAAAAAAGTTAGACATATTGGGTACCGCCGCGTCCGTAACAACCTGCTCTATAAAAATATTACATGAGATGGCCCCCCAGGCGAATGCTGCAAAAAATAAAAAATAAAAACTATGCCAAAACAACCATTTTTTTCCCTCTTGCCTCACAAAAAGTGTAATAGCAGGCGATCAAAAAGGCGTATTTATCCCAAAATGGTACTAATCAAACCGTCATCTTGTTCCGCTAAAATGGCACCCTACCTGAGACAATCGCCCGAAAAATAAAAAAAAATGGCTCTCTGAAAATGGCAACACAAAAAAAAAAAGATTTTATTCTGTTCAAAAATAAAACTAATGTGTAAAACTTTCCAAAAATAAAAAAGTTAGACATATTGGTACCGCCGCGTCCGTAACAACCTGCTCTATAAAAATATTACATGAGATGGCCCCCCAGGCAAATGCTGCAAAAAAAAAAAAGTGCCAAAACAGACATTTTTTGGTCACCTTCCCTTACAAAAAGTGTAATACCACATGATCAAAAATGTGTATTTACCCCAAAATGGTACCAATCAAACCATCATCTCGTCCCGCAAAAAAATGAGCCCCCACATAAGTCAATAACTCAAAAAAATAAAAATCAATGGCTCCCGCAAACCAATCCATCAAAATCTGTGTTGTAAAATCCATATGGCTCTCTTTCTGTTCTGAGTCCTGCCATGTGCCCCCACAGCAGTTTACCACCGCATATGGGGTGTTGCCGTATTCAGGAGAAAATGGGGAATATGGGGTGCTTTTCTCCTGTTACCCCTTGTGAAAATGAAAAATTTGGGGCTAAAGCAACATTTTATTGGAAGAAATGAAACTTTTATTTTCATAGCCAAGTGTTTCCAAATTTTGTAAAACGCTTAGGGGGTCAAAGTGGTCAGTACCCCCCTTAATATATTCGTTGAAGGGTGTAGTTTCCAAAATGGGGTCACTCTTTGAGGGTTTCCACTGTAGGGGTACGTCAGGGTCTCTCAATTACAAAATGGTGCCTAAAAACTATTCTAGCAAAATCTGCCTCCAAAATCCATATGGCGCTCCTTTCCTTCTGACCACTGCCATAAACCCATAGAGACATTTATCAACACATATGGGGTATTTCTGTAAACTACAGAATCAGAGTAATGGATATTGAGGTTTAGTTTGCTGTTAACCCTTGCTGTGTTAAAAGAAAAAAAATATTAACATGAATAATCTACCAAAAAAGTGAAATTTTGAAATTTCACCTCCATTTTCCTTTAATTCTTGTGGAACACCTCAAGGGTTAATAAAGTTTGTAACATCAGTTTTTCATAACTTGAGGGGTGTAGTTTCTAAAATGGGGTCATTTATGGGGGGTTTCCATTAGGTAAGCCCTACAAAATCACTTTGTAACTGAATTGGTGCTCAAAAATATGGTTTGAGAAATTTTGTTGAAAATTTGAAAAATTGCTTCTAAACTTCTAAGCCTTCTAACGTCCGAAAAAAATAAAATGACATTTACAAAATGATGCCAACATAAAGTAGACATATGGGGAATGTAAAATAATAACTATTTTTGGAGGTATTACTATGTATTTTAAAAGTAGAGAAATTGACTTTTGGAAATTTGCTAATTTTTCCAAAATTTTGGTAAATTTGGGATTTTTTCATAAATAAGGGTGAAATATATTGACTCACATTTATGACTGTCATGAAGCACAATAAGTGACGAGAAAACAATCTCAGAATGGCCTGGATAAGTAAAAGCTTTCCAAAGTTATTACCACATAAAGTGACACATGTCAGATTTGCAAAAAACGGCCTGGGATTTGAGGTGAAAAGTGGCCCGGTACTGAAAGGGTTAAGGTATATGTGTGTATGTATATAAGTATAATATCCCAGTAGAATTTATATATGTACATATAGATATTTGTAGTCTGTGATTGTATTACCAGTAGATTATATATGCTGTTTATGCATGAGTCTCTATATGTACATGTACTAATGGTCAGGTACTGGATATGAGTTGGTTAGAAGTATAGATCCAGTAGACTATATATTGGTGGACTCTGGATATACTTTATATACATACACATTATTAGCCACATTGCTTAGCATCCAGGGAGGGCAGGAACTGGGGCAGTTGTGTGTGGTGGTGTCCTCTATGTACTGTGTTATTTGTAGTGTCTATATCTTTATGTAATGTCCATTACTTTGTCATGTCTATGTTATCAGTAAACTATTTTTCTATATAAGTATCTGCGAGGGTTGTATGTTACTCCTGGGGTGTATGAAGGACTGGAGGGGTGTATATAATACACTGGATAAACGGGTTATATAAGAAACAAAGACAACAGCTTAGGAACAGAATAGAAGGGAAGGAATTGGAGATAGACATAAACTCCAATTCCCAATAAGCAAAAATTCCCTTCATCAATGGCGAGCCAGGCCCAACTGTTTTAGTGAATCTCTATTAGGATATACTGTTGAAATTGCTGTTATACTGTGAATTTAGGTTTTTTTTAGACCTGGGAAATTCGGACAGGTAACACGGAGTCCTAGTGTGAGTTCAATTAAAGGGTTTCTGTCACCAGTTTTTAGCATATTAAACAGGATGACATTTCAAATGTGTAAATGTCCCCTGATGCTAAATATGTAATTTACTTATTTGCCACTGGCCCCGTTTTTGCGTAATTTAACCTTTTATAATATGTAAATTAGCCTCTTAGGAGCAGGGGGGGCGGTACCCCTGCTCCTAGAGGCTCCGTTTGCCCACCTAGAAAAACTCCTTCTTTGCTTGATTGACAGGGCCAGGCAGCTTGCGCCATCTGCTGCTGGCTCTGTCCATGATCCAAATACCGCGCCTGCACCGTGCGTCCTTCACAGGGAGTGTAGCAGGCTGCCAGGCTCCCGGCTTCCTCACTGCGCCGAATGAAGGACGCACGACGCAGGCGCGGGATTTGGATAACTAACTACCATAGAGGCATAGTGTGTAATTTGGGTGTTAGCCCACAAAGTCTGCGGCACAGCCAATAGGTCGTGGGGCATAGCTCTCTCTATTGGGGATTCTGCAAAATAAATAAAGACCGTGAGTACTTTCTTGGCAACTAGGGATACGAGACTCGGGCCACACAATCAGTTTATACTTGATCTCCTCAGTTTCAATCTAAAGAGGAATTTTTTCATATTTGATGGCCGTTACTTCCACCAGCTCAGGGGTACTGCTATGGGTAGCCCCTGCGCACCGGCGTATGCAAATTTACTCCTGGGCTGGTGGGAGGCCAATACAGTATGGTCTGAGGGCCTCAGCCAGTGGCATGAAAGTATATGCCTCTGGCTGAGTTTCATCGACAATATTTTTTTACTATGGAGGGGGAGCACCGACTCTTTCAATCAATTTGTTAAGGCACTAAACATGAATGATCTAGGCCTCAGATTTACCTCGGTGTGTGACCAAGACTCCATGCCTTTCCTGGATGTTCTGATAATGAGAGGTAAAAATAAGAACATTACCACGTCTGTCTTTCGGAAGCCCGCGGCTACCAATAGCCTTTTGTGGTGGGACAGTGTACACCCCTTCTCCCTCCGTAAAGGTATTCTGAAAGGCCAATACATGCGGCTACGCCGAAACTGTTCCACTATGCGTCTCTTTAGGTCACAGGCAGATGACCTTAGATCTAGGTTCAAACAAAGGGGCTATCCGTATGGTATTCTCTAGGAGGCATTTGAAGCCACATGCCACTGGAGGAGAGATTCCCTTCTGGTCCCAAGAAATAAGGAAACTACAACCACCCCCCCAATCCGTATAATAGGAACCTTTGATAAGGCGCATAGGGAAGTTAGACGTATTCTCACAAAATATTGGGGCATCTTATGTACAGGCCTGGATTTGACAGATGTAATTTCTACTTTACCTCAAATTACCTATAGGAAGGGAAGGAGTCTAAGGGACAGGCTAGTCAGGAGCCACTTTGAACCCCCTAAAAAATCAGGTAACTGGCTCACCAGACGCCCGTTGGGGATGTTTAGATGCGGGAGATGTGTGGCATGTGACCAGACAAAACAAACTAAAACTTTTAAAAGCTCATGTACTGGCCATATTTATACCATTCATGATTTCATAAATTGCCGAACCACTAGCGTAGTCTATTTAGCCCAATGTACTTGCCCAAGAGACATGTGGACAAAACCAAAAGGGAATTGAGGCATAGAATTAGAGACCATGTAAATGATATCCGGAATAAGAAGGACACACCAGTGGCAAGGCCCATGAATGAAGTACATCAGGGGGATATATCCTCTATGAAATTTATGGGCATACAGCACATCCCGAATCCTCAACGAGGCGGAGACTGGGATAACATAATTTTGAGGTGTGAGTCCAGATGGATCTATAGACTCCGAACAGTGGCACCGGGCGGCCTGAACGAGCTTTTATCATTTAAGCCGTTTCTCACAACACAGTAATCTGTATATTTACGTCCCTGTAACTTCACATCTAACAGGTTAGGTTTCTAAGTTGTTCTTTATATTTATTATCTCAATATTTCTTATACGGGGCATAATGCATAGGGAACCTTCACTTATTGTCACCTATGGGAATGACAAAGGTGTCCATTACAGAACGGGTATACATATCCTACCCGGTTCGAGCATCTAGTGATACTGATATGTAGTAGGAGAAACCTGCCGACTATCCTGATATATTAAAAGTACTACTAGTAGGGACTATAATGAATAGTGACTGCAGTGCCTAATTAACAAATGATATTACTGATTAAGTTTCATATCATGGAATGATGACCCAATATATCTTAGCATATTCTGAATATTAGCTTGTAAAGAGTCTCAGTTGAGGCATTTACTACTATTGTATAAATCTGCCCAGTATTAGCTATATATAAATATATTTAGATCTATAAGCAAGATATAGCAAACTTTTACAGCGTCTTGCTTCACAGGATGCTGGCCAGGGACACGCTGAATAGTCCCCATAGCAACTGACATGCCCCCCGTCACAAGTCATCTCCGAAAAACAGGATAGAGGGAGAACGAAACCGGAAGTGTGGAGCGGCGTCTCCCCGGCTTCAATAACCCTCCGGACTATTGGGATTAACGGGGAGGAAAGAGGAGGGGCGTCTGGTATAAAAGACCAGGTAATGCAGTTTTAGGTTGCCACTGCCACACACTGTTATGCTGCTACTTTGCTGCATGTCCTACTGACAAACTTGAAAGATTGGGGAAACATGTCAAGGGCATAGGTAGCTCATTTAGGAAGGGAAATACTAGAGAGTTCCGAGGTTCCAGTGGCTGGGGGTCACCCTTATTAGGGCGAGTGCCTCGACTAACAGCCATCACAGGGTTTCATCTGCATTAGTTAGTATCTGAGAGGGAGAGTATATGAATAGGGAATAACTACTGAAGTAACCCAATACTTACCTCCAGATCTAAGCCAAGCCAACTGTGACTGCAATTCAGGACACCTGTCATCAGATGTACTCTTGAGCGACCCCCAGCCTTTAGATATACTTTAGGAACCTTAGATTACACTAGATCTAGTTTGAACAAGATTTGTTCACCCTCCCATTTTTTCAATTTAATGTTTATTATTTATGTACTGCACCTATTATTTTGAGTGAATTAATAAAAGTTAAGTTTTAGACTTATAACACAAAACTACAGATATATAAGGTGTACTCAGTTTGTTGAATTCCTAAAATAGCCACTGAGCGAATAGGAGGAGATAAATTATCCTCCAATTGATACATTATCTTGATACCACGATTCGTTTGAGTGCAGCTAAGGAGACATCACTGAGGCAGCAATGGTAATAGAGCAGGTCAGGCAGGATTTGCTAAAGAGTTCCAAATCTTTAAAAATCAGGAAGAAGGTAGCATTTAATAAGAAAATGCAAGATGGCTGCACGTTACAGGGTATGGCAACCAACAAAATATCTGTGTATTCTAGTGCTCTTCAACGAAGAAAGTGGGAGAATATACAATGTTTCCATTGTATGTAATATAGACTATAAAACGACTCTGTCCACACAGAGGCAGAGACCTGTTTCATTTGTGAGTCAACAGGCTACACATGAAACAGGGCTGCAAAAGGACATCATTATAACAGATATCCCTACTGGGAATCTGTTATAATAGATTTGTGGTGGGGATCCCTAAAGATCTCAGGGGTACCCCATATACTGGCCATAGCCTGCAATCAATGTAAACCTAAAATAGCCCCCAGTGTATGGTGACATGGTCACCAACACGGGGGGGAGAGATTAGGTTTACTGTTGTAGAACCTTTTGTGTCTTTGTTTTCAGTAGTGTAATGTAAATGTGATACAGTTTGTGTCTTTCATCTCTACACACAGGTGTCTGTTGGGGGGTGCTGTTAGGCATTTATGGTAGAGGCCATTGCCTAAGGTGTGAGCCTCAGGGGGTAAGGCCATATAGCTCCCAAACAGATATCATTGTCCCTCAAGCATTTTAGACAATAGATTTTAGATAAGCTCTTTTGCTTGCATCAAATGGTAATATTGTTGGTTTGTAAATGATTGTTGACCTTCTTATACAATAGTACAGTTCAGTCTGGGAAGGATCTTTTTATGTTGGGTGGGTGCCTTTATAGAACTGACAAAGTCTGGTGGTGTGATGTTGCCCTCACCTATATCAGTAGGATGGTTTATAATATATGATTCTAATGTTTTGGTGCCAAGTCTGTTGCTCCTTAAACTTGGCTCAGAGTGTCATCATAAGGGCATGTCATTGCATATCTCTAGTGTATCTCACCCAGGTAAACCCTGTACTGTCAGCTTCTGAATTGGGTCCCTAAGTAGTATGGAGAAATGGCAGTTTATCTCCCTGTCTGTCACTGGCACTTATATGTAGACGTTTAGTCAGGCTAAAACGGACTGGTAACGGTAGTAACAAACTACCATAGAGGCATAGTGTGTAATTTGGGTGTTAGCCCACAAAGTCCATGGCGCAGCCAATAGGTTGTGGGGCATAGCTCTCTCTATTGGGGATTCTGCGAGGGAGTGGGTTGACCCCATAGTGATCCACAGATGCGCTTTGCAGGAATTGCGACTGTCCAGTCGGATGCGGAACTTGAGCGTAGCCGGTACAAGTGGGAACTCCCACTAGGTTGTGATAGCCTCGGTTTGTAATATACCTACTAAGAGTGCCAAATGTTGTCTACAGATACTGTCAACAGGGGGAGGCCATGATATCTCTGATGGATTTTCAGAACTGCAGCAATTGAGGTATGCTCCCCTGAGGAGCAGACTGTTGTGTTTGAATATGATTTCAGGTAGATATTGGCCCAGAGACATAATGAATGCCCTTGATCTTAGAAGGTGACCAGACATCTGTGAAGACCCATCATGAAGACACCCTCCTTGTGAAATCCCAGATGAACACCAGAACCATCCATGCACAAGAAGATGAATCAACAGATTAGCCAAAGATGCAACATAAATGAGCTTATCATCTATTGTGTTTGTTACTTTTTATCACTATGTTTTTTTTCTCTCATTGTAAACACCTTCAAACATAGGCCAGGTTTCCAACATAGTGTGTCGGTATACCGACAACAGGGGGATATGTTACAGGAAAATATGGTTCCCAGCCAGAGCTTCAGTCCTAGACCACTCAAATATGATATAGCATATGCTGATATAGAGGCAGCTGTGTGTGTGGTGGTGTCCTCTATGTAATGTGTTATTTGTGGTGTCTGTATCTTTATGTAATGTCCATTACTTTGTCATCTCTATGTTATCAGTAAACTATTTTTCTATATAAGTATCTGCGAGGGTTGTATGTTACTCCTGGGGTGTATGAAGGACTGGAGGGGTGTATATAATACACTGGATAAACTGGTTATATAAGAAACAAAGACAACAGCTTAGGAACAGAATAGAAGGGAAGGAATTGGAGATAGACATAAACCTCTAATTCCCAATAAGCAAAAATTCCCTTCATCAGTATGCAATTCCTCTCTCTGCCTAAATTGCTAATCCCACCTGGTTATTAACCCCTCCTGGTCCTGAAACCATATCACATATTTTGATGTCTGAAGCACATTTAGTAAAAATACATAATATCTAAGCATAAGTGAAAACCCTAAGGGAAAGTGTCTAGCTTGAGAAAAAAAGTCCAGTCTCCACCTCCCCCAGGTCTAGACACCTGTTCCCATGCATACACTTGTAGACAACACAGATCTCCATTAGGTTGATCCCTAAAATGGTGTGAGACAGGTGACATATTTCTAATTCCTGTCCCCAAAACATCATTAATATGCTCAGAAATAATTTTTCAGAGTCAAAGAATAGTTGAACCTACATATTGTTTGTTGCATACTCCACCATTTTATAATATAAATTACATGATCTGAACCGCAATTTAAAGTAGTGTTTATCCGAGATTTTTCATTAGTGGAGCAAGCTAATATTTATTTGCTTTTTGTCACATATTTATATGTATTACATCTGGGATTTCCACATTTGTGGAAGTCAGTAGCCCTCAACCAATTAGTCATCTCACTTCCTACTATTTTAGGTGTTACATACAAACTAGGTGAAATTATGTTACTCACTGTAGTTGCCCGCTTGGCTACAATATTAACTCCTGGAGACAAAATGTAATGTAATTTGGTTATCCATATGTAGCTAAGATACATTTTTACTATATTTACCACTTCTTTATATTGTTCACTATATAATGTGCTAAAAGCTACTGTGGCATATTTTGGTGTCCCTTATAGTTTTTGTTCTTATTTTTGTCCTTATTGTCATATAAACAGTGATCCTGACTTGTCGTGCGCTCAATCTATGTCTTTTTTGTCATAACCTCTTTTCAATAATCTGTTGAAGATACCTGCTGCCTCCAATTGGACGCTATACATATCACAACAGCAGCATCTTGCCCTTATAAATTTACCATTTCTTTACTACATGGCCTGGGTGACAACTTGAGACATGCAGCAGAGAATTGCCAGTAATCTGTTTCCTATATAATTTTGTAGTCACCAACCCTGTAATGATATCCCACTGTACTTCTATATCCAGGAATGGCATGTTATTAGCATTCAAACTATATGTAAAACTCAAATTGTCTCGATTATCATTCATATATTCAATGAAATCAGGAACCAACATCGATGACCCTCTTCAGATAAGGAGGAGGTCGTCAATGTATTTCCGAAAAAATACTATCAAAAAAGGGACTAGTTCTACCAAATATGAATTTCTTCGCCCATGTACATATTGGCCAAAGTTGGAAAAAAGGATGCTCTCATTGGGCAACCCATTATCTGCCAAAAATATCTTCGATTGAACATGAAAAAATTGTGTTGTAACAAAATATGTGTGACTATCAAAATATATTCTTGTAAATCCTGATTATAATTAGTGAATTCCTGGAGTGCTTTTCCTAGTGATGACACCTCTTCTTTCAGGTAGCATGCTCATATAAAGAGCGGTGACATCACATATTAGTCACTTATAGTCAGATGACCACCTTTATTTTTTCCATTGTTTTCAATACTTTATTGATATCCTTTATATATCCTGGTAGCTGTTTCACTATAGGCTGTATATAACTGTCCAGCCAAATGCAAAGTTTCTAAGTCAGCGAACCTTTGCTTACTATAATAGGGCGAAATGGTGGAGGAAAAACGTTTTTTTTTGTGTATCTTGGGGAGGGCTTGAAAATGGGCATAATAGGTAAAGTGGGATTCATTGCATCAGACTGGTTTCTAGACAAAATGCCCATTCTGACGCCCTCCTCCAAGATACATCTGTATCATCCGTATGACTTCAATGGGGTCTGTTTTCAATTTGCGGGAAACCTTTTAATTGTTTAGCATTTTCATAACCTCTTTTTCATATAGGGTACAATTTAGAATAACTAAAGACCCCCTTTGTCTGAATTTTTCACCACCACGTAACGATAATGTATTATTTCTTTGACTGCCTTTTTTATCTTACTATTCATGTTCTAATGACCATATTTATTTTTGTTTGCTAACTTCCTGAGATATGTTCTATTTAATGTTGAAACTCATCCATAACTGGAATATGGCTTTGCACCAGATAAAAAATTTGGATTGGCAGTCCATTTTAATTGTACCTCTTGTTTCCTTAGAAGTTAGGAGTATTTGCATGTCTATTAACATGACCTGTTCAGTGAATTTTATGTCTGGCATCATATCATGATACAATGTTTTTTGTTGATCATTATCCATACAAACCCTTTGTGCCCTCAAATCCTGTGTTCATCATTCAAATTGTCAAAATATTTTTTAACTGTTAGAAGTCTGACAGATTTAGTGACTACCTTTAGTGTGCTGTAAAAATCGAAGTTAGTTGATGGAACAAAATTGAATCCCTTTGTCAAAACTCCCAACTGAATGGAAATGAAAATACAGGACAACATATTAATAATCGTAATATACTCATTCCGTATAACTATCAGAATCTCATACATCTGTAACTGCATTCGTAGTCTCTCATGGTGTTCAAAGCCTTGAAGATTTCATAGAATGTTGTGTACCTACTGTTTCATTGTCTAATGATTGTCTTTTGTGTTACACACATATGTTAGAATGCAAAATACTGCAACTTACATTTGTCTATGTTGACCCTATCATTTGGTTAACAGACTGATTTTATTTTACATTATAGAATATATACTTTACCTTTATAATATTCCATTCATTAAGAAACATATCACCTACAGGCAAGAAGGAGACATGTTGTTTAGATTTGCTGTATCCCCTCAGCTTGTTATTTTTATTCCCTGGTTTTCTCAGGATTGATTTCAATGTTGATTTCTCTGTTGGCCACTTGTATACATATCCTGTAGTGTAATCTTGAGAATCTCTCAAGAACTTAAAGGGTTTCTGTCACCAGTTTTGGGCATATAAAACAGGATGACATTTGCAATGTGCAAATGTCACCTGATGCCCAAACTGGTGATAATTTTTTTACTGGTGCCCCCGTTTTTGAAATAAATCATCTTTTGTTGTATGCAAATGAAGCTTACTAGGTGCAAGGGGCGGTTACCTCGCACCTAGTAAGCTCCGTTTGCCCACCCGCGGTCACGCCTACCTTCACTTGATTGACAGGGCCAGGCAGCTTGTTGGATCCTCTGCCGGCCCTGTGCTCCATTCAAATCCCGCGCCTGCGCCCTGCGGAATAAAAGCGGCGCAGGCGCAGTGAGCGGCGCTGGCCGCCGGGCTCCCGGCTACCTCACTGCGCCTGCGCCGATGACGTCAGAGTACACATGACGTCATCGGCGCAGGCGCAGTGAGGTAGCCGGGAGCCCGGCGGCCAGCGCCGCTCACTGCGCCTGCGCCGCTTTTATTCCGCAGGGCGCAGGCGCGGGATTTGAATGGAGCACAGGGCCGGCAGAGGATCCAACAAGCTGCCTGGCCCTGTCAATCAAGTGAAGGTAGGCGTGACCGCGGGTGGGCAAACGGAGCTTACTAGGTGCGAGGTAACCGCCCCTTGCACCTAGTAAGCTTCATTTGCATACAACAAAAGATGATTTATTTCAAAAACGGGGGCACCAGTAAAAAAATTATCACCAGTTTGGGCATCAGGTGACATTTGCACATTGCAAATGTCATCCTGTTTTATATGCCCAAAACTGGTGACAGAAACCCTTTAACTGTCTTCATTTGAGTAATCGTATCCTCCACCTTTTTCAGATTTATTTTCATTTTATTTTCCAGATCTTGATAAGACACATGGTCTATATGATGACTAAGTGTTTGTCTAATATCTGTGATTTTTATCTCTAGTTTAGTTTCTTCTTGTTCAATTATAAACTCATTACTTTGACTGAGCATTCTGATAATATAGCATTCCATTTTGAGACAAAATCATCATCAAAAACATTGGATGGGAATTTGCGTATTTGTAATCCCCTTGGTATCATTAGTTTTTCTCCATATGATTTTAGGGTCGTACAATCCCACCACATGGTTAACCTTTGTATTAGTAATTTCTCCAATTCTTTCACTTACATTTGCATATTTATGTCCTCATCCAAACTGCTTTTGCTCGTGCTAGAGAATATCTCCGCTACTCAATTGTATCTCTCTGGTGTATCCATTTGTCCAGACATAATTGTGTCCATGTCGGACATCGGTATATTGGTTAACAAACATCCAAGAATATGGTCAATGACAAGGTGGAATCAAAGTTTAAGTAGTATACACAGAAAGGGGGTCATGCGCAATCTATATACTGTAGGTATGCAACAAACAATAAGTAGGCTCAACTATCCATTGTCCCTTAAAAAGATTCTCAAGCTAGACACTCGTTCCCCTAAGGGCTTTAACTTACTCAGATATTATGTATTTTTACTAAATGTGTTTCAGATATCTTCAGATATCAAAACATGTTTTGGAATTAGCAAATTAGGCAGAGGGAGGGATTTTTTGGAAGTTGTGTCTCCTGTTTTAAAAAGGGAGTGCATTTTATGTTCTGTTATGTCATGAGTAAGGACAGAGTGTGACTGTCCAAAACGTGTTGATTGAACTACCCTGTATTGCCTTTTAATGGATTTTTTTACGGACGATGTGCCGACCTGGACATATTTGGTTGTTATTTTCGAGATGAAGATGACATCTTTTCATATGGCTTATCACTGTGTAATATTTATCTGACTGCAGTCTCTTTGGCAAAATCAGCTATTTGCTGGGGGTGCCAGGGCCTTGATGATTAGCTGATTGCCTATGGTTGCTCCAAATTGAAAAGAAGTGTATCTGGTGAGACAGTGGCTTCCTATATCTTAGAGCATGATGATCCTGCAGGGATTTTTTTCCCTTTCTCAGGCCTGCAGATATAGTGGGACATGTTTACTAACGTCGTAAGCTTAGAAAGACTGTCTAGACATGCAACAGATTGATCACAGTTGCTCAGGCTGGATGATGAATGTGGTGCTGTCACATTTTGTGCCCAAATAAGCCGAAAAAGGTTCCAAAGATCTACAGTGGTGCTTGAAAGTTTGTGAGCCTTTTAAAATCTATCTTTCTGCATAAATTTGACCTAAAACTACATCAGATTTTCACACAAGTCTTAAAAGTAGATAAAGATAACAAAATCAATTAAGTAAGTCAAAAATATTAGACTTGGTCATTTATTTAAGGAAAAAATGATGCCATGTGAGTGGCAAAAGTATGTGAACCTTTAGGATTAGCTGTCAGGTATTTTTATCAATGGGATGACAGTTTTAATTAAATAGCAGGAATCTATCAAAGTTTGATCTTCACAACACAAGTTTGTGGAAGTATATCATGGTAAGAACAAATGAGTTTTCTGAGGAACTCTGAAGAAGAGTTGTTGATGTTCATTAGGCTTGAAAAGGTTAAAAAATCATCTAAAAGTTTGGACTCTACCAATCCACAGTCAGACCTATTGTTTACAGAGGAAAAATCAAGGCCATTATAACACTCCCCAGAAGTGCTTGACCAACAGAGATCACACCAAAAGCAAGGCATGTAATATTCTGTTATGTCACAAAGGAACCCAAGGTAAACTCTAAACTAAATGCCTTTCTTACATGATCTAATGTTAATGTTCATGAATCCACCATCAGGAGTATAATGAGCAACAATGGTGTGTATGGCAGGTTTGCAAGGAGAAAGCCTCTGCTCTCAAAGGAACATTGATGCCCATCTATAGTTTGCTAAAGAGCACCTGGACAACCCAGAAGGCTTTTGGAACAATGTTTTGTGGATGGATATGATCAAAATAGAACTTTTTGGTTTAAATAAGATGTGTTGTTTGGAGAAAAGAAACATTGCATTCCAGCATAAAAATTTCATTCCTTCTGTGAAACACATGGTGATAGTATCATTTTTGGCCTGTTTTGCTGCATCTGGGCCAGGATAGCTTGCCATTGTTCATTGAACAATGAATTAAGAATTATACCAGCAAATTCTAAAGGAAAATGTCCTGACATCTGTCTGTGAGATGAATCTCAAGAGGATGTGGATCATGCAGTAAGACAACAACCCTAAGCATACAAGTCATTTTATCAAAGAATGGTAAAACAAGAATAAAGTTAATGTTTTGGAATGGTCAAGTCAAAGTCCTGACCTTGAAGGGGGTTTCAAGGCTCCTGATTTTGATGATAGGCCATTAATGCTACAGGCAGTAAGTGTGGACCCACTGTGCCAACTGACTGGTTTGACTTTTGGCTAGTCCTGAGGGCATTATCCTGGTGGTCCCCTGATTTTCATCTTTTAATCTGGACTTTACTGCAGGGAAGTCACCAAGCTGCTCCCTCTTTAAATAGTCCCAGTGTGGTTGGCTGCTGACCCACAGTGATCAGAGACAACGGTCCGTGCCACAGAGTGATCAGTCAACATACATAGTCAGGAAACAGGCAGAGGTCAGGGCTGGCACAGTTTGTGCGAATCCGTGGAACAGCCCATATGTCAGTGCAGGAGGCACACGATCGGTAAGGTGAACAGGCAAAGGTCAGATAAGATGGCAGAGGTTCAGGAAACAGGCAGAAGATAGTACACTGGCAGAAATACAGATTATAGTTCTTTACAGGCTCTAGTAGGCAAAAAAAACTGACAAGATCTAAAGAGATCAATTGCTCAGGCTGGGAATTGAGGAAACACTAGAGCTTATATAGCCAAGGCTGATTAACAATTGGAAACTGTCATGCAGCAGCTCATAAATCGAGAAGCTGTTAACCTTTTCAGTACTGCAACTGAAATGACATACAACAAACAATGGCCCTACACCCAGGAAGTTGGCGCCTGTGCGCATAGGACAGTGGTGCCTATGAACAACCATTATAACAATGAAAATCTGATTGCTTATGGTCCGACGCTGTACAACTCCACCGTTCAGCTGTTCCCTGCAGCTTACTGTGCTGCAGTTATCATTTTGAATGGAGCGGGAAGCACAGCTTCGTTCAAAGTGTAGTGATTGTGCAAGTGCATTTCACCATTGCCAGAGATAGTCTTTGTTTGGCTCTAGCTGGTTCCAGTTTCTAGTATTGTTATTTGTTTCCAGTGTTTCTGACTCCGGCTTGTCTTCTGACCACTCACTGTCTCATGTTTTGGTAATGCGTAGCCTGTCTGGTTCTGACCTTGGTTTGTCTTCTAATCACCCTCTCTCTAACATTTTGGTACTGCGTAGCCTGTCTGGTTCTGACCCATTTCATACGACTCTGCTTTGTGTTATCCGTATTGTGTGTCTTTTTTGTCCTGCACCTATACTAGTGCAGGGACTGTTGTCCAGTTGCAGTTCTGCCATTTAGGGCTTACACAGCAAGTAGGTAGAGATAGTGGGCTGGGTTCACTGTCCTCATCTGTCCCTACCTATAGTCATGTTATGCTGCAAGATAAATTTGGTGCATGGGCAGACATTTTTGTTTTATGTAACACCACCTATTAGTTGGCTTCTGGTGCCTTACAAGAAGGTCATGGAGCAATCATGTTATTAAACGTTGGCCAGTATGCTTAACAGATAGGTGCAAGTAAGGCTGATTAGGTACATGATGGCTATAACATAGTTGATGTGTCTTGCTTAAAGTAGCTTTGGAAGGAAATACCAGATTCTTTATGAGAATAATCATGCATCCATAAGGAAATGAATATGTATATCCAGCAGATGGAGCCAGAACACTTAAAATATGAAGGAATACTAAAGCTTAGTAAAATATGTCTTGCCTAGTTGTGTGTTTCTTTAAGAAAATGTTAAATATCTGAAGGTAAAATAGTAAGTGACTAATCTAGCTGGCGATTATGTACAGTCATGGCCAAAAGTTTTGAGAATGACACAAATATTATATTTTCACATGATCTGCTGCCCTCTGGTTTTTATATGTGTTTGTCAGATGTTTTTATCACATACAGAAATATAATTGCAATCATATTATGAGTAACAAAAGCTTATATTGACAGTTAGAATGAGTTAATGCAGCAAGTCAATATTTGCAGTGTTGACCCTTCTTCTTCAGGACCTCTGCAATTCTCCCTGGCAAGCTCTCAATCAACTTCTGGACCAAATCCTGACTGATAGCAGTCCATTCTTGCACAATCAATGCTTGCATTTTGTCAGAATTTGTAGGTTTTTGTTTGTCCACCCGTCTCTTGATGATTGACCACAAGTTCTCAGTGGGATTAAGATCTGGGGAGTTTCCAGGCCATGGACCCAAAATCTCTGTTTTGTTCCCTGAGCCATTTAGTTATCACCTTTGCTTTATGGCAAGGTGCTCCATCATGATGGAAAAGGCATTGTTGATCGCCAAACTGCTCTTGGACGGTTGGGAGAAGTTGATCTCAGAGGACATTCTGGTACCATTCTTTATTCATGGCTGTGTTTTCAGGCAAGACTGTGAGAGAGCCGATTCCCTTGGCTGAGAAGCAACACCACACATGAATGGTTTCAGGATGCTTTACAGTTGGCATGAGACAAGACTGGTGGTAGCGCTCACCTCGTCTTCTCCGAATAAGCTGTTTTCCAGATGTCCCAAACAATCGAAAAGGGGATTCATCAGAGAAAATAACTTTACCCCAGTCCTTAGCAGTCCACTCCCTGTACCTTTTGCAGAATATCAGTCTGTCCCTGATGTTTTTTCTGGAGAGAAGTGGCTTCTTTGCTGCCCTCCTTGAGACCAGGCCTTGCTCCAAGAGTCCCCGCCTCACAGTGCGTGCAGATGCACTCACACCTGCCTGCTGCCATTCCTGAGCAAGCTCTGCACTGCTGGTAGACCGATCCCACAGCTGAAACACTTTTAAGAGACGGTCCTGGCGCTTGCTGGTCTTTCTTGGGTGCCCTGGAGCCTTTTTGGCAACAATGGAACCTCTCTCCTTGAAGTTCTTGATGATGCGATAGATTGTTGACTGAGGTGCAATCTTTCTAGCTGCGATACTCTTCCCTGTTAGGCCATTTTTTGTGCAGTGCAATGATGACTGCACTTGTTTCTTTAGAGATAACCATGGTTAACAGAAGAGAAACAATGATGCCAAGCACCAGCCTCCTTTTAAAGTTTCCAGTGGTGTCATTCTTACTTAATCATGACAGATTGATCTCCAGCCCTGTCCTCATCAACACCCACACCTGTGTTAATGGAGCAATCACTGAAACGATGTTAGCTGGTCCTTTTAAGGCAGGGCTGCAATGATGTTGAAATGTGTTTTGGGGGATAAAGTTGATTTTCTAGGCAAATATTGACTTTGCAAGTAATTGCTGTTAAGCTGATCACTCATCACATGAGTCTTTATAACATTCTGGAGTATATGCAAATTGCCATAATAAAAACTGAAGCAGTAGACTTTGTAAAAATTAATATTTGTATCATTCTCAAAACTTTTGGCCATGACTGTATATTATGTCTATTAACTGGGCATGCATGTGCATTTCTTTTACATGAAACCTATGGGCAAGTATGTCCTACTCATAATGTTTTTAATCCTTGAATATTATCTTTTTAGATGTCTTTCTTAAGTGGCATTGAAAAGGAAGTGAAAAAAATGTGTAATAACAACATCATTATAAATCTGGTTTTGATGTGTTTAATTTGCATAACATAACTTGAATCTGGAGGCAGAGATCTGGGTCTATGGATCCTGGACTCTTCTTGTAGTTCAAAAACAAATTAGAAAAACTTCCTAATATCCATTACTGTATGTACTGTATAAATGTTTTTTCTGGAAATCTTTTACAGGTATCTTTTGTATAAGATTATATGTGCATGTGATTTCCTGGTATATTTTTTAATGTAAAGATTTCCAGGACACCTCTTTATTATTGCTCATTTGCTGCAATATATGTGTAAACTAATTGTTTAGTGCCTTGTATTTGTAATGAATCACTCTATAGTCATATACAATGATCAGCATTTCTGAGGTTCCTGTGGTGGGCTTCAATAGCCAATATAAGGAAGGAGAGATGCCATTTAAAGCATGGTGAGGAGCACATCAGCAGTGTAAAGCATGGAGGAGAGACATAGCACCAAAATAAGCCTATGAGGTGGCAGAAGACAGCTTCCCGATGGTTAGGTTCTGTTACTAGTAGTGTCTATTCAGTCAGCTTTTCATTGCCCTTCACAGAAGAATAATTAAAGGGGTTGTCTCTCTTCAGCAAATGGCATTTTTATTTATATTGTATTGACAAGTTAATACCAGGCACTTACTAATGTACTTTGATTGTCCATATTGTCTCCTTTGCCGATTAGATTCATTTTTCCATCGCATTATACATGTCTTGTTTCTAAAGGTGATGGCCACCACTGCAGTACAGATACGAGGTGGTCAGGACGGGAGCAGCTGCGCATGCGTGCCTACATGTGCATCCATGGTCCCCGCCAGAGAAGCCAGTGCTTTTTCCTATAGTGTGCAAGCACGGCCACTGCTGCTGGATTGCAGGGTGGTCATAACCCCTCGATGCAAGCAGTGTATACTATAATGGAAAAATGAATCTAACCAGCAAAGGAGGCAATATGGACAACCACAATACATTAGTAGGTGCCTTGTATTAACTTTATGTGATAAATGCCATTTAATGTACTCTGCTGTACCATTCTAAAATAAATGGAAACCTAAGGGCTGACAGTATAAGGATTCATTACATGCCAGATATGTCATGGATTTTTTTAAATGAAACCTTGAAGCAAATATGAACAATGTTGCCAGTGATCAACCCTGAAGAGCATAATGAGAGGATAACACAGTGAATTAGGCCTGTATTACATCCACAGATTATCTGACCAATTTCTGTCCAATCAGACCAATAGATGGTGTGTATAACAAAAGATCTGTTTGCGTAAACGGCCATCTGACCAATGATTGGTAAAAAACTCTGTCAGATAATCTGTTGGTGTAATACAGTCCTTACATCTACAATATTTAACATCATAACTGGATATTTGCTTGCTGAATTTTGGAGTTCAAATACTATTATTCAGGGAAATGTATACAGTGTCCCTGTCACAAGTTGCTAGATGATTATAAAATATGTCAGCACGGGATAAAATCTATTTAAAAAATAAAATGCATCAAATAAAAAAAAAAATCTGAATAATAGTGAACTGAACTAATATAAAGACAAATAAATCCAGGTTTTGGAGAAAAATGTGTTCTGTTCTCAATTACTTTAGGTTGGCATTGTGCCTCTGGGTATACTCTGTGCCCAAGGCATATGACTCTTTTTATCTGTTACTAACTCCCAATATATATATATATATCTTTTTGGGGAGATCTCCTTTTAATTTAGTGTAGTTGACTATGATTTTCAATAATATATTAGCATGCCCCTTGGGTCACTATATGTTAGTCCTGTATAAATGCCACATAATACCACTACATGGCTAATATATGGTAAGCAATAAAGTCCTATTTTGTGCAGCACATGAGAGTGCATTCTCTCTTCTGTAAGAAGGTGTGGTGGCTATAGACTGTGAAATAAACCGCATCTACTGTGTAAAACCGATTGCAACAAATCTGCTATGTGTGAATATGCCCTAATGAAGGTCCATGCTGTCTGTAGCTATAGATCGGGGTACATACTCCAGTTTTTAAGGAACATGTTAAAGTCACAATTGAAGACATGAAGAGGTGGCTGTAACCAAAAGTTTGGAAACTCAGGCCCCTTTCACACGAGCAAGTTTTCCAATGCTTTTTTTTCACGCATCAGTTCTGCGTTGTGTGAAAAACGCAGCTCTATATTCTGCATTTTTCACGCAGCCCTTGTCCCATAGAAGTGAATGGGGCTTCAGTGAAAAACGCATTGCATCCTGAAGCAAGTACGGATGCAATGTGTTTTTCACTGATTGTTGCTAAGAGATGTTGTTTGTAAACCTTCAGTTTTTTTATCACGCGCGTGAAAAACGCATCAAAACGCATTGCACCCGCGTGGAAAAAACTTAACAACTGAACGCAATCACAGACAAAACTGACTGAACTTGCTTGCAAAATGGTGCAAGTTTTCCTGAACGCACCCTGAACGCACCCGGACCTAATTCGTCACGCTTGTGTGAAAGGGGCCTTAAACTGGTTTCACATCTCTGTTTACCTGATCTGGCAGGTTGTTCCGGTAGAGGAACAATCTTACGGAATTCAATGTATCCAGCAGTTTCGGCCAAAACTGATTTTGTGAACTCCGGCAGGTTGTTCCTGGTAAGCGGAGATGTGAGACTAGCCCAACATGTACAATGTACTGTAGCTATCACAGTCATCACTGAGGTTAAACAGTGAATTTGTGCTTTCAAGCAGAACTTTTGGGATTTATTTCTACTGATGGTTCTTTGCCTGTCTCCTCATAGATCGTAAGCTCTTGTGAGCAGGGCCTTCGCTCTTATTATTTGAGTTGTTTTGTTACTCTGTATTGTCTAATTTTGTTTGTACATGTACCCTCTGATCGTAAAGCGCTGTGGAATATGTTGGCACTATACACATATAGATTATTATAATTAATAATATTAATTTAAAAAATGTTGCAATTTGTTAACCCCTACCTTTATGCATGTGGAGAGGCATAGCTTTCAGATCCTGGGCCCTCATGTAAGAGCTGTAACAGGGCTCTGTACTTACTATGTGCCTTGTAAAATAATTGTGCATGCCTAAGACCTCGTTCATATTTCTGTTTTTTACTGACGTGTGCTGTCTGGTTTTTTCATGTCTGGAACACGTACATATTAAATATAATATGTTTGTTCTCATATCAGTATTTTTTACTGACCTTGGGTAAGTCAAAAAATCACAGAGATGTGCAATACTTCAGTCTATGATGCTGACCAAACACACCTATTGAAGTCTATGGCATCCGTGTTTGGGTGTATTTTCCACTGATAGGAAATGCTTTTGAAATTGATTTTCAGCTGAGCAGTGTCTGTGGTATACGGATGACACATGGAGGGCAAAAAAATGGACACAAAAACCAGACATGGATCCTTCACGGGCATCTTAACTGATAAAACACGGAGTGATTTTTTTCATGGGTGTCATGGGTGTGTGAAGTGGAGTTTTATCAGGAACCAGGGCACTGGTGGGATTGCTGCCTCTGCACCTTGTATAGCATTGCCTCAGTCTATATGAAGGTAATCTTCATTAGGAGAGACCTATCACTAGCCCAAAGAACATACCGCACCACAGGCTGTTCCGATGAAGTGGTCATTTAATTTGGTCTGTCTCTTGTGCAAAATGCTGTTAACTATTTCCAGTAATTGTACAAGTCCGCTATAATCTATCTTCCTGTCGTAGATTATAATAAATGTGATGAGCTGCCCTAAAACCCACAAAAAAATCTAAATATTGGTGCCATTTGGCTAATAAGAGCAATGAAAAATACAGTGAACTTATAGTTAAGAATCTGTTGCATTAAAGAGTGGTGTTCCATTGTGGAAAAACACAAGCATTCTGTGAAATTTCAGATCCAAAGCAGGTCAATTATATGGCAGATTTGTTGTGGGTAAGGGCTCGTTCACATCAGCGTTATGCTTTCCGTTTGTGTTTTCCGTTATAACATGGTTATAACGGAAAATAACGGAAACCATAAGACGGAAGTCAAAACGGAAGCCTTTAGAGGCTTCCGTTTTGATCCGTCATAATAGAAGCCTATGAGAATCATAACGGATCCGTCTGAGTTCCGTTATGCTGAACGGAAAACAAAGTCCTGTCGACAGGACTTTGTTTTCCGTTTTGCATAACGGGAACCAAATGGATCCGTTATGATTCTCATAGGCTTCTATTATGACGGATTAAAACGGAATATAACCATGTTATAACGGAAAACACAAACGGAAAGCATAACGCTGATGTGAACCCACCCTAATAGGGGTAAAAATTCACAGCACGTTCTGCTCCTAAATTTGCATGACATTTTACTGTGGAAATGCTGTGGGCTCACAGCAACATCCATAGCCAAAAACTTCCCCACACCCAAAAACAGCCTAAGGCTAGGGCTACATGGCGACAGTTGTCGCGAGACCCATCGAAGCCAGGATCCCCGCTATTCGGGGAGGGGGGGGGTTGGGGAGTGAGACATTTGTAGCCAAAACCAGGATTGGACCCTCCACAGACATAAGGTATAACTGAAAGATTTTCACCTGTTCTTTGTTTAGAGCTGGTTTTGGCTCAAAATCACTGATGGAAATCAGTGAATGAACACTGACTGTGTGAATAAGACATAAGGCCTCTTTAACATGTCAGTGTTTGATCAGTGATTTGGAGCCAAAACTAGGAATCTCCTACACAGAGGTATGGTATAATGGACATTTGCGCCTTTTCTATGGAAATCATTGATCAAACACTGACTGTATGAAAGCAGCCTAATGGTATGATCACACAATCAGGTTTCTGCATGGAGTTTTTGAAGCCAAAACCAGAAGTGAATTAAAAAAGGAGAAGTCATATCCGTCCTTTATATTTCCTCTCCTTTTATGATCCACTCCTGATTTTGGCTTCTAAAACTGCAGCACAAACCTGACCATGTGGTCCTACTCTAAGGCCCCCTGCACATGACTGTTTTTTTTTTGCAGTCCGCAAAGCACAGGTATGGTCGGTGTGCATCCCGCAATTGTTGCAGTAGCCACTGTAAAAAAAAAGCCTATTCTTGTACGCAAAATGGACACGAATGAGACAGGTTCTATAACTTATGGCCCAGATGCATAGATGTCCGTGTGCTGTCTGTTTTTTTGCAGACCCATAGAAATTATTGGGTCCATGTGCAATCTGCAAAAAAAAAAAAGGAACGGACCCAAAATACGGTTGTGTGCCATGGTAGACTGTATGTGCGGAATGTATGTAGAATGTATGTGCGGAAAAATCATAAATAGTTCCCCATGTAGTCCTATGGAGTTCAAATTTGTCTACTCTAAAAATATGTGCATCTGTGTAATCAAATCCGAAAAATGCACCAAGTTCTGCATAAACCTAAAAATATGCACATGCAGATTTCAATGAGGAGTTTCCCACCTTTCACAGGGCAGCCCATGCCCATGACTAAGAAGTATAGACCAATAGGATTACATGGGTAAAACGGCATGCAAGCTGTGTGCACAACTATGCCAAATCACAGGTAAGCAAATAATCCTCACATTTTACCGCCCGAGTTCGTCAGTTGCAACAAACATATAAGTAATATTTGCATGTGTAATCAACTGTATCCTGGCCTTCTGAAAAGCATTGAAAGATGTAATATACCTAGTATTCATGTCATTTGAATTGAGAAACATCCCATGAAAACCTGGCAAGTGTGACCTCTTCACTTAGGATAGCAATATCTGTGTGTTTCACTTGGGCAGGCTGTTCCCAGCTCTTAAGCTCAGTCGAGCATCAGTGCCTCTCTAGATTTGATGCATTCAAAACACAATGAGGGGAGGAGATGAGCTGGAGAGTGGAGAAGCAAATGATGCAGACATAAAACAGGGATCAATCCTTGAAAGACAGACACTGATCAAAAACTCCTTCACATCGCATTGTACAGTCGCAGAATGAACTCTTCATGTGGAAAGTAATGACCAATATCCTGTGTTATCCCTGAGATTTAATGGCTTAAGACCTTATTCATGAGAAGACACTTGGCCTCCATCCACAGGCTATCCATAGAAGGTGAACCCAAAGTCCTCTCCTGTCAAATGATTTATGTTTTTCTTTCCATATCTCTATATGTCTATGAAAACCTCAAAGTCCTTTAGATGCTCGGTGTGACGAGGACGCAATAATCTATTAGCAAACAGCGATCTCCTGCCCCAACGCAATCTATTCAATTATGTTTGAGGAACATTACATGTTACATTATTTCATTTATTTATGCCAAGGTAAACATGAAGGTAATTTCTGAACAAGGGATGAACAGAAGAATATGGACCTGCGGAGAGAAAGCCGTGGCTTCTGAATCATAATAAGGCGAGAAAAAAAAATCCGCTTTCTTTGATTTTTGATCTTTCATTGTATCCTCCCATTTCCAGACATAACAAAAAGGGGCCATTAATGTTTTTAAACACGGGTCTGAACTAGAAAACAGAGTAGCAGATTAGTATTATTTGCACAAAAGCAAATTACTTTAAATTTGCTGTTATTTTTTTCTCTTTGTTCCAGATACATAAAAGCATGTTTTTTTCCTTTGCTAACATACGCCTGTCTAGGCAGAGTGAAGTACATGACAATTGAGTAAAATCCATTATCAAATAGATATAACAGCCTTTTCAGCATGTCTTTACTTGGGAAATGTTCTCTGTTTGAACAATGTAGTTAAAAGTCATGTGGGAGTCTATTAAACTAGTATGCAAGGTATGGAGCAGCGTAGTAACGTACATAGCCTTACAAATCCCATAAAATATAGTATCCATAGATAACTTGAAATGTGAGAAGCATTTTTCTGACATAAATGTATATATTATTAGATGATACTTTTAAAAAAATGTGTAAAATATTGAAAATACAAATGTAGCTGTTAAAAATACAAAGCAAATGTAAGTGTAAATTAAAATGGTACATAAACTATATATATGTGTGTGAGTAAAGAAAATAATCACGTAACTGTCACATATTACAATCCCATTTGATGGGAAATGTATGTGCTAAATTCAGGAGCAACATGCACTGTACTGAATGGACCCTTCATGCTTCACGGCACTTCTTAAAGCCTAAAAGCCATTTCATAGCTGAGCATACAAGAATTACAGATAGCATAATGTGTTGCAGAGCCGAAGAAAGTGTTCTGACAAGCACAAGGAAATTCTTACTTCAAGTAAATAGGATGCATATAAGAAATGGTGCTTTTACAGAAAATTTGCACCTAAAATAAAAAAAAGTAAAAAAAAAAACACTATCAACAATCTTGATCTGTTTTTTTTTTCTATTGTGATGTGCTTCTTCCCTCATTGGCTAATAGATACTGTGGCATCTGAACAGAGGTTGTCACCCCACTTCCCCAGATGATTTGATGGCAAATGGTGTTGAAGTTCTTCCACATATACTTTTTGTCATGGGGGGATCTTTTGGCACAAAAAATAATTGACTTTTGCAGTGTTTTATATCATTTTTAGGGCTAATGCACACAACTGTTGTTGTTTTGTGGTCCGCAAATTGCAGATCAGCAAAACACGGATAGCAACCGAGTGCACTCCGCATTTTGTGGAATGGAACAGTCGAGCCCTAATAGAACAGTCTTATCCTTGTCTGTAATGCGGACAATAATAGGACATGTTCTATTTTTTTTTTGCCAAACGGAAATACGGACATACGGAAACAGAATGCACGTGGAGTAACTTCAGCTTTTTTTCTGGACCCATTGAAATGAATCGTTCCATATATGGTCCGCAAAAAAAAAAACGGAACGGACACAGAAAGAAATGAGCCCTTAAGGTGTTGTTCTGGTGGTTTGGGCCAAACAGTGTGTTTAAGCACCTGGTGTTTTTAATGGCCTTTTTTTCTTGCCTTAAGTTTTTATATGTGAAAGCAGTAGTCGTCTGATGTCACTAACTCGTAGAGCAGAATGGGAAGAATTCACTGGGGGAAATGGCATGCAAAAACAACATTAAAAATTTCTACTTGCATTTTTTTGCATGCACCAATTTAAAAAAAAAAAAAGGTACTGACCCACTAAAAAATGCACCTTACACACTTACTACAAAAATTGCCTGTTCGTGCTATGTTTAATGTTTGCTGTAGGCTTCCATGCACGTGCAGACGATATCCCCTTCTAGGGAAGATTAGTTTTAGGAACGAGGACGGAGGGCTGCTACCACAAGGTTGTATCTCTGGGCTGAGTAAGTGTTAGCCCTTAAACCTAGGGTCAGCCTAGCCCCTTATTCCTAAAGCTTCCCATCATATGTTACCTATAGCCAGTGCTTAATGAATGATAATTCTTGCAGCTGATACTGGATTCGGCCTTGTCACGGCAGACACACATCGTTCAAAAAAAGCTGCTAGAATCTGGTAAGAACGATTTTTTAGCTTAATAGAAAGCTTTCTAACTCCGTATATAATATATTGTTTTTTAGATTTGTTTTTGAGGTGTTTCTTGTGGAAATAATATTTTCCTTTTTATTATATAGTTATTATTAAAAGTTATGTCTTATTAATTAGTACTGCCCCTCTCGCTTCTAAGTGTTTAGGATTAATTGGCGGTTACTGAGGGTGAAAAGACGTTTATCTTTTCCCTCACCTTGGCACACCTCTATAATTATAAATTGTGTAAAGCATTCGAATAATTCCAATTCATTTTAAAGGGGTGGTCTCACTTCAGCAAATGGCATTTATCATGTAGAGAAAGTTAATACAAGCCACTTACTAATGTATCATTATTATCCATATTGCTTCCTTTCCTGGCTGGATTCATTTTTCCATCACATTATACACTGCTTATTTCCATGGTTATGACCACCCTGCATTCCATCAGTGGTGGTCATGCTTGGAAAAAGTGCTGGCCTCTCTGGTGGCCAGGACCATGGGAGCTCACATCGGCCAATGCTTTTTCCTATAGTGTGCAAGCATGACCGCCGCTGCTGGATTGCAGGGTGGTGGTAACCATGGAAACAAGCAGTATATAATGCGATGGACAAATGAATCAAGCCAGCAAAGGAGGCAATATGGATAGTAACAATACATTAGTAAGTGCCTTGTATTAACTTTCTCTACACGATATATGCTATTTGCTGAAGTGAGACAACCCCCTTAAAGGGGTTCTCCGGGAATTAAGAAAATGAAAATACTTAAATATTACTTTATTTGTAAATATATTCCCATATACCTTTTATTATTTATAATGGCTCGTTTTGTCTGTGGAGCAATGATTAGGAGAAACAAAATGGCCACCATCCTGTTAATACACACAAAATCTGTCCTAATCATTCAGGACAAGTTACTTCCGAGCACTGAGGTAAAGAGCTGCCTCATCCTCCTCTCTGCTCTGCTTGTCAGGGGTTATGATCCTGAATACAGATTAATATGATCTTTAGCTGAATCTCTGTAGGAACGAGTTCATGAGGAAACAGCTGAAGTACAAAGAGGATGGACAGGACAAACAGTGGTAATGGAGACTGCATACAAGTGCTGTTGCTTGTTATTCATATCCCCACCTCCTCTCTGTACTTCATGTCTCCTCATCTCATAAACTCCATTTCTACAGAGATTTAGCTGAAGATCATATTAAACTGTATTCAGGATCATAGAAGAAAATGAGGCCGCTCTTTACCTCACTTCTCTTAAAGGGAACCTGTCATCTCCGAAACACCCCCTGAACTAGAGTAAGCGGTGTATAGTGTAAGTGATGCTGAATCCGATTATGTAAGTTTTATCTTCATACTCACTTCCATTCCGACGCTGTGCTCCCACAAACCTGCAGTAAAATACATTGAGAGGACTCTTCTTTGAGTCCTCTCCATTATATGAGTGAGCACTGGAGTCCAGTGATTGCATTTTACTGCTGGTTTGTGGGAGCACAGCGTCAGAATGGAAGTGAGTATGAAGATAAAACTTACATATTCGGATTCAGCATCACTTACACTATACAACACTTACTCTAGTTCAGGGGGTGTTTTGGAGATGACAGGTTCCCTTTAAGTAAGGTTTTGTGTGCACTAATAGGACAGCGGTCATTTTATTTCTCCTAATGATTGCTCCCCAGACAAAAGGAGCCATTATAACTAATGAAAGGTATTTGGGAATATATTTATAATAAAATAATATTTAAGTATTTTCATTTTCCTAATTCCCAGAGAACTTCTTTAATGTCTGTGTACGATTACTTCAACATGCATGTCCAAATTCTTCTTTTTAACTCAATGTCTAGTTATAAGTCCCATATATATTCTCCTTTGGAGAATTATGTAATGTTATATTGTAATGAATATTGATCTGTGAAATCGCTTAGGTCATAACATTTTCTGTCATTGGACTGTTCTTGGCACGGTCACAGTTATAAGCCGCCTGCTTTTTGCCATTGAATCTGTACCACATTTCTGAAGTTAATAGCCACCGTGTGAATGGGGCCTTAGGGTGTATTTCCACATTTAGGGACATTTACTAAGCCCACTACTGTGGCGTAAAAAAAAGAGGGGCGGGTCTTCATTTGGCCTGCCGGATTTACTATAACTTACACCAGAAACTATTCTAAGTTATTTTTTTATAATTGTATATTTATTGAATCCACAATAATACAGATGGTATTTCACAACAAAACACAATCAAATAGAAGAAGGCATATATCAAAATCGGTACAATGTAAAGCAAAATAATACCATTATGTGAGATGCGAATAAAGCATACTTAAGCGTCGGAAAGAAACATAGTTTCAGTGTGGAATTATTTTTTCATATAAAGCAAGGTAGACACGACAATAACAGGATCTCAAGTAATAGGTCAAAACTGAGTAAACAGTTAAATAAGAAGAGTACACAAGACATAAAGACACAGACAATGGAGGGTGAGGGTGAGAGGGAGGGAACATGATGCAAACGAAGAGTCGGGTAGCTCAAAGCTGGTGTGTAAGCCAATAAACATCCCACACGTCCCATATGGCATAGAACTGATCAACCTTATCTTGATAACTATTCTAAGTTATAACTGAAGTCTGTACCAGGCTGGCGTAGATTTCAGTTTCTCATGCATGGCAGGGCACAGTTGTGCCTAATTTATTAACCCCTTCATGACATAGCCATTTTTCACCTTAAGGACCAGGCCAAATTTTGGAAATCAGTCATGTGTCACTTTATGTGGTAATAGCTTTGAAACACTTTTACTTATCCAAGCCATTCTGAGATTGTTTTCTCGTGACATATTGTACTTCATGACAGTGGTAAATTTGAGTCAATATAAATCACCTTTATTTATACAAAAAACCCTCTAAATTTACAGAAAATTTGGAAAAATTTGTAATTTTCAAAATTTGGATTTCTCTGCTTTTAAGGTAGATAGTGATTCCTCACAAAATAGTTATTACTTTACATTTCCCATATGTCTACTTTATGTTTGCATCATTTTGTAGATGTAATTTTATTTTTCGGGGACGTTAAAAGGCTTCAAATTTTAGAATTTCCAAAACCATTTTTTAAGGACCAGTTCAGTTCTAAAGTCACTTTGTGGGGCTTACATAATAGAAACCACCCATAAATGACCCCATGTTAAAAACTACACCCCTTAAGGTTTTCAAAACTGATTTTACAAACTTTGTTAACCCTTTATGTATTCCACAAGAATTAAAGGAAAAAGGAGATGACATTTCTAAATTTCACTTTTTTTGGCAGATTTTCCATTTTAATCCATTTTTTCCTGTAACACATCAAGGGTTAATAGCCCAAAAAAAATTAAAAACTACTACCCTGTTTCTGCGATTTACAAAGACTGCTGTATGGGCACACGGCAGGGTGCAGAAGGAAAGGTGCGCCAGATGGTTTTTGGAGGGTAAATTTTGCTGGACTGGTTTTTAGACACCATGTCCCATTTGAAGCCCCTCTGAAGCCCCTACAGTAGAAACAACGAAAAAGTGTCCATATTTTGGAAACTAAGGGATAAGGTAACAGTTTTATTGATACTATTTTGGGTTACATATGATTTTTGATCACTTTATATTAAGCTTTCTGTTAGGCAAGGTAACCCAAAATGGCTGTTCTGGCACAGTTTTTATTTTTTGTTTTTTACAGTGTTCATCTGACAGGTTAGATCATGTGCTATTTTTATAGAGCAGGTTGTTATGGACGCGATTATATCAAATATGTCTACTTTGTTTGTTTGTTTGTTTCAGTTTTACATTGTTGAAAAAAAAAATGTTTTTTGTGTCTCCATTTCCTGAAAGACATATTTTTTCTATTTTTCTGCTGATTGTCTTGTGTATGGACTCATTTTTTGCGGGACGAGTTGACATTTTCATTGGTCCAAATTTTGGGTACATAATATTTTTTGATCATTAAATATTACACTTTATTTGGCAAAAAGACCTATGAAATTGGTTGTTTTTAAAGCATTCACATTAGGGGTTAGATCATGTGATATTTTTATAGAGGAGGTCGTTACAGACGCAGTGATACCTAATATGTTTATTTTTTTATTTTTATTTTGGTTTTACACAATAAAAGTTTTTTAGAAAAAAAAAACATGTTTTTGTGTCTCCATTTTTTGAAAGCCATATTTTTTTTATTCTTTGGGCGATTGTCTTACGTAGGGTCTTATTTTTTGCGGAATGAGGTTTGATTGGTACTATTTTGGGTTACATATTACTTTTTGATTGTTTGGTGTTACACTTTTAGTGATCTAAGGTGACAAAAAATGGCTTTTTTGGCACAGTTTTTATTTTTATTTTTTACAGTGTTCACCTGAGGGGTTAGGTCATGTGATATTTTTATAGAACTGGTTGTTATGGAAGCAGCGATACCTAATATGTCTAAATTTTTTTTATTTATTTTGGTTTTACACAAAAAAAGCATTTTAGAACAAACAAAAAAAAATTTTGTCTCCATTTTCTGAAAGCCATATTGTTTTTAATTTTTTGTGTGATTGTCTCATGTAGGGGCTCATTTTTTGGGGAATCAGGTGACGGGTTGATTGGTACTATTTTGGGGTACATACGACTTCTTTGATCACTTTTAATACCTTTTTTTGGGTCGCAAGGTGGGCAAAATTTCAATTCCATCATAGTTTTTCTCTTTTTTTTTATGGTGTTCACCGTTCGGGGAAAGTAACGTGATCTGGTCGTTACGGACGCAGCAATACCAAACATGTATTTTATTTTTTATAATTTTTAATCAATTATAAATGTGCGGATATAGATTTTTTTTTACTTTATTTTTTTTTTTACTTTTTTTTTTACTTTTTTTTTTTTGGCCCAGACCTACTTGGTTCTTGAAGATCCAGTGGGTCCGAGGCTTCTACAATACACTACAGTACACTGTGCAGTGTACTGCAGTGTATTTACATGTACACTAAGCCTGATCAAGCTCTTGCCTTTAGCAGGAGCTTGATCAGGCTTAGCTATACCATGGCAAGCCAGGCGCCTGTAAAAGCTTTCGGTTGCCCTGGTAACCATCGGGACGCTGCCAGAGCACTGCAGTGTCCCGATGTGGGAGGGAGCTCCCTCCCTCTGTAAACCTGTCAAGAATCGGGTCGTTGCAATGGCACAGCAGCAGCTCGATGGGAGAGGGAGGGAGCTCCCTTCCTGTTAACCTCTTCCATACAGCGGTCATCCGTCTCCCTCCCCCGCTTGGCCATCTGGAAATTATGGCCAAATATAATGATCTGGGGGGGGGGGGGAGGGGAGATAATAAATATATATTTATACACATTTTTGGAGGATCTGATCCCCACAGTCTCGAACCATGACAATGGACAAAATTGAACATATTTTTTTTTGCCGTCCATTATTCACTGGCTTAAAAAAAACGGCTGTATGAACAACCCCATAGAGCACCATTGTTCTTAAAACTGATGTGTGACACCCGTTAAAAAAAAAAACAGCCATCACATGTTTCTCACTGTGGTGTAAATGTACTATGACTGGGAGTGAACAAAACCCTTACCTGGTGCCTTCCTTTTCATAATTTCAACTGCAGATTCACCTATTCCCGGGCTCCTCTTCTGTCATCCAAGATGGTCGCACTACTTTTCAGACTACCTGGTGCACACTGTGCATTTGATAGTCCTAAACACTTCATTGTTGGCAAATCTGAGGACAGGTCTGAATAAGCATGAACTGTCTTTGACTACTACCAAATAAATGCACAGTGTAAATCAGATGATCTGGGAAGTGGTGCGGCCATCTTGGATGATAGAACAGGAGCTCGTGAATCTTCAGTTGAAAAGATAAAAAGGAAAGCACCAGGTAAGTGCTTATGTTTGCCACCAAGTTAAAGTGAATTCATTTTTTCTTGAACCAGAGTTTTGCTTTAAAGGGAATGCGCAATCAGAAAATTACCTATTGTTTAAATCACATTTTTTGTTAAACATATTTTAAAAGAATTTTTGGTGATGGTATTGTTAATGTTCCATGTCACGTTTTAAAAGAAATCCTGCATTCACACTGGCCACTAGGCCAAATAATAGGTGTCACCTCCTGCTTTGTACTTTACACCTTCACTTTACAACAGTTATCTGCTTATTATTACAAGAAGGATTACAATAACAGATATCACCTATATATAGATAACATATGATCCACCAGTCACAATAGGTGATATCACAGCTTATCTTCACCCTCCCGACATCAGCAGAGGTCACACAGCATGCCTAGAAAATTCTCCACAGAAATCAATGGGGTCAGCTCCTGTCCATTGTGTCATAGGCGCATGGTGGCTCCTATAAAGCATATTTCTAAATTTGTTAAGAACAGCGCAGACAAGATGGCAGCCCCCATAATTACTGTATGTTAGAAGATAGAATTTTAAAAAAGTCTACAGTCAGAAAATACAAACAGATGGAAAAAGAGATGTGTCGCAATCTGGCCCAAAAAAATTACAGGTGACATGTCCACTTTAATAGGTGACACATGGAGCAAATTTATTTCAAACATTTCTGCAACTGAAGATCTATTCCATACATGTGGATGGGGTTGTTTTTGCAGCATGTGCATGGATTTACGTAAACCCCATTCAGATTAATAAGAACTTTCTGTAACAAGTCTGCAGTGTGTGAATTCACCCTAATAATGATAATCTATAGATTACTTAGTTATGTATTATAGATGTTCTAAGTAATGAAAATGTCCTCAAATAAAATAATCTAGTTTCATCTCACATAGAGCAGCTTTCCTCTTTTGCCGTGTCATGATGTCTGGTAACTTTGAAGTTTTTGATGTATAGTTCTTTAAAAACAAATGTTTGCTTAGCATACTAAGGTTATTCGTGTAGCTTTATTTGAAAAGTGATCCTGCTTAGGTGGAACAAAGTTGAGGTATACATAAGCACACACCTTGGGCGGTTTTCCTTGCCTTGAAATCTTTGAAAAATATTTATCTAACGTTACTGCTTGAATATACAAGGTTGGGCCAGTGGATGCTAAATGATCATTCTAGCTGAGGCCTCTGCAGCATTTTTATATCTGTCACATGGCTGCCATGATTAGTTAGTCTGACTGTGTGACACAAATTCTTAGGGCGCATGCACATGACCGTCGCCTGGCCGTGCCTGTATTGCGGCCTGCAAACACTTGAATGGGTCCGTATTGAGGGAGATATGGTGCGGTGTGGAACGGAGGCACAGATCGGAAGCCCATGGAAGCACTACGGAGTGCATCTGTGGATTTTCTGTCTGTGCCTCCGCACCGCACAAAAGTAGTGCATGCAGTACTTTTTTGCGGTGCGGATCGTCGGATGTGAATTGGGGATCCCATTCAAGTGAATGGGTCCTGCGTCCACATACGGCGGCCCTACGGTCGGTGCCTGTGCATTGAGGACCACAATTTGCGGTCCACAATACAGGCCCGCCCGACACCTTAGGCCCCTTTCACATAAGCGAGTTTTCTGCGCGGGTACAATGCGTTACGTGAGCGCATGGCACCCGCACTGAATCCTGACCCAATCATTTCAATGGGTCTGTGTACATGAGCATTTTTTTCACGCATCAGTTCTGTTGCATGTTCTATATTCTGTGTTTTTCACGCAGCCCTGGCCCGTTAGAAGTGAATGGGTCTGCAGTAAAAAACGCATTACATCCGGAAGCAAGTCCGGATGCAATGCGTTTTTCACTGATGGTTGCTAAGAGATATTGTTTGTAAACCTTCAGTTTTTTATCACGCGCGTGAAAAACTCATCAAAACGCCTTGTACCCGTGCGGAGAAAACTGAACAACTGAACGCAATCGCAAACAAAACTGATTGAAGTTGCTTGCAAAATGGTGCGAGTTCCCCTGAACGCACCTAAGCGCATCCAGACCTAATCTGTCACTGTCACGACAGGGAAACAAGGGATAGTGTGCCCTGTCTGAACCCCACCTCTTTCCCTGCCTACTTACAGTAGATGCCCTAGGCGACAAAACCGTAACTTGGAGACGGTCCCTATGCTGAGTACGTGCACAGGGTAGGGAAGGGAACACAGGGAAAGACGAACACAGACAGAAACAAACACAATAGCAGAATCGTCAGCAAGCCAAGTTAAGAACAGGAGGTCACGTCAAATACCGAGGGGAATCACAAAAGCGTAGTCTAAGTCCAAAGCCAAAATCCAATATACCAATAATCCAAAAGCAAGGTCCAACACACAGCACTGATCTCAGAAGACTAATCACAGGCATCTGAGTGAGGCAGTTGCCATCTTTAAATAGCCCGCCCAGGATCATGTGATGTGGCCAGCATCACATGACCTGAGGCGGAGCAAGCTGTCCAAACAATATGTAAAGTAGCCATGTGGTGTGATCAGTACCACATGGCTAAACCCAAACAGAGAATTAACTCATGAAGTGCTGGCTGACAAGACCAGCACTTCAATTCCCTATTGCTCGTCTCTAGGGGGGCGGAGAGGTCTGGCGACGTCGTGCAGAGGGAGCGCGACGCCGACCTCGCGTGACAGTACCCCCCTTCACGAGGGGCCACCGGACCCTTACCAGCGGGAGCAGGCTTATCGGGATGCTGCAGATGGAACTTTCGGATGAGCGAGTCTGCATGCATCCTGGTCAACGGTACCCAAGACCTGTCCTCAGGACCGAACCCCTTCCAATGTACGAGGTACTGGAAGGAATTCCGGACCCTTCTCACATCCACAATTCTGGCAATCTCATGCTCCATTTGTCCTGCTACCTCAACCGGAGGCGGAGACTGTTCCTCAGGACCAACGGGAGCAACATAACGTTTGAGCAAAGACACATGAAAAACATTATGAACACGAAGGGAGTCGGGTAAACATAACCTAAAAGAAACCGGATTGATCACCTTGGTGATCCTGTAAGGACCAATGAAGCGAGGTGCAAACTTATAGGATGGTACCCTCATGTTGAGATTTTTAGTCGATAACCATACCTTATCCCCAACCTTAAAATTCACACCCTTAGAACGTTTTCTATCAGCCTTAGCTTTTTGAACTCCTTGGGCCTTTTCCAGGTTCGACTGAACCTGTGCCCAAACTGTGCACAGTTCTTGAGAAAAATCATTGACCTCTGGGACAACCGAAAACCGACAACCTCTGGGGAAAAGGAGCTAAAGCGTGGATGAAAACCCATATTGCAGAAAAACGGCGACATCCCAGAGGATGAATTAACACGATTATTAATTGCAAATTCAGCCAGAGACAGGAATCTGGCCCACACATGTTGGTTATCAGAAACATAACATCTGAGATATTGCTCAACGGATTAGTTAAGACGTTCAGTCTGACCATTGGTCTCCGGATGAAAGGCTGATGAAAAGGACAAAGAGATACCAATCTTATTACAGAACGCCCTCCAGAACCTAGACACAAACTGTACTCCCCTATCAGAAACGATATTCTCAGGAACACCATGTAGTTTGACAATATTATCAATGAACACGGACACCAAGACCTTCGCAGAGGGTAATTTACACAAAGGAATAAAATGACACATTTTGCTGAATCTGTCAACCACCACAAATATCACGGTTTTACCCTCAGAGCACGGCAAGTCCGTGATAAAGTCCATGGACAGATGTGACCAAGGTCTACTAGGTATGGGTAAAGGATGTAACCCATAGGTCGTGTCTTGGAATTCTTGGACCTGGCACAAGTGTTACACGCAGTTACAAAAGCCTGAACATCTCTGGAGATTGACGGCCACCAATACTGCCTAGAGACGAACTCCTTGGTGGCATTGATGCCAGGATGTCCACACAAAACAGAATTATGGCACTCACCCAGCAGTCGCAACCGCAAATGAGCCGGCACAAACAATTTGTCATTGGGGGTACCAATGGGAGCAAGATGTTGTCCTGCCGAGATTTCAGAAGCGAGGTCAGATGAGGTAGCGGCCACGATGATATCAGCTGGCAGTATGGGCTCAGGAGGGACGTCAGGAGGCTGATACGCCTGGAAACTTCGGGATAAGGCATCGGCCTTAACGTTCTTGCTCCCGGGTCTGAAGGTAACACAAAAATCAAAACGAGTAAAGAACAAAGCCCACCTCGCCTGTCTAGGATTCAATCGCTTAGCCGATTCTAGAAACATTAAATTCTTATGATCCGTGAGGACCGTAATGCGGTGAAATGCCCCTTCTAAAAAATGACGCCATTCCTCAAATGCCCACTTGATTGCAAGTAACTCCCTATTCCCAATATCATAATTCCTCTCGGCAGGAGAGAACTTGCGGGAGAAGAAGGCGCATGGCATAAGATTAGTTAAGGTGGAAGACCCCTGGGACAGTACAGCCCCCACACCATCCTCAGACGCATCCACCTCAACTACAAAAGGCTTACTTTGATCAGGCTGGACCAACACAGGAGCATTAATAAAACACTGCTTTAACCTTTCAAAGGCCTCAATTGCTGCAGGGGGCCAATTGACCAGATCAGCCCCCTTGCGAGTCAAATCCGTAATGGGTTTGGCTACCACTGAATAATTTTTGACAAATTTACGATAAAAATTAGCAAACCCCAGAAATCGCTGGAGCGCCTTCAAAGAGGAAGGTCGCACCCAATCCACAATGGCCTGTACTTTAACTGGGTCCATTTTGAAAGAAAAAGGGGTGAGAATGTATCCCAAAAAGGCCACTTCCTGAACACCAAAGGTACACTTTTCCCCTTTAACAAACAACTTGTTTTCACGCAACACCTCCAGCACTTGCCTGGTGTGAGATACGTGACTCTCCCAGTCTGCAGAAAAAATCAGGATGTCATCAATATAGACAATTACAAATTTCCCAATAAATGGTCTAAAAATGTCATTGACAAAGTTTTGGAAAATTGCCGGAGCGTTACTTAACCCAAAAGGCATTACCAAGTACTCATAATGACCCTCCGGGGTATTAAACGCAGTTTTCCATTCGTCCCCCTCACGAATCCTGATTAGGTTGTATGCCCCCTTCAAATCCAGCATGGTGAACCAACAGGCCCCCTGGACCTGATTCAGCAAGTCAGGAATAAGGGGCAACGGGTATCTGTTTTTAACAGTGATTTTATTGAGCTCCCTGTAATCGATACAGGGCCTCAATCCTCCATCCTTTTTACCAACAAAGAAAAAACCTGCCCCCATGGAAGAAACTGAAGGCCGGATGTGACCCTTGGCCAGACTCTCTTTGAGATAATCCCTCATGGACTGACGTTCAGGAGTAGAGAGATTATAAATGCGACCTTTGGGATATTTGGATCCCTCAATAAGGTCGATGGCGCAATCATATTGCCGGTGAGGAGGGAGGAACTCAGTCTCGGACATGGAAAACAAGTCCGAAAAATCGCCAATATACTTGGGCAAGGAAAGAGACTCAGTGGTACCTCCCAACTGCAATACTGATCTACAACATTTGTCACAATTCATTCCCCATTTTTCCAATTCACCTACCGACCAGTTGATCACAGGGTTGTGGTCCTGTAACCAAGGCAGACCTAAAACAAGGTCGGCAGGTAAATCCTTTAATACAAGGAAGGAGCAAGTCTCAGTATGGGTAATTCCTACAGTTAATACAACCTCAGGAGTACAAAACTCCACTCTCCCATTATTCAATGGAGTGGAATCCAGTGCGATAATTTGAATTACCTCCCTTAAAGGAATTATAGGCACACCCACAGATTGCACAAAATCATAATCAATAAAATTAGCAGCAGAACCTGAATCCACAAATGCTTCACTGGATCTCTTGAATTGGTTATAAGAAATGGAAATAGGTAACAAGATTTTCTTTCTTACCACCGCAGGGGGTACCTTACTTCCAGGAACAGACCTTTTTGAGAGCAGAAGTCTCGGACACTGCTGGAGCCAGTGGTTCATCTCACCGCAGTAAAAACAGGCCCCTCTCAGGCGTCTCTGATCCCTCATAGTAACTCCCAACTGCATAGGCTCCTCCTGGACCTTGATAGGAGACGGGCTCTGAAGAGGAACTTCGGACAACACGGCAACTTGAGGGGCAACAGAACGTTCCTTTTGTCTCTCCCTAAACCGTCGGTCAAGTTTGATAACTAAGGTCATAGTCGCCTCTAAGGTGTCAGGAGTAGGATAACTAACTAGTAAATCCTTCAGATGGTCAGACAGTCCCACCCTAAACTGGCTTCTCAAAGCAGGGTCATTCCATTTAGAGGACACACACCATTTTCTGAACTCAGCACAGTAATCCTCAACTGGACGGTTACCCTGCCGAATGTCTCTGAGCTGAGTTTCAGCTACAGCGGCCAAGTCAGGTTCTTCATATAAAAGACCTAGGGCCCGGAAAAAAGCCTCCACAGACAATAGACAAGGGGAGTCAGGTGGCAATGAGAAAGCCCACTCCTGCGGATCACCTTGCAGCAAGGAAATAATTATTCCTACCCGCTGCTGCTCAGAACCCGAGGAGTGTGAGCGTAAACGGAAATATAATTTACAACTTTCCTTAAAGGAACGGAAAGTCCTTCGGTCCCCAGAAAACCGATCGGGCAATTTTACATGGGGTTCAATATTGGGGTTTGGCATGGAGGGAACGACTGCGGGTGCAGTCCGCAGCTGCTCCTGATGTTGGAGTCTCCCGGCCAAATCCTGGATCATCTGAGCCATGTTACTCATCTGGTCCGTGAGTACTCGCAACGGCTCCATTAGGTATGGCCTGTGATTCTGTCACGACAGGGAAACAAGGGATAGTGTGCCCTGTCTGAACCCCACCTCTTTCCCTGCCTACTTACAGTAGATGCCCTAGGCAACAAAACCGTAACTTGGAGACGGTCCCTATGCTGAGTACGTGCACAGGGTAGGGAAGGGAACACAGGGAAAGACGAACACAGACAGAAACAAACACAATAGCAGAATCATCAGCAAGCCAAGTTAAGAACAGGAGGTCACGTCAAATACCGAGGGGAATCACAAAAGCGTAGTCTAAGTCCAAAGCCAAAATCCAATATACCAATAATCCAAAAGCAAGGTCCAACACACAGCACTGATCTCAGAAGACTAATCACAGGCATCTGAGTGAGGCAGTTGCCATCTTTAAATAGCCCGCCCAGGATCATGTGATGTGGCCAGCATCACATGACCTGAGGCGGAGCAAGCTGTCCAAACAATATGTAAAGTAGCCATGTGGTGTGATCAGCACCACATGGCTAAACCCAAACAGAGAATTAACTCATGAAGTGCTGGCTGACAAAACCAGCACTTCAATTCCCTATTGCTCGTTTCTAGGGGGGGCGGAGAGGTCTGGCGACGTCGTGCAGAGGGAGCGCGACGCCGACCTCGCGTGACAGTCACGCTCTCATGAAAGAGGCCTTAGAGTATTGCAAGAGTATTAGTTGTATGTTATATGCTGTTGTATGCTACATACATAATATTTCAGGCTACATTTAAAGCATACCGTTCATTTCAGATGACTATTGAGAACAAGCCATCATGTCTGTGTACATGAGGAATAACACTTATATCTGCCCATTATATGGCATGTATTAACAGTTTCCCCCCTTTGCTGGCTTCACATCTAATTGGCAATCCTTCTTTAGCTCAGCTCCATAAGGAGTGAAAATTAGCTGCTTTGATGTCTCCAAATCACTGCACATAGAGAAGAGGAGATCCTGCTCCCCTATATCACTGTAGCACACCCTCAGACTTCATACAGCAATAGTAGCTATGAACCCAACACATAGGTGTGATGGAAAATGTACTAGAAGCTGCAGCAGCATCTCTGTGTGCCTTTATGCCTCAATCTCTCTTGCAGCTGTTCCTCCCACCCCATAGACTGGGCTGCAAGTGTAACCTGATCTCTCAGAAGGTTGCTAACTCATCTTTATGGATTTTTACAAGTAAATTTAGAGTGGATGATCAATACAGGAGGCAAGAAGGAGGAGGAAGGTCTGAAAAGTGAACAAAGAGGTATTTTTTGAAATAAGATATATTTATAATGTTTATTATCTTTGCTCACGGTTTAAGATCAGTAAAAAATAAGTGAAGTCATACAATGTATTGTAAAATAATAAAATGTCACTCGCTTCTACTCTTGTAATCCTTTTACATGTTAGATCACTAGCAAAAGGAACCTGTTAAATATAGTTTGACAGTCATACTACAGTTCAGGGATGGTTTTTCTTTTCAATTTCCCTTAACGCCTGAAAAGTGCAAATGATGCTGAAAATTTTGTGTGCTGTCTCATCACTTTCCCATAGAACTTTACTGTAACAAGACAGCTCCTGTATTTATAAAATTCAGTGTTTCTCAAACTATGATGTGGGCTTCATGAGCATGGCATCCCCTCAGTTCTTGATGTGGCCTGGCCTTTCTCCCAATCATGCTGTGTCAGAAGAACAAACCCACTTTCCAAGGACATGATTAATCTGTCCCATCAAAAGTGATCTTTTTAAAGATTGTTTCACCAAGGAAGTCATTCTTCTGTGTAGACTTGCACAAAAAAATAAGTTACTTTAAAAGTTATCTTCCTTCTTATTTATGCTCGCGCCAAACAAACAAACTTACCACAGTTCCGGTGTGATGGAACGCAAGCTCCGGAAGCGGAATCAAGCTTCTGGTGCTGAACAATACTGCTCTGCAAAGCGCTTACGACCAGAAGATGGTCTAAGAGATGTGGAGCTGTTACCACCCACATCCGGCCGATGACACGCAGTGTAGGCACGTATAGTTATGCGCCAATTCAGAAGAACAGACAGCTTCCTCCTATCACTGTGGAACGCATAGAAAGCGATCATGCGTACCACCGCGAAGGACAGATAGCAAAACTGCCTGTAGTAACCTATTACAAAAAGGAGATAATAGGCAATTCACCCGGGCTACTGTTATTACATATAGTGAGGTAAGTATTGTAAAAGATGTCGTAAAAGAAATATGTTGACATAAGAATGGATCAATTAGATAAGGAGTATGCATCATGAATACCCCTGTTTGCAAGGAATGTAGACAAGGAGTAACAAGGAGGGAACCCCACTGCCATATGGGCCACTTCCTGACCATAGATGGGTTCCACCTGATAACTGTGGGCACCTTACAAGTAGGATAACCATGAGATATGAATACATACCCCATGTACAAAGTTTTTTTATGCTTCTCGCATCAAGGTTAGCCGGGGGACAATATATCCTAACATAGTAACGGAGCAAGGAGGCAACTTAGAGTAAGGAATAAATAATAATGACACTCAAAGAGAATAATCCTTTTACATAAAACACCCAAAGTGAAGTCTCTCATTCTTTCTAAAGGATCTTCCTGTCTCAGTCCCCCTTCCTAGGGGATTGAGGTACCAGTTCCAAAACAGAGAATCTCAACACTCTAGGATCACCTGAGTGTATCTCCACTACATGGTTGGCAACAGGCGTAGCATTCTTTTTGATAATATCATTGACATGTTCACATACTCTCCTCTCTAATTCTATGATTGTCTTGACAACATAATCCATTGAACAGGGACACTGGCAAACATAGATCGCCCCTCTACTCTTATAGTTGACAAAGTCCTTTATAGAGAAAATCTGTCTTGTAATGGAACAGGTGATCGTTTTAAATGTTGACATGTAGTTACAGGCTTTACAAGTTCCACGTTGAAACATCTCTGCTGGTCTGTGATGTAGCCAGGTGCCTGTCCAAGTGGGGTCCGTATAATGACTATGGACCAAGCGGTCTTTAATAATCCTACCCTTATGATAAGAGATGCTGGGAGTAGGAGTGACAACCTTATCCAGGTCAGGGTCCATAGATAAAATAGGCCAGTATTTATTAATGACTTCAACATTTCCAGCATCAAAGGTCGAGATAAGACAAATGGGGGCCTGTTCCCCAATTGATGCAACCTTAGGAGTAAGGAGATGTGAACAATCCTGTGTTTGTGACTGTTAGAAAGCATCTTTAAGGATGGATTGTGGATAACCCCTATCAATAAGTCTGTGAAATAATTTCCTGGCCTCAATATAGAAGTTCTCAGGTTTAGAACAGTTTCTGCTTACCCGCAGACACTATCCCCTCGGAATGCCCCTCTTGAGGGCCAGAGGATAATGGCTGTCCCAATGTAAGATAGAATTGGTGGCAGTCAGTTTTCTAAAAATCGTAGTAACCAACCTATCTCCCTGTTTTGATACGGCAACATCCAAGAATGTAATGGTCTCAGTATGGATCTCATATGTGAACCTAAGGCCAATCTCATTGATGTTGAACACGTCAATCAGCCTTGCAAACTCCTCAGTGTTGCCATTCCAAATTACGAAGATATCGTCGATATAGCGTGTCCAGAACTATATCTTTTCATTCCATCAAGTGTGGTGGTCAGGAAGCACTATGATATCTTCCCACCAGCCCAGGAAGAGATTAGCATACTTGGGGGCACAAGGGCTCCCCATCACAGTCCTCCTAAGCTGGTGGTAGAATCGTGCATCAAACAAGAAGAAATTGTTGGTCAGTACGAATTCCAGTAAGGAAAGAATAAATGAATTATGTGCCTTACAATGTGTACCTCTAGTTCGTAAGAAGTGTGATACTGCTGCCAGTCCCTTGTCGTGTGGAACTATATAAAGACTCCATGTCAATTCTGGCAAGTAGACAGGAGGGATCAAGTTTTAAGGATTCAATTTTATTCAAAAAGTCCATAGTATCTCTCGTAAAAGGGGGTAACGAATGGACGAACTGTCTCAACACTCGGTTCACATAAATCCCACAGTTCTGTATCAAAGAATTAACCACCGACACAATAAGGTGACCCTTGAGGGGATTTACCCCCTAATGGATCTTGAGGAGACCATAGAATGTTGCAATTTGAGAGGTAGTGGGGAGCATAAAAATAAACTCTGCCTCATTAATGACTTTCTTTTCAATTCCCAGCTTAAGGCTTCATTCACCATATTTTGTTTCCGTGTCCATTCCATTTTTTTTTGCGGACCGTATGTGGAACCATTCATTTCAATGGGTCCGCAAAAAAAAAACGGAAGGTACTCTGTGTGCATTCTGTTTCCGTAAGTCCGTATTTCCGTTCCGCAAAAAAGATAGAACATGTTCTATTCTTGTCCGTTTTGCTGACAAGGATAGGCATTGTTACAATGGATCCGCAAAAAAACGGAAACACGGATGCCATACGGAACGTCATCTGTTTTTTTTGCGGATCCGCAATTTGCGGACCGCAAAACACATATGGACGTGTGAATGAAGCCTACAGTTGTTTTTTTAATTCCATTAAAAAGCTGGAGTAGGATCTAATGGTAGGACTTGATAGCCCTCACGATCCTTTAATAAGTCAAGGCACATTTTACCGATACCTATCATGATCCAGTACTACTAGGTTGCCCCCCTTATCCGAGGGCTTAATGATTATCGATTTGTCCTTCTCAAGATTTCTGAGGGCTTCAGCTTCCACCCTTGATAAGTTGTAATGATGTGGACGTCTGATATCCAAACGTTCAAGCTCAGTGGTAACAAGCTGAAGAAAGATATCGATATATTCATAGTTGGATGGGGGGAGGGGGTCATCCTGATACTCTTCTGGCATAAATCTGTGAAAGGGCCCTCTCCTGGTTGCTGGGAACCCTCCTCCCAAAGTTCCATAAATATCCTTAAAGGGAACCTGTCAGCTCTGAAACACCCTCCAAACTACAGTAAGTGGTGTATAGTGTCAGTGACATTGAGTCCGGTTATGTAAGTTTTATCTTCATACTCACTTCCATTCTGATGTTGTGCTTCCACAAACCTGCAGTAAAATGCACTTAGTGGACTCCAGTGCTCACTCACATAATGGAGAGGACTCAAAGAAGAGTCCTCTCAATGCATTTTACAGCCGGTTTGTGGGAGCACAGCGTCGGAATGGAAGTGAGTATGAAGATGAAACTTACATATTCGGATTCAGCACCACTTACACTATACAATGCTTACTCTAGTTCAGGGAGTGTTTCAGAGCTGACAGGTTCCCTTTAAATCCGAAAAATCCCTTTCATCAATCCCAAGTTTCTCACAGGATTGCCTGTTAGTATTTCTGAAAAACTTATGCCACTTGAGTTTCCTACAAAATAGATGTACTTCCTTCACCCAAGTGAACAGTTTAAAATTAGTAGTTAGTACAAATGAAAGGCTCCTCCTAAGTACATTCACTTCTGTCTCACTAAAGGCACGTGATGATAAATTAATTAACTGTAAGTTGTCGTTGGTTAACGGTTCTTGCCCCCTCTGGTCCGATCCCGTAACTGATACAGGGTCTGATTTCTCTCTAAAAAAGAGGAAGCAGTGTAAGTATTGCCAACTGGAGCAAAAGAGGAGGAAGGAGGTAAGCCAGATTGAAAATGTCCCACTTTTGGCATGACAACCACTGGTGCTGGCCAAGCTCCAACGTTGTTTAGGTGATGATGAGGTCTTGAAAGAAAACATTTGGGAAGACCTGGAACGTCATGATGATTGTCTATTTAATCCAATGATAAGCTAAGAAATACAGTATTGGATTCAGGTATTTTGAATGAGGATAACAGATAAACTCTTCTACCTATACCTATAATTATGTGCTTAAAGGGACCACACATTTACAATGTGTTCCATATACAGGTATATTCAGCATAGATATTACAGATACAGTATATACAGTGTGCTAGGACTGTACACTGTGGATATGCCATGTGTATAATACAACAATGAAACATAACCATATGTACCAAATCCTATCCCCATATATATATATATATATATATATATATATATATATATATATATATATACAGTACAGACCAAAAGTTTGGACACACCTTCTCATTCAAAGAGTTTTCTGTATTTTCATGACTATTAAAATTGTAGATTCACACTGAAGGCATAAAAACTATGAATTAACATATGTGGAATTATATACTTAACACAAAAGTTTGAAACAACTGAAAATATGTCTTATATTCTAGGTTCCTCAAAGTAGCCACCTTTTGCTTTGATTACTGCTTTGCACACTCTTGGCATTCTCTTGATGAGCTACAAGAGGTAGTCACCTGAAATGGTATTCCAACAGTCTTGAAGGAGTTCCCAGAGATGCTTAGCACTTGTTGGCCCTTTTGCCTTCACTCTGCGGTCCAGCTCACCCCAAACCATCTCGATTGGGTTCAGGTCTGGTGACTGTAGAGGCCAGGTCATCTGGCGTAGCACCCCATCACTCTCCTTCTTGGTCAAATAGCCCTTACACAGCCTGGAGGTGTGTTTGGGGTCATTGTCCTGTTGATAAATAAATGATGGTCCAACTAAACGCAAACTGGATGGAATAGCATGCTGCTGCAAGATGCTGTGGTAGCCATGCTGGTTCAGTATGCCTTCAATTTTGAATAAATCCCCAACAGTGTCATCAGCAAGCACCCCCACACCATCACACCTCCTCCTCCATGCTTCATGGTGGGAACCAGGCATGTAGAGTCCATCCGTTCACCTTTTCTGCGTCGCACAAAGACATGGTGGTTGGAACCAAAGATCTCAAATTTGGACTCATCAGACCAAGGCACAGATTTCCACTGGTCTAATGTCCATTCCTTGTGTTCTTTAGCCCAAACAAGTCTCTTCTGTTTGTTGCCTGTCCTTAGCAATGGTTTCCTAGCAGCTATTTTACCATGAAGGCCTGCTGCACACAGTCTCCTCTTAACAGTTGTTGTAGAGACTTGTCTGCTGCTATAACTCTGTGTGGCATTGACCTGGTCTCTAATCTGAGCTGCTGTTAACCTGCAATTTCTTAGGCTGGTGACTTGGATGAACTTATCCTCTGCAGCAGAGGTGACTCTTGGTCTTCCTTTCCTGGGGTGGTCCTCATGTGAGCCAGTTTCTTTGTAGCACTTGATGGTTTTTGCAACTGCACTTGGGGACACTGTCAAAGTTTTCCCAATTTTTCGGACTGACTGACCTTCATTTCTTAAAGTAATGATGGCCACTCGTTTTTCTTTACTTAGCTGCTTTTTTCTTGCCATAATACAAATTCTAACAGTCTATTCAGTAGGACTATCAGCTGTGTATCCACCTGACTTCTGCCCAACACAACTCATGGTCCCAACACCATTTATAAGGCAAGAAATCCCACTTATTAAACCTGACAGGGCACACCTGTGAAGTGAAAACAATTTCAGGTGACTACCTCTTGAAGCTCATCAAGAGAATGCCAAGAGTGTGCAAAGCAGTCATCAAAGCAAAAGGTGGCTACTTTGAAGAACCTAGAATATAAGACATATTTTCAGTTGTTTCACACTTTTTTGTTAAGTATATAATACCACATGTGTTAATTCATAGTTTTGATGCCTTTAGTGTGAATCTACAATTTTCATAGTCATGAAAATACAGAAAACTCTTTGAATGAGAAGGTGTTTCCAAACTTTTGGTCTGTACTGTATATATATATATTACAAGGTAATACGGTTATATAACAATTACAATTTAAAATTCTGTGGTTGCCGTCCAAAGTATCCATAGCTAACAGATGATCAGACATGATTGCCACCAAAATGTATTGTTATGAAATGTATTTAATGCAGTTGTATGAGATAGAATAAGATCCAGAAATGCTTTCTTACCCCATTCTTTGCCCTCACTTCAATCTCAGTTCTACCATGAGCTAAAGAGTTCAGTAATCTGAGACAGACAGCACTAGGGAGCGCTAACTGCTTAAGGAGGACCTTTCACCACATTCAAAACCAACAGTTTTCCCTTGACTTTAATGTTATAAACTCCACTTTGTGCACACGGTGTAAAATGATAGAGGTTTTTCCCAAGTCACATGTTACTTCTTGGAAGCAAACTTGATTGAGGATTTCAGAGAAGTCAATGGGGAATAGGGAAACCTCATCCAAATACTCTTCTAATACTCTTGTAAAAACTCCACCAAGTTACAAATCTGCCACTAAAAGAGACCTGCTTTCAGCTAGTAATCTGCTACTAATCTGATACTGATTTTTCTGTCCCGTTGCTCCTAGAGGCTCATTTGCATAAATAAAATTATAATTTTTCTCAGCAATGTGGGCACATCTGATATGACCATGGGACCAACACAGATGCCTTCAGCTGCCAAGCGCACATGTAACAGGTCAGACAGTTTCATAGGTACAAATCTGCTGACAGGCGCCCTTTAAAGTTAGGTGTATAAAGTTATAATATGCCCATAGGGTTAATACATTTCAGTATATTGCAACTTTGTATTGCACATCTTCTATCAATGTAGTTCTGTCAATACATGTTGCAACAAATGAGTGAATCCCACATAAAATGGTTAATTTTTATGCTGTGCTTTTTAATCATTAGCAATCTAAATATAATTAGTGACGATATATATCAAACATAGGTACAAAGAAAAGAAAAATAAGCAGTGCAAGTAAAGTGCCTCACAGATGTATCCATCCAAGGAGGATATGCAAGATAAGTGTATGTGGTTAGTACTAGTCCTCATGAAAAACTTAAGGCAAGAAAATTCTGAATGTGATACATATTGCCTTAAATCAGTGATAAAGTTAACATATAGACGATAAAACAGTTGTATAATAATGGTATTCAAGTGGTGTTTGTAGTATGGAGTGGGATCCTATCCAGGCACCACCACCTACAGGAGTACTGTGTTATCTAATACGTGTTGGGTATGATTATATGAAGATGACGTGTATACTTAGTCTTCCATATATGTCACTGGTCCATAAAAGCATACAACTACACAGAAATCCTGGCAATTTTAGGGACAGCTTTGATATACAATGCACAACATTCTGGTTTTCAAAAAAGAGGACTCAATGCCCGTATAACATCCTCCCCCTCATCAATCAGACTTCAGACGAGACAAAAATAAATAAATAAATAAATAAAACTTCCCTCTCCTGCTCCGTACGGCACAAGCACTCTGAAGTTCTGGCGCTCTCCTCTTGCAGCTCTGTACTGACCTGACGTCGCTCAGCATTAGGTCACAGTGCGTTGTTAGGACTCAGTACAGCACAGTGCGCCACCAAGAGCAGAAGACCAGGAAGTAATAAAACCGCTAGAAGTGCTACACTCACCGCTCCTTGGCCTCCTGTACAAACTTAGGGCTCATTCACACGACTGTATGAAGAGTCCGCATCCGTTCCGCAATTCATTTCAATGTGTCTGCAATAGATGTGGACAGCACATGTTCAGTTCCGCGGCCCCGTAAAAAATATAGAGCATTTCCTATTCTTGTCAACTTGCAATTTGCAGATACGCAAAACACTACGGTTGTGTAAATTCACCCTTACAGTAAATATAAACACATATACATGTTAAAACAGTTTAAGGGTGTCCCCCTTGAGATTCCCAGATAAACCTGGCCATTTAAAAAATTCCTACTTGACATGTTTTTTTTAGATCCCAAAGAGGACATGTCTGGAGATATCCCTCTCAATGTTAGTTAGGCAGAGCAAGTGACGTCTGGTCTCCCTAGTTACTAACACCATTTTATATGTCCATAATGTCCACTTTAACACCTCTGAAGTTTTAATAAAGCGTCTCTAAGGTTTCACTAAGCTCATTGCTAGAAGCATTTGTCAGCACAATATTGACACCACTTGGCTACAAATGGTACTGCAGAAATTATAATCTACAACAGGGATCAGCAATCTCTGGCACTCCAGCTATTCAGAAGCTACAACTCCCAGAATGCCTCATTCACTTCAGTGGGAGTAAGAACAACAGTCAAGCATGTTTGCAGGCAGGGAGTTGTAGTTTTACTGCAGCTGGAGAGCCAAAGGTTGCTGATCCCAGATCTACAGGTTTCCTTGTCATTCAGGACATTTCTTGGTACACTTGTAGTAGTACAATTATTTGCTCTCAGTGGCCCACATTTACTATGATAAGTGCATCAGTTTCTCTGCATTGTTTTCGCTGAAATGTTCGAACACCCTATTTTAAACACATTTATTATTCTGAAATACTTTTTTCCAACATCTTTGACATTTCCTGGTTTTAAATGACAGTAAAATGTAGGCAAGGCCAGTTTTTGCCCCATTTATGATATTTTATGCCCCATTATGATACATTTATGAAGCTGAAATCCAAAATTCTGGCACACAAAAGTAGTATAGATCAGACTGATTTAGCGTTGGGCTAAGGTTTTTGGTGGCAGATTGGGACACATTTTGGGCTCAGAGACAGAATTTCAGTGCAGTGGGGCAGATTTTCAGGTCATGTGGAAACATTTAGGTGGTATAAACTAGACTAGACAGTCTAAAATTGCACCAGCTTTTTAATCAAGCATCAGCCATCGTGATAAAATTGGCACATTTTCAGACTGACTATATTTAGGGGCCGTTAAAAGCAAAAGCACCCCATTCAAAAGCACCCCATTCAAAATACGCTGATGTGGACAAGAGTAGGGCATGTTCTACTTTTTCTTGCGGAGCCGCGGCATGGAGCCGCGGCTGCCCGCTCTCATTGAAGTGAACGGGGCCGCATCTATTCCGCATAATTGTGGAATAGATTTGTACCCATTCACACAGTTGTGTGCCCTTACTGTGTCTATAAATTAGCCAGGATTAGTAAATGTGGGCCAATATTTTATTGCTATTTCATTACCAAAATTTTATCTTTGATACATGTACAGGTTAGACTTGGGTTCCTTTTCCACCAGAGGAAATTATTCTTGGGGCCCAACCCTCATAGCATCAAAAAAGTCTAATAGGTCTTGATTCAAAGAAACAGACACTAGTGGCAAGTTACTGGCTCCAAAGGCAGCTCTGAATATTTATATATCTCCTGGACCTTTGGGCCTGCTATGGTATCAGAGCCTGGGCTCACTGAAGGATCCCCTGGTACCCTGGTGGGCCAGTCTGAGGCTGTACATGACTTCATGAGTCCAATGATTTTCTTCCACCACTGATTGGCTCATATAGTAAACCCCCTGAATGACCAGACCTAAAAAGGCTTTCATTACCAGAAACTTTTTTGCTATTTAGCACACAGTGGCTAATGTTTTTATTTGTTAGGCTACCATAGGGCTCTTTATGAATATGTTTCTAGAGAGTTTATTTTTTCTTTTTATTTGTTTTATTTGGGGAAAATCTGGAAAAACTAAGAAGTAATTTTTTTCAAACTACAGCTCTTTATTCTTTATGTATGCAGACTGATACTAAAATATATGATTCACTTGAATGGGAAGGAGCCGGTGTAATTGAATGGGATGGAGGAGCGGTAATTACACTGCTCACTGCGGCAATGTCGACGGCAAGCTGATAAACAGTGAAGAGAACACAGCACTCATACGAGCAGTGCATTCTCTTCAAACAGCTAATTGGCGGAGGTGCAGGGAGTTGGACCCCACTGATCTGATATTGATGACCTATCCTGAGAATATGTCATCGATATTGGAAAATCGTACAATGCCTTTAAGATGTATTGCTTAAGATTTATTGATTTAAAATGTATTGGTCATTTTGACATATACAATGTGTATACTTTTGCATGAATGACTATGTGGACAGTTTCAGTTTGCATGGATTTTTGATTTTTTCTCTTTGTATTTTATTATGCATTTTACTTACTATTGTAATATGTTTGACACACAATATATCCCCCAGGAGACCATATCTGCTTCCTCTTCTCATTGCATAGCACTCATGGAGATTGCAGGAGCTTTAATCCCATGCCGTATATGTATGGCGCTCGGATTAAAGCCCAACACCAAGCGCAATACATGTACATCAGATTCAAATGCAAAATAATACCCTGCAGACAATGTATGAACTTTTATATTGAAAAAACTGAACACAAAGTTAGTTGACACATCCTGCAAAATGAAACAAAAGCCCAGGTTCACATTGCAGTGGCTGAAAATAGACAGTAACAACACAACACAATGCAATAGCACACTGCAAACATGACATATATGAACTAATGCTAGAGTACATTCACTATAAAAATGAACTTTTTTTAATCAGAATGATTTGTGCCCATCCATTATGGCAAGGTGACCTCCTTTGGATGGGAACCTACTCTAAATGATGCTTCTCTCTGTGCCAAACATCCTCAGATTAATTCAGGAAAATAGGCTCCACATTTGGCCCAGAAAGGGATATAACACAGAGCAGATCCAGCATGTACATGTGGAGCCTATTTTCTATAATTCCTGAATTAATCTGAGGCCCATTGGCACAGAGAAATGTATTTTATAGATAAGGTTTCCATTAATGTTGAGCGAAGCAAAGCTTTTGAAGCAGAATTCAGTCCGAAGTTTAGGAAAACTTCGATTTGCAACGAATCAGAATTTCCTCGTGCTTCGTGGTTTTCCTAAAATGACAGCTACATGTGTTACAAAGCGAAACTAAGTGTAGAGGAGACAAGCCTGGGAATGCAAGATCACCCATTTACCATGCAGCCAGTCAATCCGCAGATAGCCATTCCCTGTGTTGTCACAGCCCTATAAAACCCTCATCTCCACCATTGTCCTATGAGCTGATGATAGGGAGAGACATGGCAAGTGCTCATGCACTAGGGACAGTGTTGCTGAAAACGATTAATAAAAGAATAGAATACCAATACCCATGCCAACCAATACCATCCAGTTTGCACCCCTTAGGGGGGCCAAGTCTTAAATATGACCATCCTTATCTTCTGCTGGCTTTACTTCCTAGAAAATTCTGCAAGATGCAGAGAGAGGAGGAGCTGGAATGTTCCTGATGACATATTCTCATTGATATTAGATGATGTGGAAAAGGAGGAAAAGCAGATGACAGAAGAATGGACCTCACCTGTAGGGCAGAAGAGCACTGGGGTTGTAGAAGTGGGTATGTCAGCATATTGTCCCCCCACCTAACTAGCCAAACCCCATACCAGCAACAGCCCCTGTTTGAAGGCTCATTAAAAGTGTGGCATGGCCATTAACAATGAAGACTGACTATACAGTTCGGTCTTCATAATTAAATGAAAGGCAGCTGCAGTTTTTCACCACAACATAGCCATAACTCACCCACAGCAAGGCCTCTTTGTGTGGCTGTAGTATACCTGATTTATAGCGATTTGTTATTAATTAATTTGTAGAATAGAATGTGTGTTGTTCTACCTATGTCACTGTTATGGTAGTTGTATGAGTCCTGGAATTCTATTCATAAACCGGCAAGTTTAGGATAAAATCCCAGACTAAGGTAGAATTTAAACAGTTAAGGTGAGAATAACATTAAAAGGGGTATTTGTTCTAAATGCTGTTCATAGGGGTTGGTCTTAAGTTCAGAAAGAGCAGAGATACAAATGTATAAATTACAAGTTTTACTGAAAATTTTCCCACAAAACAATATATCAATCTGCTCAGATTATCCTGTTTTATAACATTCTGCCTACATATTGCACTGCATTTTGTGGTGACAGGTCATACCAGGTTAAACCAGGTATACTGCCTGGAAGAGCTTATCATGCTGATTAAAACCATACCTTTCTTTTGTCTGTATGTTAACCCCTTTGCGCATTTGGACATAACTGTACATCCAAATTGCAAGTAATTTACTGCATTTGGACGTACAGTGACGTCCAAAATGCTTACCGGGGCTGTGACACTATAAGAGCAGAGACACCGGGGCAGCTGGCAAGGGACCAATCAGAGTGGTCCCTTGCCGGCAAGCGCTCCGATTGGTTAGTCTCTGCAGACTAACCAATCAGTGCGCTCCATTGCGAAAAAAAGCCGGTTTCAGGCTGTGATCTCCATGCTGGAGATCACAACCTGAAAGCTGACATAAATTACTGTGCCCCCGGGGGTAAGTGAGCCCCCCACGTGCCTCAGTTGCCCTCCCATGCCTCCGTTGCCCCCCCTGCTGCGCTCTGTGTTGTGATGGCAGCGGCTCACGAGCGGAGCCGCTGCCATCTGCAGAGAGAAATCTGGTCTGGCACCGATTTCAGCTGTTTAACCCCATAGATGCTGGGGTCGGTAGCCGCCCGCGGCATCCATGGGGTTGAGAGGGAGGGAGCTGGTTACCGACGGTTACCATGGAAACCCGACGCTTTACAAAAGCGTCCTGGCTGCCATGTACCTAAGGCTGATTAGACCCTCAGGGTCTGATCAGCCTTAGTGTAAGTACAGCACTGATACAGTGCATTGCAATAGATGACTATTGCAATGCACTATATAGCCATCAGACCCACTGGATCTTCAAGATCCAAATGGGTCTTGATAAATAAAAAAAAGTGTAAAAAGAAAGTTAAAAAAAGTGTAAAACAAGAAGTAAAAAAAATAAAATAAAAAAATAAAAGTTTCAAGTAAAAAAAAGCGCCTTTTCTCACAAATGAAGTAAAAAAAATTGTTAAAAAAGGGAAAAAAAAGAAAAGTCCACATATTAGGTATCGCCGCGTCCGTATCAACCGGCTCTATAAAAGTATCACATGATCCACCCCGCTGGGTGAAAGCAGAAATTTTTTTTTTTAAAAAACTATGCCAAAACAGCCATTTTTTGTCACCTTGCCTCACAAAAAGTGTAATAGCAGGCGATCAAAAAGGCGTATTTACCCCAAAATGGTACCAATCAAACTGTCATCTCGTCCCGCAAAAAATTAGTCCCTACCTAAGACAATTGCCCAAAAAATAAAAAAAATATGGCTCTCAGAAAATGGCAACACAAAATAAAAGATTTTATACCGTTCAAAAATGCATCTAATGTGTAAAACTTAACAAAAATAAAAATTATACACATATTGGATATCACCACGTCCGTAACAACCTGCTCTATAAAAATATCACATTATATTTTCCCTCAGGTGAATGCTGTAAAAAATAAATTTAAAAAATGATGTCAAAACAGCTATTTTTTTTTCACCTTGACTCACACAAAGTGTAATACCAAGCGCTCAAAAAGTCTTATGTACCCCAAAATGGTACCAAAGAAAACATCACCTCATCCCACAAAAAATGAGCCCACACATAAGACAATAACTCAAAAAAATAAAAATCAATGGCATCCGCAAATCAATCCATCAAAATTTGGTCTGCAAAATCCATATGGCGCTCCTTCTGTTCTGAGTCCTGCCATGTGCCCCCACAGCAGTTTACCACCACATATGGGGTGTTGCCGTATTCAGAAGAAAATGGGGAACAAATTATGGGGTGCTTTTCTCCTGTTAGCCCTTGTGAAAATGAAAAA
>ONZH01022323.1:172500-350043 GCA_900303285.1 Rhinella marina
GGCACAATATATCATTATAAAGTAACCAGCAATATGTATTTGCTTTTTAACCCCTTCACCCCCGGAGCTTTTTCCGGTTCTGCATTTTCGTTTTGCGCTCCCTGCCTTCAAACAGCCATAACTCTTTTATTTTTCTGTTCACATAGCTGTATGAGGGCTTGTTTTTTGCGGGACAAGTTGTACTTTCCAACGTCACCGTTTAATATTGCATACGGTGTAGTGGGAAGCGGGAAAAAAATTCCAAACCGGGTGAAATTGCAAAAAAACCGCTATTCCGCTACAGTTCTACGGGTTTCTTATTTACAGCGTTCGATGTGCATTAAAACGGATCCATTACTTTCATTCTACTGGTCAGTACGAATCCGGCAATACCTAATATGTATAGTTTTTCCTGCGTTTTCATAGTGATAAAATAATTAGAAAGTTGCCCTTTTTTTTTTTTTTTTTTCCTTGTCAAATCTTGACCCCTATAACTTTTTGGTATTTATGTGTACAGAGCTGTATGGGGGCTCATTTTTTGCGGGACGATCTCAAGTTTTTATTGATACCATTCTGGGGTGTGTATGACTTTTTGATCACTTTTTATTTAATTTTTTTTAGAAAAAAAAAGCGACAAAAAACGGCAAATCGCCATTTGGACGCTTTTTTCCGCCACACAATTCGCCGTATTGGAATTTTTTTTTTAATATGTTAAAAGTACGGGCATTTTCGGTCACGGTGATACCCATGATGTCTATATTTATTGTTATTTAGGTATTTATTTTTTACTTATACGGAAAGGGGGGTGATTTGAACTTTTACATCTTTTTTATTTTTTATATATTTTTTAACATTTTTTTTATTTTTTTTTACTATTAGAAAGCTCAAATATGGGCTTATATATTGTGGCTTTTTTTTTTTTTTCTTTATGAGCAATTATGGATTTTATAGACTCAGAAATCCATGAGTTGCTCATTTCTTGTCCTGGCTTGCCATCTAGTGGCCAGAATAAGAATTGCACTTTGAAAACTGTAATCCTCACCAGCGTGGATTACAGTTTTCATATGGTGTACAGACACCCCGATTGATCACACACGTGTGATCACGGCATCTAATCAACCAGGAAGATGCCGCCGATGGCGGTAAGTAGCGGCAAGTCTCTGCTGTTAGAAACAGCAGAGACTTGCCGGCCATGACGCCCGCCGCACCCACGAGCCGGCGCCATGTGCCCGCATCGCCCCAGCGCCGTACATGTACGGCGCTGGGCGTGAAGGGGTTAAGCCTAAAAACATTGGGGGTCTCTCCCAAAATTCAAACCTGGGATCTCTACATGCAAAACCAAACACTTATCGCATAGCTATAAGACTACCTCATAGAGAATGCTGTTTTTCCTATGCATATAAGATATCACATATTACTGGTGTCTTTATAATTATATATTGTGCCCATGAAACCGGTAGTTATATGTATATTAGCTTTCTGAGCATATCTCAGTGTGTTGAAGCTGTAGTACATAGAGGATATAATATGTACATGCTAGGACACAGCTCTGCCCTCAGCATACTGATGTCTCGTCCTATTAATCAAGGGGAGGGGGGAGTGTGCAGAGCACGGAATGTTATAAAGTAGTACTAGAAGGATTCAGCCCCGCCTCCTGGTGTTCCAACTTGCTCATTTGCATATGAATAAAACCATATTTAGCATACAGACAGAAGAAAGGTATTATTTTAATCAGCAACATTATTTACCACCTGGTTTAAAGGGGTTTTATGGGAGTTAAGTACTGATGACCTATCCTCAGGATAGGTCATCAGTATCTGATCGGTGGGGGTCTGACACCCGGGATCCCCGCTGATCAGCTGTTTGAGAAGGCACCGGTGCTCCCGTGAGTGCCGAGGCCTTCTCTCAGCTTTTCCTAGGCCAGTGACGTCACGTGGCCTAGGAGCAGCTCAGCCACATTCAAGTGAAGGGGGCTGAGTGCGATACCAAGCACAGCCACTGTACAATATACGGCACTGTGCTTGGTGGGCGTGAGCACCGGTGCCTTCTCAAACAGCTGAACAGGTGTCGGACCCCCGCTGATCAGATATTGATGATCTATCCTGAGGATAGGTCATCAGTAGTTAACTCCCGGGAAACCCCTTTAATAGGGTTTATCCTGGTGACAGAGCCTCTTCAAATTAAATTATTATTATTGTTATCAGATTAAAAAATATTAAAACCAGTTGAGTCCTCCTGGCATAGCATGATAATAAGAACTACTGTATCTTGTACTAAAAACAAGTGAAACAATGATTAATTGAATATTTATTTCCATTTATTGCCATTATTTGTTCTATTTTACCTTGTGATAACATTTTCATGTAAAGTGGTTTAGAAATGCCAGCAGCTACAGCAGTTTGTTTATATTACCCATGAAAATGACTACCTGAAGCTTGCACCCAAGTTCAGTCCAATAATATGATAACAAGTATGCGCCCACTGCATTGTAAGGGATCTGTTGTATTCTATATCAATAAGGTGAACAAAGGTGTCTTCATAATTGATCTTTAATCACTCAAGTAATAGGATTTTCATTGTCGTCTGATACATCAAAAGAAACGTAATCTTTAACTGACCACAATTCCCCCAACAATAGACTACATTTATAGGCAGTAAGGACTTGAGACCTCAAGAATAATAAAATCCCTAGATGTAAAACCAAGAGGTCAGGTAGTTACTTAGAGCGCCGTAACGACCCTAAAAACGAAGTGTCAAATCCAATTAAATATTTCCTGCTGGTGGTAATGCTTAGTCTTTAGTATTTGCTGCTTTATAGGCTACTAAAATATGCAAACATATAGTCACGTCCGAAAGGAAATGTGTACTTTTTTTCTTGCTAATCTCATAATTGTGCGAAGCTAGCACTTTAAAGCTGAATAGTAGAATTGGAAACATGGTACAAAATATTAGAATTCAAATGAACCAATAAATATATATTAATATATATCAGCAGGACTCTTGAGTATTCCATTAAAGTCGAAAACTAGAAAGGATTTAGATTAATTTGGTAAGAAGGCAGGTCAGAGCATTTACAACAGTGGTATAGAAATGTATAGAGATGCAAAATTTTTCCGAGAGAGCTGAATTTGTACAAAATGCTGACTCTGACTGTCACAGCCGTGCTTTGGCTAAATCCACTGGAAAGATAGGAGGTTTTTCTAATTTGCTTTCCCTCTATTTTAATAATAGCTGTGCATAAGTAATTTATAAAAGGCCAACCAGGCAGTGGGCAACAGAAAATTAAACTCATTTTTATCTGAAAGCAGGTGGATTTCTATATATCATTAACATGCATAGAATTTCCACAATGTTATTTCTCATACTGATGGAATGTAACCAAATAATATGAGTTTTTTGCTTATGCACGAGTGAAATTTTTAGATAAAAGTGCCAGCCCCAATGGCAATTTTCTGCAAAACGAAAACTAATTCTCTGAATCTTCTTATTACGGGAAGACTCATTTGGCTTGCATTGGAGACTGACATAAGTGACTTTAGGATTTTACTAACCGATTAGATGGGATGGGAAGCCTCCTGTAATATCATTAGTGAATGGAACAGCCCAAGTAGAATCTGAGCCGTTTATTAAGGCAGCCAGGTCTCGCAAAAGATTTTCATCTTAAGTTTTTTTTTTTTTTACCCTTCACCATCCAAGATTTTTAACACTACGTTATATTTTAGATTATATGAACAGACTAATATACAGGTTTGCAGTGAGGCCTCTATTATTAAATGTATCCAATATCTTCCATAGGTATCAAATGTTAAAAATTGATGAGAAAAAAATCTTATATATCTACATCTGTATTATGCCTTCATTCATGTTTGTAACTGGTGTGCCTAGGGCCACTTTTTATATAGGGCACAATACTTAGTTCTGCTAACCATACTTAGATGACCATAGTATCCTATGGGTATCAAGTTCAGTTCCAATAGAACCACTTGTAATTTGCCAAAAAAGTCACTGGATCAAAAACAATGTCTCTCTATTCTGGCTGATAGATTGAGGCCCTGAATAGGGCACTCCCATCTATGATGACCCTATGGCCTAATAGCATGATGTTCATGAGACAACTCCTTTAACTATCTTAATTCTAGTTAAAGGGGGCCTTCGGGATTTTCATATTAATGGTCTATCCTCAGGAAAGGTTATCCATATGAGATCGGTGGGGGTCCAACTCTCAGCATTCCAGCCAATCAGTTCCAGAAGGCGATGTGGCCTCCTCACAGTTTACAAAGCACAGTGCTTTCCATTGGATAGTGGTTGTGCTTGTTATTGTAACTCAGTCCCATTCATTTGAATGGGGCAGTTGCACCTAGGCCATGTGACCGATGTGCATGAAAGGAAGGAAGAGGTCTAAACACTCATAGAGCGTCAGATCCTCTCATACAGCTGATCAGCTGGCGTGTCGGGAGTAGGCCCCCGCTAATCTCATATTGATGATCTATCTTGAGAAGAAGCCATCAGTATCAAAATCCTGGAGAACCCCTTTACAGCCGAGTTCACATCAGCATTGTTTTCTGTATTTCTGTTCTATCATAGGCAGAGAAAAAAAAATCTGTTTGTTTAAATGGGTATTGTGGCCATCAGTTGTGCTCAGGTTGTTTCAGTTCTGTCAGGTCTCAGTTGTTTTTCACAGAAGAAAAAGTACAACAGATAATGATAAGGGATCATTCAGAGTGTGTCTGCATCCATTCTGCAATTTTGCAAAGGGGGTGTGGACACATTCATATCAATGGGGCTGCAAAAGATGCAGACAGCACAAAGTGTGCTGTCCGCATCCATACTTCCGTTCCACGGCTGCGCAAAAAACGGAAGGCATTTCCATCACAGGGCTGGTCATCTGCATTTTGCGGAACGCACACAGCCTGTATCCGTGTTTTGTGGACCGCAAAACACATACAGTCGTTTGAATGAGCCCTAATGATGTGATAACCAAAAGCTGCTGAATGTTGTGTTGCACAGCAAATGATTTTTCCCTTTAATTACTGCATAATCATGCTGATTTCAGCCTTATCTGTCAACATTAAAGGAATACTAAACATAAAAATGCCTAGAAAAATTAGGATTGTCTGATCACTCATTCATTGTACTCTTGATCTGTAGCCACCAAAACATAACTGGTGACCACCATGATATTTTGGTTTTATGGTTAAGATTATGGTTTTGCTGTGTTATGGTTTGTATGTACTAATATGCCATGCTGAACAAGTTATGCTAGACAAGAGATTGTACACAAATTCCAATGTACATTTTATTGCAGGCACTGTTTTTGGTGCATAATGTAACCTTAAAGGGTTATCCAAACACAATAATGCCCGGGCCCCTCAAACAGGTTTTACTTACCTTGCTCCTCGGCCGCCTCTGCATCTCCCCGTCGCGTGGATGAATACATCCCATACATCCAGCAATGGACCGTGATGGGGACAAGCCTTCCTAGCATTACCCGCATGCTTATTCATACGTGCAGAAGCTTACTGTTGCGCACTATAGGTTGCAGTCTAGCAGGGGCGGATTGGCCATAGACCTTACAGGGAAATTTCCCGGTGGTCCGATGCCCAGGGGGCCTCCTGAGCCCTCCTCATGGCCGGCCAGTGGAAGTTTTCAAGGGTTGTATTTTGTGCTGCTGGCAGTATTTTGCAATGGACTGTGGTATTTGGCTTTGTTGGGATGGTATAATTTGCCACAATATGGTATTGTTGGCACTGCCTTCAATTTGGACTCGACTAGAAAACAGGGCCACTTTTAGTATTTTTTCCAGGGCCACTTTAAGTTCCCAGTCCGCCCCTGCAGTCTAGGTGGGACAGGTCATTAATAGTAGGAACTCAGAATGCCTCGTGATCAAACAGTTGGTGTGTGTAGAGTAGAGTGCTGTTGAGCCCAATTACACCTCTGAGTAGGAACTGTGGTTGTGGCTGGGCCTGCTGAGAATTAGTAGGGACCCTGAGACCTGAGTCTGCTCTGGGCTGCTGCCACTGATTGAGCCACATGAGTTAGTGCTTGCCCCATGAAAAAAACTGCCCCATGCAAGTGCTAGGCCTGAAGTTGATGCTCTGGAGAGAGTAGTAACTGGAGGTTGTCACCCAGTCAGCCTGGTAGGCAACTGCTGAGGATTGTGAATAGTGGCTAATGAATACCTTGACATGTAGCCTGTATAAAGAGACTGTCCTAGCCACCACCGGTTAAACTTGTACACTGTGAGTGTTGATAGATTCTGCCATGTTGCTGTCTGGTATAAGTGCTGTTATCAATGGAAACTGCCTGGGAAGTACAGAGTCTGTCCTGTTGCCAGTGGATACCGCTTGTGGAGAACAAAGACTGTCCAGCTATCAGTGGTTGCCCCCTGTGTGTCCTCTGCTGCTCTTCAAGTTAAACCTTGTCATATCTGTGTCAGTCATTGTGCCATCCTCTAGTGAGGTTCTCTGTAAATGTCATAGGCCACAATCATAAGCATCCAACCATTGTACATGTTTTTTGGTAATCCCCTCCTCTCAGAAGAAGTCCTTATGATAAGTTACTCACAGGTTGTTCTACTGATGTTACCCCAGCAATCAGCTGTACTCTGTTGGCGAACCCATCAGCAAGCGTTCAATGCCCTTGCAGCACCTTCAGAGGGTAAATGAAGCATTGCACTGTTCCCATTTAAATGCATCTGTCAGCAGATTTGTACCTATGACACTGGCTGACCTGTTACATGTGCACTTGGCAGTTGAAGGCATCTGTGTTGGTCCCATGTTCATATGCACCCCCATTGCTGAGAAAGATGATGTTTTAATACATGCAAATGAGCCTTTAGGAGCAACTAGGGTCTTGCTGTTACACCTAGAGGCTCTGCTCTCTCTTCAAATGCTGCGCCTTCTCCACATTGATTGACAGGGCCAGGTACAATGACATTTTCGCTGCCTGGCGCTGTCAATCAAAGCGGAGAGGGTGCGGCAGTTTCAGAAAGAGCTGAGCCTCTTGGAGTAACAGTAACTCCCCCATTGCTCCCAGGGGCTCAGTTGCATTTACTAAAACTTTTTCTCAGCAATGAGGATACATATGAATATGGGACCAATACAGATGTCTACAGCTGCCAAGTGCATGTGTAACACCACAGAAAATACAGTGTTAGAATAGGCACAATGCATTGTAGGGCTAGCTCAGCTGAAGGTGATACCTTCCTGAGAAAAAGTACTTTTAATCCATATACAAATCAGCAGTTAAGTGCACTAAGGGAGGGCCCGAGTCCCCCTTGCTCCTCCTGCTTCCTCTGCCTGCCCTTCCATCTCCTTATGACAGGGACAGGCAAGATGACTATGCAGTATTATGGACCTGTCAATCATGGAGAAAGAGGGGCTGGTAGAGGAATCAGGAGGAACAAGGGTGCACAGAGTGGCTTAGGCCTTCCCTTCGTGCACTTAACTGCCCATTGGCTTAAAAGTAGTTTTTACACAGAATGAAGCAATAGATCACTAAATGATCACTAAACAATGGATCACTAAGTGAACCTAACTAGTTCAGCTGAGCTAGCCCTGCAAGGCATGGTGCCTGGTTTAACAGTGAATTTCATGGTGACAGAGACTGTCTTTAAATCAAATAGTTGTCAATGTATTGCATAAGTATATTGGGTCCTCCCATTATATTTTTCCAAATGGAGAATCCGCCCCCCGGCATTACCTGATAATTCCATAATGAGATGTCTGAAAATGTTTTTTTTTCACCAATTTTAAGGCTCTTTTACAATAATTTATTATTTCTTTTATGCACTTATATAATAATATCACTAGTTAACAAGAAGATTTCTGTATAAATATGTATCGTATCATATTAACTTCACTAAACTGACCAGCGATTACACATTATCTCATATGGATAATTAATTGTCCCAATAATTAGTATTTTATTTAATTATCCTCTCATTTGTCATCTCATTTACACAAAACAATTATACTTACAACTGCCTAATATTGTTCCCATATAAGTGGTAATCGCTTTGTGTAAATGGGCCTTTACTTGCCTCTAATTCCATCATACCAAAGTGCCTTCCTAAGTCTCTTATTTCACACGTGTACTGCATGTATTGGATATGTTTGGTGTGCAGCCAGCAAACCAGTCTCATCCGTGGACAGTAGAAGGTGCTGCAATAAAGGAAAGTAAGGAAAGAAAATCCATCGACAAACTTCTTCATATCAGTTCTTCGTTTTTGGGATAGTTGTTCCAGGCACACCATAAATAGCATGGAATTCATCATAATGGGTTTGGCACAAATATAAAATATACTCTAAGCTGAGCTTTAAGTAGATTATAAACATTTAATATAGAGTGTTATCATAATATTCAGAGCATCCAAATTGCAGACTTCTGTCAGCCACTTTCAGGCATGTTTCTGAAGATCATCGTTAATTCTGCTGATTTATGGTAATGCTGCGGCTCTATCACGTGGACCATCAGACGCCACTAACAAGCTTAGCATAAGCTAGCACTGAAATGGGTTGAGGTTTAAATTTCTGCAACAATTATAAAGCAGAGGAAAAAGAAATCCCACTTCAGCAAAATAATAAAAGTGCCTCACTTTACAAGTCCACATTAAACTTGGCAGCTGTGTTCTTAACCCCTGATCGCCCAGTTGCAACCAGATGCAACAAACCGACAAACAAATAAAGGTAAAAACCGTTGGTTCAAAAAATTAGCGAATTACGTTGATATACATAATCTATTAAAATGAATGGGAAATGCCCCATATATTTAAAATTAGCATAATATAAAGAAGAAAAGCCAGCCATTGGAGTCCCATCCCCAACTGCAGCACATTTCACCTTATTCACTGAAATTATAGTAGGCGGCAGCTTCTTTCAAAGATAAACATGTTTTAGATTAACATATCTACATATGAAGATATGACATTTGACTCTTGTCATAGGCACTGATAAATAGTTGAAGTTGAGTGTTAGGACTGGGGCTAGAGAATTACGGATGGTGCTTTACTTCTGTATACAGTAGACATCATTGATGTGTGAGATGGAAAGAGAAGTAATACATTTATTCCATGTACAAAAATTAAAAATGATTTACAAAAGCATCTATGCAGAAAATCTGCAAACACATTTAAAGAGAGCTGGGTACCATGAAAATGCTGTAGAATCTGCAGGCAGTGTCTTAAGGAGCAGGAGGATATGAACAGAATGATATGTGGAACCCAAGGGTATCTGCAACTGGTTTGTTCTCATTGTAATGTAATGTTATGCTATGTTTATGTGCACACAGCATGACATGGTATGATTGGCAGGGACAGGGTTAACCACCCTGTTCCTCTTTTCTTGGCAGGAGTGGGCTGGTCCTTCTTCCTGTCTAGAGCGGGTATTCTAGTCTAGTGAGTGTGGAAGCAATTGCATGCTACTACTTCTTAAGTCTCAGGATTCAGAGACTAACAGATCTTTGTGAATTACTGCTTCTGCTATAGAAAGAGCAAGAAAGAAAGAAAGACACGAATTTGGACTGCATGGCTAAAGCATAGAAGTCAGTAAGGTAACCTGCTTCTTTAGCTATGACAGACTTTGCTGCTTGTAAAGGACTACAGTTAAGACATCCGTCACACTTAACCACACGATGGCCAGACGAGCATCTAAAGCCTGTATCCTGCAGTGGACATTACAGCAACAATTGCCAGATTACCATAATTATGTCACAGGATGGAGATAATAAGCATGTAAAAGTCACAGTTCAGGGATACTGTGAAATATCTGCATAGGATGTTAGAGAATGTGATGTCACAGACATGGGTAATGACCAAAGTGAAGTAACAACACTGGATAGTACTCACAATGATGTCACAGAAGAAGGATAAAAATGCTGAAATCACAGGAGTGGGAGTACTCACTGATGTCACAGTACAGTAATCACATTCACAATGTTATCACAATATAGGAATAATGCACAATGTGGTGTGACATTACATGGATATTCAACAATCAAAAGAAAGGGTTACTATGAACAGTAATTTCAGAGTATACGAAAAATGTGCTGAGTGATGTCACACTAAATAAATAATGTCACACAAGAATCATAATAAACAGAGTGACGTAGCTAATAGCTGATGACCACAGTAATGTTTCATCACATGGATATGACAGTATATACCAAAGAATAATGCCACATACCAAAGATTAATACAGGCAGTGATGTCATAGAATAAACATAATTAACAAAGTGATTGCACAGTATAGTAATAATGAACAGAACATGGGTATCAAAATGGCAATAAAACAAGAAGATAGTGAAATTATGCCACAGTATACAGATAATAAACATTGGTTCTCTCTTATCTCACTTAGTGACTGTTGGGTCCTCTAAAGCTCAATGGGCCAGAAGCTATCGCGATCTGTACTTCCCCTTTGGATTTCATAAAAAAACATTCCCACTGACAGCAAACAGAAATCTTAAAGCAGTGAGGAATCCAAACATAAACTTTATTAAAATATTGGTGGTGGGCCAACCTCCAGGATACTCAAAATAAAAAAAATGAAGTAACCCGGTGCCCAGAGAGTGCCATGTTCCTTTATTACTTACATGGGCATAACAAATGCATCTACATCTGATTCTAGTACATCAGACCCCAACCAATCAAATATTGATGGTGGCTGGCTGTGCTGGTACTGCAAATCGGTCCCATTTAAGTAAATATTGATGGTCCAACCCTAAGGATAGGCCATTAATGTTTCAATTAATCTCAGAACCCCCTTTAAGCCTTGTTTACATAAACAGGATGTCCCTTTAATATGCTGAAACATTGGAGTTATATGATTTAAAATATGTAAATTGTCACCTAGCCGAAGGTTACCATTTACTCCCCATTTTACTCCTACTCTTACTTATTCAATTGTAACTTAAATTTATACCACTGGATTTTCTTGTGTATTTGTTCATATTTCCCAGTTGAAAACAATGAAACCATAAGGAGTCCATAGTGATGACCCCTTCTCTAGTATACCCAGTGTCATACACTTCCTATAAAAGGGTGAATTTTTAGCCATGTTCACACGGGCGGAAAAAAGCTTTTTACATGGCGTAATACACATCCAAAATGCCACCAACAGCCTTCCATTGGTTTATTGGGAAATACATGTCCTAGTGCTCAGGGGTGCCTTTTCTTTTACATGGCTGTTCTTCTCATTGGAGTCAATAGGAGAGGGGTAAAATACATTGATGAGTAAAAAACAAAAGTAGATTTTTTTTTCCAGTCATTATACTATCAAAAAATGATCTATTCTCAGAGGCAGATTTCCATTATGAACTACCACTGATTTTTCATCTCTGTGAACATAGCCTTCAACGCACATTTATATAATTGTAAGTGCAGGTAGGTAGATGGCAGGCAGCTGCTAATGCGAGTCCAGTGACTGTTGTGAAGTAAGGGGTGAGCACCACATGTGTTAAATCCCTCACCCCACATAACACAGCTTCCTCTCCAACATGTCATTCTCACACCTCCAAACTCTGCACCAAACAAACATGAAAATCTGCTACTGTTCTCCCCATGCACTCCATTTTCTTCCAATCTGAGAGCCATTTGTGAGTATAATTGAAAATTAGCAGTGCAGCTGTTTGAAGAGAGTAATTTATCACGGCACATTGTTCACTCCTGACACTTTAGCCCTGGCTCTAACAAGGCAGTGGTTGCTGGGGGTTGAGCTACAGAAAGTGATTCGGCTGCAATACTGCGTTTCCCCTGCTTTGTTGCTAATTGTAGCCTCTTTTTCTCTATTGAATTGGGAGTTGAGTAAAAGAGCTTGTTTGCTCTGTACAGCCAGGCTGCCAGGACTGCTCGGGCTATTATCACAAGATACTCTTGATCTTTTGAAAAGCAGGAAATAGAATTTTTCTCCAACAGGGAAAGTAATTTGCGATGCGTCCATTAGTTCTTCATTAAAGCAAGATTAAATTGCATGGCAAATCACATCTGTGTTTGGATGATTAAAGGGTGGCATTTTAGAGGCCAAAACTAATTACTAGTCAAAATGAATGGGAGTGAAAAAAACAGTCATGTTTTTACATTAGATAGTGTGGTTTGTAATTAGATTCAAGCTAATTCCACTATTTCTTCTCTTTTAATGAGATGAGCCTGTCCTCATCTTTTTCTAGGCCATGCTAACAGCCAAAAATGTATAATTTTGATAATACTAAGAGTTTACTTTATTGAAATTTCCATGCTACCTGCCACAAGTGACTGATCTGTCTAGAGGTACTTCTTGTTTGAGGAGCTGCCAGTGTACAGTGCCAGGGGCAAGCACCAAAGGAGGACCCATTACACATTCTAATTGGGTCTTTGCTGCTCATTAGGAACAATATTATTTTCAGATATTAATAGGTGCACTTATCAAACAGCCCACTGATAAAACATTCCGAACAAAAATCCATCTAGTTACAATGAGTATAGAATAAATGCATTCTACAAACACAATTCCCAATGACTTCTATTGAGGAAGAGAAAGAAGATAAATCTACTAGAAGAGAGTAAATTATTGGGATGATATGGAACCCTTCCTAGCATAACATTTAAAATGTAACGGATTAACGTCACAAAATGCAATGTAGAGTGACGTCACAATGATGCAATGTAGAGTGTTCATTTTAGGACATGGTCAGATATCATAGTCAAGTCTCAGAATAATGTCAGTGTGAGGCAAAATACTATCTCTGACACCTGACTCTGACACCTGACTTTGATATCTCACTCTGACATCTGAGTTTGACTTTGATGTCTGACTTTTTTCACAGGTCAGCATCAACGTCACAATGAGTTATAGATTTACTGTTTATTTTTATGCTAAATCAAACAGCCAAAGAAAGTACATAGCTGAGCCTATAGCTGAGCCTATAGCTGAGCCTATAGCTTTGTGTTATGTGCAATTGCATTTTGCCTCTCTGTAATGCTGATAATGCTGATGAAAACATGGTCATTTTAATTATTAGCTGATAATGCTGTAGAAGAGCCTATAGCTCCATAGTAAGACTCCTGCATTGCGAACCAAAGGTTTTTGGGTTCAAGACCCAATAGAAACCTTAATAACAAAAATGTATTTTTAAATCCTAACTAGGAGACAAATTGAAATGATGTTTGACTTTGATGTCTGACTTTTCTGACTGGTCAGCGTCAGAGTCAAAATGATTTTGAGTTACTGTGTATTTGTCTGCTAAGCAAACCCCCTCTGTAAAGTATGTGAGCCTCCTATTGCACCTAAAATAAATCGCTTTTACCTCTCTAAACTAAGTAAACCCCTTATTGCACCCTAAACTAAGTGAACCCATTATTGCACCCTAAAGTAAGTGAATTCCTTATTGCACCCTAAACTAAGTGAACCCATTATTGCACCCTAAAGTAAGTAAACCCCTTATTGCACCCTAAACTAAGTGAACCCATTATTGCACCCTAAAGTAAGTGAATTCCTTATTGCACCCTAAAGTATGTGACCTGTCAATGCCCTCACTGGTGGAAAGAGATAACGTTAAAACTAAAATGACAAATTTTTATTGATAATCACTTAAAACATGGTTAGGGATCAAAATCAATTCAGAAAAGTACCAGTGTGTGAGGCACTATCCACACCAGTACACAGTGTCTCACCTGTGGGGTGAACTTAATGTGACCTCCCCCACAACAAGAGAAATGTTGCCCCAGTGAGACACACATATACAGTGGGTCGAGTAAATGCGTGTCCAAACCCTGGCCCTATACTAGGTATAGCAAAATTGGAGAGCACCTGCTACACTTCAGGATCACTAACTCTCCCTCCAAACACCTCTAGTTGCCAGTGGATTCCACATTTGCCGATTTGCACACTAAAATCAGCTGTGTGAGGATAGACAGAGAGCACTTCACTGGGACCTAGAATGGGTTAGTTTCTCATGGAAGTGGAGTATGTACCCCAGTATCCCCTCCACACTCAGCCCCTCTATCTACCAAATCCCCCAGCCTCATCAGGCTCAACATATTTCTATTTACAAGCTTCATCAGGAGCCCTACAGAGGCTGTATCAAGGAGACTGAAAGAGGGACGGCTACACACACACTGTTGGTGTGGAGCCTCAGGCGCTAGTATGGCCGTACGTCGCCGCCGGCACAGATGTATTAAAAAGCCACATCCCCGCTCATAAAGGGGTGGAGCTATTCTGGCCTGTGCCAATGCCCCCTAAAGTGAGTAAACCTGTTATTGCACTATAAAGTAATTTAACTTGTTATTGCACCCTAAAGTGCAAATCCCATATTGCATCCTAAGCAAAGTGAACTCTTTATTGCAACCCAAAATAAGTGAACCACTCATTCCAGTTTAATGTGAACACATTTTGCACCTCTGTATGCACCCTAAATCAAGGGAATACCATATTGCAACCTAAAAGTGAACTCACTTTGCATCCTTATATGAACCTCTTTTTGCACCCTCAAGTAAGTAAGTGGGCTTTTTTTTTTACGTTGAATTGCAATAGGGGGTTCACTTAGATTTGGGTTGCAAAAGGTTCATTTCCTTTAGGGTGCAATAAGGGATTCACTTATTTTACAGTGCACTTACCTCAAGTGTCAGAGATAGTATTTTGCACAGACATTATTATGATACTTGACTATGATATCTGACCATGTCCTAAAATGAACACTGTAGCAATGGAACATGCCAAAATTCATTCTCCCAGATCAGCGATTCCCAGCCTTGGCCCAGTGATCAGTTCCACTCACTTCTACAGCAGGTATGTAAATATGATTTTCACCTGCCCAAAGATGTGTGGTAGTGGAGCAGGCAAGGAACCTCTTTCAAAATATAAAATGCACAAAATTTTTGGGGTAGGAGTGTGAATAGAGGTTCTTTAGGAGTGAACACATGTTTAGGCTGAGTTTATACTTCAGTTATTTGATCAGTTATTTCAATCAGTAATTTTGAGCCAAAACCAGTAGGGCAGCCTACTCAGAGATCAGGTATATTGGAAACATCTGCACCTGTTCTGTGTTTTTGACACTCACCTGGTTTTGGTGCACAATAACTGAGGGAAATAACTGATCAAACTACTGAAGTGTGAACTCAGCCTTAGCAGTTCCCACGTGGTAATAAGGTTGGGAATCACTGCCTTAGAGTATAAAAGTGAAACCATCCCCAAGCTAATTTCGAAAGGGTTTTGTACCTTTCTACCCTCATAGATAGGTAAAGGTTAGAGAACATGCTGCCACAGGATCTGGTAAAGGCTGGAAGTGTGGATGGAGTTAAAAAAATGTTAAGGCCCATCTACACAGGCTGATGATTGAGGCAATTATTGGGAAGCTTGCTCCTGATAATTACCCTGTGTAACGGTGCAGACAAACATCTGATGAAGGAGTAAATCAAACTCATTGCTCCTGGGCAGGAGATTGTGCTGTGTAAACAGAGATCTGCTGCCGAGAAACAATTAATCTAAATGCACCTCTCACCCACGAGCAGGCAATCATCGGAAACAAACATTTTTCCAGATAACTGCCTGCTGAGTCGGCCCATGTAAAGGAGCCTTTAGGTAAAACACAATCTAAAGGGTTACTGCTATTACTGTAGAATGTAGATCCAGGCATCTGTCCAAATGCCACCAGGGCCAGTAATTATTTTTTTCCTACTTTATGACAAATTGCGTCTCTGTCATTTGAAGGATTTTTTTTGCCTTCCTCTGGATCAGATGAGGTTTGTAAGTATATACAGTTGAACGTGATGGACATATCGTTTTTCAACTGTGTAACTACATAATGTTTCTATAATCCAATGAACAGCTCACTGACACTCTCAGGCAGTCCTTATTCTGTCCAATAGAAGGGAAAACCTATTTTTCCTTTGTGGTGATGATCAACATTCAAGTAGGAAAAGGTTTATATAAATACTACAATATAACGTTGCTAAATGCTATTTGGTGTACAGTGTAGCAGGTGTGGTGTTGTGTACTGGAAAGCTGGAAGGGGTGTGTATCTCACTCAGGTTCCTCAACTGGGTGAGATGAATAAAATCCAGGTAGACTGTGCTGGCTTCAGCACACTTAGTTGCTGGAGCTATTTTGATAGTAATAGCTGGACTGGATTTTATTTGGGTTGGGAAGGTAGGTCGGCAGTGGGACCTTTCCAACCCACCCAATTCCAGGGCATGTCTTTTCTCTGGCCTGAGGAGATCCCAGGTGAGGCCAGCTGGTGTAATCTGGGAGGGATAAGTAATCCTCCAGTGTGTAAGTCTGTGAAGCTTGGGTGGTCTCAGCCAGGTGGGCTGACGGGCCACAAGGCTACGTATAGCCGGATCTCTCCCGAGACTGTGAATTTGTGTGGCGGTCACGGCCAGGAAGCGGCTGACCCAGACGGCTGAGGGAAGCCGCAACAAAAAGCTGCTTGTGAACAGCATCTTATTAAAGGTGAGATAGGGAAACCTATGTTTAGCCAGAGCCTAGCTGGGCAGGTATTTTGATTTATGATTTGTTTTGTGTTGAGTTCTGGTACCAATAAAATAGAGTTGGACCTGGAAAACCTCGTATTTATGAAGAAATGGTGTGATGTGACCCCCTGAGCATGTACGATCCCTTACACAGGCTACCTGATGCACTGCAAATGAGAAGCTACCACAACCCAACTTGAGGAAGCAGGTGCAAAAATGGAGTTGTGGCAACATGGACAGCTGTTCAGCCACCTGTTGTCATGAAACGAGGAGTTAGCTGTCACAGCAGGAACACAAAACTCATTCCAACACTTATGTATTAGCATAATTACCTCATTGTGGCTGGAGGACTCTTTACCATGATGTAATGCTATTTAGCAGAGCATGATGACTCATTTTAACAAATAGTGAGTACTAGTTGTCTGTCTGTTATAAATACATGTATAAGTTTCTAGCTTCGATTCCATAACTATGAAAATCTACCACCACAAACACTACAATCAGCAGAGACTTCTCATATACTTAAATACAAGGGTACACTGAAAAATGTTACCCTCTTTGAGACTTAATTGGATAAAGAAAACTTAAAGGGATTTTCCAGTATCTACAACAGTTCCCCCATGTGATGGGCCCCTCCGTGGGAATATACTTACCCTGCTCACCGCTCTGCTCCTGGTCCCTGCACCGCTGCTACTGCTTCTCCCTGTACACAGATGAAAACATCCGGTAGCGGGGGGGTGGGGGGGATTTTCGTTGAGTGCAGCACGGTTGATGCTAGGGAGGCACGTCCCCGTTCCTGCCTGCCATAGGCTGCCTTCCCCCTGATACTGAATGTTTTCATCTGTGTACAGGGAGAAGCAGCAGCTATGGTGCGGGGACCAGGAGCGGTGCAGAGGAGTGTGATAAATATATTCCCACGGAGGGGCCCGACACATGGGGGGGCTATTCTACATACTGGATAACCCCTTTAAAGGGCTTTTCCAGGTTTTTAATAATGATGACCTATCATCAGGATAGGTCATCAATATCAAACCGATTGGGGTTCGTTGCCTGGCACCCCACCAATGAGCTGTTTGAAGAGGCTGCAAAAATATGGTGAGCGCTGTGTCCTCCTCGCAGCTTACCAAGTACTCAGCTATTTATTGGATAGTGGCCATGCTTGCAGCTCAGCTCCAGTTACTTGAATAGGATTGAGCTGCGCTTAGCCTATGTGACTGAAGAACACAATGTTACCAGTGTAGACTTAGACCACAGCACTCACTGAGCGCCATGGTCTCTTCAAACAAATGAACGGCAGTGGTGCAGGATGCTGGACCCCCACAAATCAGATACTAATGACTTACCCCTTTAATACCTACAGTAAGCATATAAGTATTAAAAATTGTGTATTGAACAAGGTGTTAGATTGTTAAAGATAAGTTTTGTGGTAGAATCAAATTTAAAGTCACAAACCACAGCGAGGAAGGCAATGACTGCAATGTACTAAAGTGTTTGGTGAGTCTTTGAGGCAAACAGCTAGACATTACTGCTCAACTTGAATCCTGGAAAGAAAATGTTGGGCATATTAGTATTCTTTAATTCTGAAAACTTTGTGCAAGATTTTCACAGTGGGGGAGATATTTCAATGTCACTGAGCTTGAAAAGTGTTTTGATTTGCACCAGAATTTGTGGTTCTTGCTACACTAAATATATGAAGTGTATGTGCCACAATTTTGTCTAATTTACGATATGCTAGACAAGAGTTTTCTATTAGACAACGTTTGCACCAACTTTTTATATAGTCCTATTTTCCATCTTTGTTTTGTCAGCTCCAAGGTGGGATAAAAAGTAGTGTAACAGTTTGATGTTATAAAGCCCTATGGCGTCATGTGTCACAAATAAGGATTTTTGTGGCAACTTCTGTCACATTCTTCCCTTCTCCACTTTGTAAACAACGTCACAAATTTAGAAAAAAAATATTTTGCACAATCTAAAAATGGGGCTGACACAATATTGTGTCTCAAAATAAACCTCTTAAATATTGTTGCGCGAAAAAAAAGTATCCAAAGTGTCCTTTGATCGAAATTTCTGGAAAAATTAAATTTGCCACGTAACCAAATTTCCTTGCGCTTCGTGGTAATGAATCAATTTTTCCTAAAATGGTGGCTGCAAGAAAAAAAATATAGTCACCTCATCCACTTGCTCAGAGAGGTCATCTGCTCCTGTCTTGATTGAATAAAACCCACCAAAGGACCTGCGGAGAGCATGATGACCTCACCACGTGATCATGATGGGCACATGCAGTGACAACAGATGAAGTCACCATGCGCGCCCAGTGTGATGATGTGGTGAGGTCATCACACTCACCACAAGTCCTTTGGTGGGTTTTCTTCAATAAAGATGAGAGTGGACAGTCTCTCCACGAGCAAGTAGCTGAGGTGAATATAATTTTTTTTAAACCCCTTATTAACCCTTAGCTAAATGTGAGCCACAGATGCCACAATCAGCGTTGAACGCGGAATCTGAGGGGATATGTGGCGCAATCGTCATTCCCTGTCATTGCTCCCTCTGCATACAATGGAAAGCTATTTGTGATAAAGTATTTCATAACTAATTGAGTTTCTTGTCAAAATTCGGCGAAGCTGCCAAATTGATTTTTTTCAAAATTTTGCTCATCTCTACTATTAATATATCTTCCCCAATAAAGTCTGAGTAATTAGATGTCACAACTGATGCATTTAAATAAATGAGATGTGTACAAGCAAAACTCCAGGACAAGTTTTCTGGTGATGAGGGAGTTAAAGGGCATCTGTCAACAGATTTATATCTATAAAACTTGCTGACCTGCTGCATGAGTGCTTGGAAGCTGAAGGCATCAGTGTTGGTCCCATGTTCATATCTACACACATTGCTAAGAAAAATGAAATTTTAATATATAAAAATGAGCCTCTAGGAGCCATGGGGGTGTTGCTGTTTCACCCAGAGGCTCTGCTCTCTCTGCAACTGTTGAACCTCCTGCACTTTGATTGACAGGACTAGGCAACTGTGATCACATTTACACTAAGGAGTCACTAAGGCAACATCATATTGTGAGAAGAGGCATTAAAGGGTATAGTACTGTGAGAGGTGGCACTAAAAGAGCATCACATCATGAGAGGAGGCACTAATGGGGCATCATCACTGGCGTAACTATAGGGGTCGCAACAGGTCGCAGTTGCGACCGGGCCCCTAAGCCAGAGGGCCCCCCATGCCAGTGGTGCCCTACTGTTCCCTTTATAAGATGCAGTGCATCTTATAAAGGGAATACTAGCGAGCGCTTCCATAATGGAAGCGCTCACTAGTAGGCAGGAGGAGGGGGAGTGAAGCACTGGTAGGGATGTACAGTAGTTACCCCTCCTCCTGCTTGCTCTTCCTGGGGCCCGCGCTGCTGTGTCCTGACTGCCTGCAGCATCAGAACGTACAGAGCGCACTCTGACCTAATGCTGCAGGAGGTCAGGTGACTGCAGCGTGGGCCCGGAAAGAGGTGAGAGCGGGGAGACAGCCAGGACCAGGAGAGGAGTGACACAGGAGAGGTAAGTTTATTTATTTGTTTTATTGTCTGATCTGAGGTCTGATTTGGGGGCCAGATGGGGGGGGGGGGTTTGTGATATTGGGGGCCAGAAGGGAGGGTGTGTGATATTGGGGGCCAGAACCAGAAGGGAGGGTGTGTGATATTGGGGGCCAGACGGGGGGTGTGTGATATTGGGGGCCAGAAGGGGTGTGTGTGATATTGGGGGCCAGAAGGGGGGTGTGTGATATTGGGGCCAGAAGGAAAGGAGTGTGATATTGGGGGCCATGTATATCTGGTCTCTACCGAGTTTGTTTAACTTACTGTGAACAGTTTAATGTGGTATATTGGGATATATTTATATTGGGGTAAACTGGATCATAATGGGTTATATTGCAGGAAGAAAGGGAATGCAAATGAGCTCTTAACAAGCTCTGCCCCTAATGCCATCAGATGTAAGGCAGCTATCCTATAAGTCAATGTTCGACATTTAGCTAGGCCTTGAGACATGACTCAGATATTAGATAAGCCAGCACCTCATCTGCAGATTGTGGTGATTGGCCTTCATCAGTGCATAGCAGAGAGTATTGTCTTAACTGGGTGAGAGGCCTAAGTAAGGATTTGGGGGGTACTATCTCTTCTTGGGAAGAGAGCGCCTTAATCAGTGTGTGGAGACTTATAGGCCATACATGCTCCTCTGGAATTCTGGGAAGAGGGTATGTAAATGAGCGCTTAACAAGCTCTGCCTCTAATGCCACTAGACGTAAGGCAGCTATGCTATAAGTCAATGTTCAACCCTTTAAATAGGCCTTGGGACATGACTTGGATAATAAATAAGCCGGCATTTCATCTGCAGACAGCTATTTCGGGGTGATTGCATTTACTGCCTAGATAGGGAAGTAAAATAAAACAAAAAGTACCTTTATTATTCTCACTTTAAAAATGGGCAAACATTGTCTAATAGGTGGATGGGTTATATTGGTCTGATAAGACCCCTCCGATCGCCAGAACATGGGTCCCATGTCCTCTGTTTGAAAGAAGTAACATGCAAAGTCTATGGGACTGATAGGTGAGTGCTGTACTCCGCGATCTCCGTCAGTCCCATAGACTTTGAATGGATGGTAGTATACTGAATGGGGTTGTCTTGTAAGAGATAACCACTTTAATATACATAGCTTCTTCATATGTTCAATCCGTTACTGACTGCTATAGACCACTTTAGCGCGACTCTAATATCAGACATGTGACAACAGCATAGGTGGTCATCGTAGCTGCCACAATATAATGCTCTTTTCTAACAAGAGTCAAAAAAAAGAATCATCACAAGATAATTAAAGACGAATATTTACAAAATTATTTAAAGGGGTTATCCAGCATTAGAAAAACATGGCAGCTTTATTCCAAAAATAGCATCACACCTGTCCATGGGCATGCAGCACAGCTGAGAGGCTGAGTTGTACCATACACAACCTGCTGACAGCTCTGGTGTGTTTTTGAAAAAAAAATCAGCCATCTTTTTCTAGTCATGAAGAACCCCCTTTATATTTATTGATGACCTATCCTCAGGATAGGTCATCAATATCAGATCGGCGGGGTTCCGACCAGGGTTGCCAACCTTCTTTTAAAATTTTTCTGAACACCTGAACCAAAATTTACGGACGGCCCAAAATTTTTACGGACATAGGCCACACCCCCTTTTTAGAGGACACGCCCCCTTCCACGCCCCAGAATAAAGAGGATTGTTTAGTAGTTAAAAATAAAATAGTACCCCATATAGTTACATTGCTCCCCAAAGTCCCACTGATACTAATAATTCTCTCCCTGAGTGCCCTCATTAGTAATAGTGCCCCAATAGTGATAATGCTCCACGAGTATCCCTATTAGCAGTAGTGCCCTCCATATTGTACTAATAATAGTAACACCCCCAATAGTACCCCTGGTAGTAATAATAATTCCCCATAATAAATATCATTTTTCCCATAGTGCCTCCAGTAGTGCTCCCAGAAATAATAAGGACCCACTGTAATGGTCCCAGTAATTATAATACCCTCCAGTAGCTTAAATGGTTCCCTCTAGTGCCTCCAGTAGTTCTGGTAGCCTCCTATAGTACCCCCCAGTTTAGATCGCTCCATGTAGTTCCCCAAGAATTTAGATAGCCCTATGTAGTTCCCCAGTAGTTTAGATTGCCCCCTGTAGTTCAGTTAGCCCCCATAGTGCCCCCAGAAGTTAGATAGCCCACTTTAGTCCAGATAGCTCCCCTAGAAGTTAGATAGCCCCCTTTAGTTCAGATAGTGCCCTCAGTAGTTTAGATAGCCCCTTGTAGTTCAGATAGTCCCTGTAGTGTCACAGTAGTTTAGATAGTCCCCTGCAGTTCAGGTAGTCCCCATAGTGCCCCCAGAAGTTTGATAGCCCCCATTGTGCCCCCAGTAATTATATTGTCCCCTTAAGTACCCCCAATAGCTTTACTATATACTATAGTGGCCCCCCAGCAGCTTAAATGCCCCCTAAATTCCAGCAGAACCAGCTCCGCTGCTATACAAGTCCCACTGGAGTTCATAGTTCGAGCCACAGTTTCACGAACGGTGTTTTTTTCTGCCGGACGCTACGGACAGCAGAAGAAAACACCCAGGTTTTGCGGACTGTCCGTAAATTTAAGGACGGTTGGCAACCCTGCTGTGCAGGCCAGGCTGAACTCCACTGTATCTAATGTGGGGCATCACACTCTGTGTTTTGACAGCACAAGATCACACTAGGGCTAAACGCTGACACTGGTCACAGCCAGGATCGCTGAGTAGCTGGGATCCCATAGAAATAAATGGGATTGCTGCCGCAATCGCAAGAAGCCCAGTCCTGTCTGATTTCTGGCGACTGTCCCATTCATTTCTATGGGATCCCCGCTACTCAGCGATTTCTGCCCATTATATGTATTTTTATGCTGCTGTCCACTGGTTTCCATTTAGGATAGATCACTGCAACTATATGTTTTATTACTAGTGATAAGGTCTCAAAATGTGTGTGTGTGTGTGTATATATATATATATATATATATATATATATATATATATATATATATATATATAGTGTATGTGGTGTGGAGGGGAGTGAGGACATACACTGTGCAATTGGAATTGTATGTTGTATGGACCAGGCTGAAGTGTGTTTCTTACTTGGCCAGTTTTTTATTCACATCATTTTTGTGTGTGCGTATATATATATATACACATATATATATATATATATACACACACAAAAATGATGTTAATAAAAAACTGGCCGAGTAAGAAACACACTTCAGCCTGGTCCATACAACATACAATTCCAATTGCACAGTGTATGTCCTCACTCCCCTCCACACCACATACTGCATGTTCCCTAACCTCAAAAGTGAAACTTGAGGCTGCAGCAGGGAGGAATGTCACTTACCACTGTGATGTCACAATCTCTGATAAAACAAGTCTCATCTCTCCCACAGTAGACGGTAGGGTAGATGATGCTGGATTGGAGTTCCTAGTGAAGGACCTTTCATGACGTCAGGACCATGTGCTCAGTCACATGTGTGGGCGGGGTTAAGCTGCTGTGGCCTGTGTTTTTCCTCCGCACCACTCAGACCTCTCTGCACCACTCAGCCCTGCAGCCGGGTATGTACACAGTCTCGTCCCGTCTCGCTGCACTGCGCGCGCATGCGCAGTGCAGACCTCAGAGTTTGGCCGTCAGGTTTTACGGACGGTGTTTTTTTCTGCCGGACGCTACGGATGGCAGAAGAAAACACCTGGGTTTTGCGGACTGTCCGTAAATTTACGGATGGTTGGCAACCCTGCTTCCGACACCCGGCAACCCTGCCGATCAGCTGTTTGAAGAGGAGGCGCGCACCGTACCAGCGCTGCCTCCTCTTCATTGTTTACATCCTAGCCATAACATGGGTAGCGGTGAGCAGGTGTAATTACACCTAACCGCCCCATTAATTTCAATGGGAAGGATCACTCCCATACACTTGTTCCCATCCTTCCCATTTAAATGAATGAGGTGGTTAGGTGTAATTATACCTGCTCACCGCTACCCATGTTATGGCTAGGATGTAAACAATGAAGAGGAGGCAGAGCTGGTAGGGCACGTGCCTCCTCTTCAAACAGCTGATCGACGGGGGTGCCGCAATCACGGAAATGCGGAACAGAGGCACGGATCGGAACACCACAGAAGCACTACAAGTGCCTCCGCACAGTAAAAAAGTGGTGCATGCACTACTTTTTTGCAGTGAGGACCGTCCGATGCAGATCGCGGACCCCATTCAAGTGAATGGGCCTGCGATCTGAGTGTGGCGGCCCCACTGTCAGTGCCCCTGTATTGTGGACCGCAAACTGCGGTCCACAGCACGGGCACTGACCATACATGTTCGTGTGCATGAGCCCTTATGTAAAGTCCAAATACAGAGTCAGGAGGCTTAGAGAGTCACAACCAACAAGGAACTACAGGTGAAAGAATGGCATGCAAAAAGTCAGTCAAACAGTTCTCAATACCAGTTGGGTTAACAAAGGGTTAATCCACAAGAATAGTTGAGGGAAGTTGTGTCAGAAAACAGGAATCAGAATAAGCACATCAGGTTGTATAATATAATAACTAGCACAGGTATCAGGGCAAGCCAGCTTTGAAGGGGTTGTCTCACTTCAGCAAATGGCATTTATCATGTAGAGAAAGTTAATACAAGGCACTTACTAATGTATTGTGATTGTCCATATTGTCTCCTGGCTTGATTCATTTTGCCATGGCATACAGTTTACAGGGGCAGCACAGATATGAGATGGCCAGGAAGGGAGCTGCTGCGTATGAGTACCTATGCACACTCCCACAGTCCCAGCCACCAGAGAGTCCGGTGCTTTTTCCTACAGTGCTCTCTTCCTCTCCCATCGGCCACTGCACTGCCGATGACATGTAGGAGGAAGGATGTTGATCAGGCTTAGTGTTACTACTGCAGTGTATTGTACAGCTAACAGATCCACTGGATCCTCAAGAACCAAGTGGGTCTAGGTACAAAAAGTATTTTTTAAAAAGTGAAAAAGTAAATTAAAAAAATAAATAAAAATTTCAATAAAAAATACATATTTTTCCTATATCCGCACATTTATAATTGGTTAAAAATGAAGAAAATAAAATACACTACACATGTTTGGTATCACCGCGTCCATAACAATCTGATCTATTAAATGATTGCACTACTTATCCCGCACTGTGAACGCCATAAAAAAAAAAATAGAAATAATGACGGAATTGTAATTTTTGCCCTGCTCACCTCCCAAAAAATTATATCAAATGGCATAAAAAATAGTCATATTTACCCCAAAATGGTACCAATAAAAACTGGAATCTGTCCCACAAAAAACAAGCCATCAGACAACTACATTGGCGGAATAATAAAAATGTTATGGATGTTAGTATGTGTCAATGCAAAATATAACTTAGTTTTAATAAATGAATTTATGCTGAAAAATAATAAAACATGAAAAAACAATATAAATGTGATATCGCCATAACCGTATCAACCTTAAGAATAACATTATGATTAGAGATGAGCGAACGTGCTCGTAACAAGCACTGTAGCGCTCGGCTCCCCGGCGCCCACATGGGCGCAGGCATCCGGATCCGTCCTCCTCACCAACGGATCTGGATGCCTGCGCCCATGCGAGCGCAGGGGAACCGAGTGCTACAGTGCTCGTTACGAGCACGTTCGCTCATCTCTAGTTATGATATAAAATATACGGCATAAAGAACCCCATGTACAATAAAAATGAAAAACGCTGACAGATGTCACAGTGTGGTTCACTGTGACACGGGTTGCCAAACGTACTCGCTTTAGTAGCTCTCTGGCATACTGGCTGCAGTGGATTCCATGTAGGCTGGTTGATATGACCTACATGTAGTTGCAGCAGCCTGTGTTCTGGTGGGGTTAATGGTCTGGGTGTGTCTGCTAGGTGTCAGATGAACTTGTTACTCTGGGGGTCAGTCTGTCTCCAGCTTTGCTGGGTGCAGGAGCTATGCACCTGACCTGGGGATATTCCATCTGTCCTGTATGTGTGGTCACCTAGTGAGACATCAAGGTCACTTAGTCCGGTTCTGTGTCTTGTGGAGCAGCTGTCTGTTTGCCCATGGACTAACTCTACATGGGGAACCGATATCTGCTAGTCCGAGTCTATGCCTTCAGTGAGAGGGCTCCTGGGTTCTCCAGAAGGAGGATTGTGACTGCCATGTTCCGTTCTGCATGGGATCCAGGAATCTGCTTGTTTGGGTAACTCTGCCTGGGACCGCCATGCATCTGTTCCACATGGGGTCCAGGCATCTGCTTGTGTTCTGGTTCCCGTTTGGCTTGTCTGAACTGTGTCCTGTGTGGTTGTTTGGGTTCTAGTTTGTGTGCCTGGGTTCCAGTTCGTCCCGTGTCTGTCTAGACCGCTGGTGCTTTCTCCGTGAGGCTCTGCAGGTAAGTGGCCAAGTGCACTGGGACCATCCTGGAGGTGCAAACAGTGAGCCCTCAGCTAAGTTCATCCCCACCATCAGGGGCTCTTTGAAGAATGGGGCTCACTGAGTCTCTGCCCTCTGGGTTTGGCCCCTAGTCAAGCCGGTGCACTTGGTCCAGGGGGGTTACTTTTTAGGGGGTTTCCACTGTAGGGGTGCATCAGGAGGTCTTGAAATGCAACATGGGCCCAGAAAATGATTCCAGCAAAATCTGCCCTCCAAAAACCATATGTTGTTCCTTCCCTTCTGAGCTCTGCAGTGTGGCCATACAGCAGTTTACAACCACATATGGGGTGTTTCTGTAAACTGCAGAATCAGAATAATACATATTAAGGTTTGGCTGTAAAACCTCGGTGTGTTCCAGGAAAAAAATAATTAAATAAAAAATGTTAAAAAAGTGAACTTTTGAGATTTCAACTCTATTGTCCTTTTCTTGTTATGGAACACCTAAAGGGTTAACACAGTTTGCAAAATCAGTTTTAATGGGTGTATTTTCTAAAATGGGGTAATTTATGGGTGGTTTCTTTTATATAAGCCCCTTAAAAAGACTTCATAACTGAATTGGTCCTTTAAAAAGTGGGTTTTGAAAATATCTTGAAAATGTTCAAAATTCCTTCTAAAATTCGAATCCTTCTAACATCCTAAAAACAATGGCAACATAAGGTAGACATATGGTGAATGTCAAGTAATAACTATTTTATAAGGTATCACAATCTATATTAAAAGCAGAGAAATTTAAGTTTCAAAAATAGCATTTTTTAAATTTTCTGTAAGTTTTTTAATAAAGAAAGAAAAAAACAGATAGACTCAAATTAACCACGAACATGAAGTATGACATGCCACGAGAAAATAATCTCAGAATGGCTTAGATAAGTAAAAGTAAAAATATATTACCACAAAGTTACTCATGTCAGATTTGAAAAATCGACTTGGTCACGAAGTTGCAAGATGGTTCGTTCTTAAAGGGTTAATTCGGTATTTCTCCATATATTAATATACAAACTCAGGTTGCAATAAAGACAGTTTTTATTAAATACTAGCAGAAGGACCTGGCTTCTCCTGGGTATATTTCATCTATTTAATTTAATGTTTCTGTGTGTCGTTGCAGAGAGAAAGTCAATGCAGCTGACAGAAGTTGATTTTTACCTTCATTTTTTTAATCCCCATTGGTTTAGCGGGACCTTGGGGGGTGCTTTTAAGTCCTTCTTTTGAGGGTGGCCTGAATTACAGGTCAATGCCATGGTAATTTATGAGGAAACACAGTGGGTAGCAGTGGAAGAAAACATCGCTTTGCATGGGTATATTTAATCTACTTAATTTAATGTTTGTGTGTGTCATTGCAGAGAGAAAGTCATCCTCCCTCCCACCCCTGCAGCTGACAGAAGTTGATTTTTACCTTCAATCCCCATTGGCTGCGGAGTGGGAGGGGGCGTGGCCAGACCGAGTCGGGGGCGTGACTTAGCGAGACCTGGGGAGAGGGTTTTAAGTTCTTCTTTTGAGGGTGGCCTGACTTACAGGTCGATGCCATGGTAATTTATGAGGACACGCAATGGGTAGCAGTGGAAGAAAACATCTTTTATTACTACTGAACTGTCTTAGTCTAAAATTAGTGTATTTCATCTATTTCATTTAATGTTTCTGTGTGTCGCTGCAGAGAGAAAGTCAATGCAGCTGATAGAAGTTCATTTTTACCTTCATTTTTTCAATCCCCATTGGCTGGGGAGTGGGTGTGACCTGACCGGGTCGGGGCGTGGTTTAGCGGGACCATGGGGGGGTTGCTTTTAAGTCCTTCTTTTGAGGGTGGCCAGGTCAATGTCATGGTAATTTATGAGGACACGCAATGGGTAGCAGTGGAAGAAAACATCTTTTATTACTACTGAACGGTATTAGTCTAAAACATAAGTTATATTTCTGGTAACCGGAATACCCCGTTAACAGTGTCATCCACAGCGCTCTGCCCCTTTAAAGCAGTGAAGAGAAATGGCTGGGTTGTTATTTAGCGGAACTCCTAAGCTGGCAGCTAATTACCTGGCTTGGTTGTTATGGAAACCAATATGTATGTGAAGAAAATGGCAGTTGGGATTTGCAGTGAAATGCATCCAGGCTAATATTGGCTAATGGAGATCATATTTTGGGAATATCTCAGGAACGGTACATCCTAAAGAGCTGAGACCTGGTCCAAAATCTTCCCGGACACCTGATGTACCTGTGTGCTGAATTTGGTGAAAATTGGTCCAGTAGTTTGGTCGCGCATAGAGAACAGACAGACAGAAACTAATTTTTATAATATTAAGAGAAAAGTAATATATTTAAAAACATATATACATATTTTACATTATATCTATTATTTAGCATTTGCCAAAGTACTATGAAAAAAAAAACTCGTACTATAAAAACATTAAAGGGGTTTTCAAGGAGTAAAATGTTGCTGATTTATGCTCAGGACAAGTCATTACCCCCACGATCGGCTGTTTGAAGAGGCTGTGCCTCTCATCAGCCACATCACTTAAAGAAGAACTCCCGCAAAAAATTTTATTCTCTGACATGTTAGAAAGGTGCATGATATAGTCTGTAGTGATTGTCATTTTCTTATCAGTGACTGTTTCTATGAGTAAAAACCTCTCTTCTTATTGTAGTATTATTAGTGAATGTTATTTTCTTATCAGAGGCTGAAATTGAGAGTTTCCACTCTCTTCTTATTGTAGCTGGGTCATGTGACGAACTCCCTGACCTCCATCTGACCCAGGACAGCAAGCCAGTCACTTCTCTATTCATTGCTATGAGACTGAAAGTGAGGCTTAGAGATGAGCGAACGTGCTCGTAATGAGCACTGTACCGCTCGGCTCCCCTGCGCTCGCATGGGCGCAGGCAGCCGCTTCCGTCCTCCTCATCCGACGGAAGCGGCTGCCTGCGCCCATGCGAGCGCAGGGGAGCCGAGCGGTACAGTGCTCGTTACGAGCACGTTCGCTCATCTCTAGTGAGGCTCCCATAGGAATGCATAGAAAATTAGACTTCTTGTCCACACACAAGGTGCTCTGTGGGTTGGTGGGTCTAATTCCTAGTCACATGACACAGATAAGAAACTTCAGGATGATATAACTCAAAAATTCAGCTACTGGTAAGAAAATTACATTCACTACAGATTACATCATGTACATTTCTAGCAGGACATGGAATAAAAATTTTTGCGGGAGTTCTTCTTTAAGTGTAGCTCAGCCCAATTCAAGTGCTGTGCCCAATATGCTGTCCCTTTAAAACAGCTGATAGGTGGGGTGCTGGGTGTCCAACCCCTACTGACCCGATACTGATGACCTTGATGATAGGCTATCAATATTTTACTCCTGAAAAACCCCTTTAATGGAAAAAATAAAACTTATAGCCATTGAAATGCAGTAAAAAAAAAAATAAACTGACAATTTACAGACTTACAGTAAATTACAATTTACAGATATTTCATGTCAACAGACCATAGTTACAGGTGCATGTCCAGAGAAAGGGCACATAATGCAGTACGTACAGTACAGACCAAAAGTTTGGACGCACCTTCTCATTCAAAGAGTTTTCTGTATTTTCATGACTATGAAATTTGTAGATTCACACTGAAGGCATCAAAACTATGAATTAACACATGTGGAATTATATACTTAACAAAAAAGTGTGAAACAACTGTAACTATGTCTTATATTCTAGGTTCTTCAAAGTAGCCACCTTTTGCTTTGATTACTGCTTTGCACACTCTTGGCATTCTCTTGATGAGCTTCAAGAGGTAGTCACCTGAAATGGTTTTCACTTCACAGGTGTGCCCTGTCAGGTTTAATAAGTGGGATTTCTTGCCTTATAAATGGGGTTGGGACCATGAGTTGTGTTGGGCAGAAGTCAGGTGGATACACAGCTGATAGTCCTACTGAATAGACTGTTAGAATTTGTATTATGGCAAGAAAAAAGCAGCTAAGTAAAGAAAAACGAGTGGCCATCATTACTTTAAGAAATGAAGGTCAGTCAGTCCAAAAAATTGGGAAAACTTTGACAGTGTCCCCAAGTGCAGTCGCAAAAACCATCAAGCGCTATAAAGAAACTGGCTCACATGAGGACCGCCCCAGTAAAGGAAGACCAAGAGTCACCTCTGCTGTGGAGGATAAGTTCATCCGAGTCACCAGCCTCAGAAATTGCAGGTTAACAGCAGCTCAGATTAGAGACCAGGTCAATGCCACACAGAGTTCTAGCAGCAGACAAATCTCTACAACAACTGTTAAGAGGAGACTGTGTGCAGCAGGCCTTCATGGTAAAATAGCTGCTAGGAAACCACTGCTAAGGACAGACAACAAGCAGAAGAGACTTGTTTGGGCTAAAGAACACAAGGAATGGACATTAGACCAGTGGAAATCTGTGCTTTGGTCTGATGAGTCCAAATTTGAGATCTTTGGTTCCAACCACCGTGTCTTTGTGCGACGCAGAAAAGGTGAACGGATGGACTCTACATGCACCGTGAAGCATGGAGGAGGAGGTGTGTTGGTGTGGGGGTGATTTGCTGGTGACACTGTTGGGGATTTATTCAAAATTGAAGGCATACTGAACCAGTATGGCTACCACAGCATCTTGCAGCGGCATGCTATTCCATCCGGTTTGCGTTTAGTTGGACCATCATTTATTTATCAACAGGACAATGACCCCAAACATACCTCCATGCTATGTAAGGGCTATTTGACCAAGAAGGAGAGTGATGGGGTGCTACGCCAGATGACCTGGCCTCCACAGTCACCAGACCTGAACCCAATCGAGATGGTTTGGGGTGAGCTGGACCGCAGAGTGAAGGCAAAAGGGCCAACAAGTGCTAAGCATCTCTGGGAACTCCTTCAAGACTGTTGGAATACCATTTCAGATAACAATAGAAAATTCGGACCAGCGATAAATATATATATATTTTCATAAGTGCATATCCATAAAGCAAAATTATAGAAATACAAAGATATATGGATATATAGTTGCACAACATGTAATAAGCAATAGGAGTAAAAGTAAATCTGAATATATGTGGCGCTATGCCGACTAAAGATAAAAAAGGAAGTCCTTAGTTACACATATTTGCAAATGCGTGATTATGCCCACTCACCAAACTTCACGGTAACTTCCTGTGGAGTGGGTCCCTACACTCATCTATGCCTCTGTTCAGACTAAATCCAAGTCTCCATTATTCAGGGCGTGTGAGACCAGCTAAATAGGAATCCTATCAGGAAGTCCTGGGTGAATGGGCGTCGCTAGGTCCAAAAGGGTTTGCGGGGCCCATTATATATAACAATAGAAAATTCGGACCAGCGATAAATATATATATATTTTCATAAGTGCATATCCATAAAGCAAAATTATAGAAATACAAAGATATATGGATATATAGTTGCACAACATGTAATAAGCAATAGGAGTAAAAGTAAATCTGAATATATGTGGCGCTATGCCGACTAAAGATAAAAAAGGAAGTCCTTAGTTACACATATTTGCAAATGCGTGATTATGCCCACTCACCAAACTTCACGGTAACTTCCTGTGGAGTGGGTCCCTACACTCATCTATGCCTCTGTTCAGACTAAATCCAAGTCTCCATTATTCAGGGCGTGTGAGACCAGCTAAATAGGAATCCTATCAGGAAGTCCTGGGTGAATGGGCGTCGCTAGGTCCAAAAGGGTTTGCGGGGCCCATTATATATAACAATAGAAAATTCGGACCAGTGATAAATATATATATATTTTCATAAGTGCATATCCATAAATGAGTGTGCAAATCAGTAATCAAAGCAAAAGGTGGCTACTTTGAAGAACCTAGAATATAAGATATATTTACAGTTGTTTCACACTTTTTTGTTAAGTATATAATTCCACATGTGTTAATTCATAGTTTTGATGCCTTCAGTGTGAATCTACAATTTTCATAGTCATGAAAATACAGAAAACTCTTTGAATGAGAAGGTGTGTCCAAACTTTTGGTCTGTACTGTATATTAAAGAGGTTCTTCTGTGAATAGAGTAGTACAGGTTGCCTCCACTTGCAGAGCTGACTAGGAGGAACAAAGAAGAGGTGGCGGGCCCTCACTACAAACTGCACTATGTTAGCTGCATATATTCCACCATGGTGAGCTTTGATGTCAGGCTACTCAGCCTGACTGCTTACGGCAAAAGAGATTGCTCCATCATATTGTAGAGAAGGAACTGCCCCCTTTCCTGTCAGGCTGCTGTCACACTCTGGTGTGAGAGAGATATCGCACAATGGACATAGGAGGGAAAGGAAAAGGAAATAGGGGCTAAAAATTAGGTAAGGAAAATGGACACTGCCTAATAAAAACCCTAACCAAAGCCCCGACTGACTACCAGTATGAACAGACCCCAAAGGTAGGTGAGTTAATATGCAGGGATACCCGGAGTCCTATCTCACCTTAAAGGACCCTGGTACCTCCCTGAGGCCTGATACAAAAGACTAGGAAATGCAACAAACTGAAAAAGCAAAATAAGAAACAAAAGGGAAAGGTAACAAGTAACTTCCAAGAAGCTATGGCAGCACAAAGAACTCCACCGAGATCCACAGGTCCAACTGAAGCTATAAACCGCACAATATAGTGGGAGAAACAACTATAAATAGGGAAAGTTAAAAGACCCCAATAGCAGCACCTGGAAGCTAAAGGTGTGGCCAGTAACAACACAGACGCCTATTGATCCACAAGGTAAACATGTCAAATCAAACCACGTGTTGCCAGTCTCAAAAATCTCCTGCCACTCACTGTCGCGGAGACATCCATGTGTCTCGGTACGTCCATGACAACTGCTCAGCTATGACGGCATATAATTGTCAGGATGACATACCTCCCAACCGTCCCAGATCCAGTGGGACTGTCCCGGATTGCAGTGGCTGTCCCGCTGTCCCAGTACGGGGGAGGTATGTCCCGGTCTCTAGCAGCTGTCCCTGCATCCATAGGACGCAGAGACAGTTGCCTGTATGGTGATGAAGCAGAGAGCTGGCATCGGCTCACTGCTTCATCCACTCTCTCTACCATCCCCCCCTGCAGGCTCTACGTACCGTACCCCCTGCCGCTCTCCACACCTTTGGTCTGGGAGGGGGGGCGGGGTCGGCTGTCAGTCAGCTTTGGCTCCGCCCCCTCCAGACTAAAGAAGAAGATGTCCTGCTGGTGATGCTGCTAGGAAGAAGGTAAGTATATGGTTTTTTATTTTTTCAATTTTCTGAGAGTGGCACAGCATGGGCATATTACTGGGGGGCACAGCATTACTGGGGAGCACAGTATGGGCATATTTCTGGGGGGGCACAGCTTTACTGGGGAGCACAATATTGGCATATTACTGGGGGCACAACATAAACTGGGGAGCATAATGTGGGCATATTACTGGGGGCACGACATTACTGGGGAGCACAATGTGGGCATATTATAGGGGGGGCACATAGCTGGGAATATTACTGGGGACACAGCTGGGCATATGACTGGGGGGCACAGCTGGTCATATTACTGGGGGCACATAACTGGGCATATTAATGGGGGCACAGCTGGGCATATTACTGGGGGAGAAATGTTACTGGGGGCGAAATGGGTAATGAGGTCCCGCCTCTGTAGGCAGCTCTGCAAATGGATAAAACTCCTCCTATTTATATTCTAGGAAAGGTTGCTAGCAGCCATTTTACATAATTCCCAGATAACTCCTGCTGTAATTTGGTATTTGATCTAATTTAAAGATCATAATATGTACTAAATGTTCTGTACTACCCCCTGTCTGTGACAGGATGAGCTGCTCCTTTGGAAACCTGGTGACCGGCGGCTCAATATTATTTTTCTGGTACATGTACATACTACATAAAACCCTAAAGAAGCGCCTGTCCTGAAAACAGAAAGTCATTTACAGCTTCCAGCATCTATTCCTGTCTGTTTTACTTAAAGGGTTTCTGCCACCAAAATTTACCATATTAACCCTTTCAGTACTGGAGGTTTTTTTGGCTTTGCATTTTCGTTTTGCGCTCCCTGCCTTCAAACAGCCATAACTGTTTTATTTTTCTGTTCACATAGCTGTATGAGGGCTTGTTTTTTGCGGGACAAGTTGTACTTTCTAACGACACCATTTAATATTGCATATGGTGTAGTGGAAAGCGGGAAAAAAAATTCCAAATCGGGTGAAATTGCAAAAAACGCTATTCCGCTACAGTTCTACGGGTTTTTTATTTACAGCGTTCAATGTTCATTAAAACTAAACAGTTACTTTCATTCTACTGGTCAGTGCGAATCCGGCGATACCTAATATGTATAGTTTTTTCTGCGTTTTGATAAAATAACTATAAAGTTGGACATTTTTTTTTGTGTCATATTTTGACCCCTCTAACTTTTTGGTATTTAAGGGTACGGAGCTGTATGGGGGCTCATTTTTTGCGGGGCGATCTGAACTTTTTATTGATACCATTCTGGGGTGTGTATGACTTTTTGATCACTTTTTATTTAATTTTTTTAGAAAAATAGCGACAAAAAACAGCGAATCGCCATTTTGACGCTTTTTTTCCGCCACACAATTCGCCGTATTGGAAATTTTTATTTTTATTTTAAAAGTAAGGGCGTTTTCGGTCACGGTGATACCCATGATGTCTATATTTATTGTTATTTAGGTATTTATTTTTTAATTATACGGAAAAGGAGGTGATTTAAACTTTTATATTTTTTTATTTTTTGTATATTTTTTAACATTTTTTTAAATTTTATGTGATTATTTTAAAGCTCAAATATGAGCAAATAGATTGTGTTTTTTTTTATTTTTTCTTTATGAGCAATCAGGGCTTTTTAATTTTGAATTAAAAACCGAATTTGCTCATTTCTTTTCCTGGCCTGCCATCTAGTGGCCAGAATAAGAATTGCACTTTGAAAGCTGTAAATCTCATCAGCGAGGTTTACGGCTTTCAGATTGTGTACAGACACCCCATTTGACCACATGGGGCGTCTGTACACCACCTGTTTTTGCGCTACTAGATGCCGTGATCTCATGTGATCATGGCATCAAATTGCTGAAGAGGAAACCACCGATGGCGATAAGTACCCGCAAGAAGAAACAGCAGAGACTTGCCGGCCATGACGCCCGTCGCACGTGCGAGCGGGCGCCATGTGTCCGCATCGCCCCAGCGCTGTACATGTAAGTGTAAGGGTTAAACAGAATGACATTTCCAATGCGAAAATGTCATCTCATGCTTAATATGTAAATTATTTTATTCTCTGCTGCCCCATTTTGTAGAAAAAGTAACTTTTATTATATGTAAATTAGCCTCCTAGGGGGGGGCGGTAACCTAGAGGCGCCGTTTTGCCCACCTTCTTTTTTTTTATTGACGGCCAGGCAGCTCGCTCCATCCGCTGCCGGCCTGGTCCGATCCTAATCCTGTGCCTGCGCCGTGCATCCTTCGTTCGGCACAGGCACAGTGAGTGTAGCAGGCTTCCGGCTTCCTCACTGCGCCTGTGCCGACTTCTCTTCCGGGTGCACTCTGACATAGTCGGTGCAGGTGCAGTGAGGAATCCGGGAGCCTGCTACACTCACTGCGCCTGCGCTGAACGAAGGACGCACGGCGCAGGATTAGGATCGGACAGGGCCGGCAGTGGATGGAGCGAGCTGCCTGGCCCTGTCAATCAAAAAAAAGAAGGTGGGCAAAACGGCGCCTCTAGGAGCAGGGTTACCACCCCCCCTGCTCCTAGGAGGCTAATTTACATATAATAAAAGTTACTTTTTCTACAAAATGGGACAGCAGAGAATAAAATAATTTACATATTAAGCATAAGATGACATTTTCACATTGGAAATGTCATTCTGCTTAATATGGTAAATTTTGGTGACAGAAACCCTTTAAGGACTTCCTTTATATGTCTTGGTTATGTGCTTATTTTTCTTAAAACTAATTTTTCTTATTCTTGGATGACATTTTTGGGCTTTGGAATCAATTACTAGCTTTTCATACAATTATGGACTTGAGTTACAATGGTTTCAACATACAATGGTCATATTGTAACTTGAGGGACAACTGTACTGTGCCACAGCAGACATATTACTACAGTATAGGTTCTTATATATTAATGGATTGCTGCTGCATATATGTCACAGTAGTAAAGTCAAACACAGACCTTAACCATGCCAATGCCATGTGGTATATAAAGCAAAATTTCCCTATGTGACTAAGCATGACCATATAATAATAGCCAATTACAGTAATAGACATTTAAATAAAAAAAGAACCCCAATTATTGAAGAAGTGCTAATGAAGGTAATTATTGATATGTAGATTGATATTAGTGATAAACATGAAGTGACGATGAAAAAGTGTTGTGAAAAAGGAAGACATGCACAAAGTGAAAAGCGCCAAAAATATACATATATATACATTTTCATAAAAATTTTCATAAAAACATATGTAATGATTAAAATACATATTTATTTGTAGATGGACTTGCTGCTGCAAATTAAAAAAAACACTCTTAGCATGATCATTAAAAGGAAATTGTGGAGAAAAATCATTGGTTATTGTATCTGCTGTAGAGATTTTCTCAGTAAACTATCTGGCAAGCGTCTTTGGCAATTATTTATTCAATTATTTTTGCATAATGCAGGGGAACATACTTTAAATGGATTCCCTGAGTCTGCATAAAATGCTCACACCACTTGTACTGAGATAGTTACAGTCTGCATTAAATTGTCAAAATGATTTCTGCTTGAAACCCTTAAATGGGTGTAGTGTTATAACTCCAGGTGGCAGCAGTGGATCAAATGCGGAATGTTTCTGATGGATGTCTGCTACAATTGTTGTAAACTGTTAATGATTTACAGAGTTTATGTACCGGGAATGACATTAATGATGGCTAATTAATGTCACAGCAAACACCTTATCTTACTGCTGCACATGCATTACATTAAGTGTTAAAAATACCAATATTAGCCAATAGTCTCGTGACTTGTATCTGGACATTGTCTTATGTCAAACGGAGATTAACAGAGCCTTGCTCTTGTCTGTCTGTGTCTCTGTGTAAATGTGTATTTTTCTGTATGTTTCCAAAGATCTTATTTATCAGCTATCAATTTATGACTCCCTCTGTCTTATGTGTGTATTCTTGTCCTCCAGGGCTTAGGGCCCGTTCACCTCTATGGCTGGCTTTCGATCTTGCTGAGCCGCGGCTCCGTGCCGCGGCTCTGCAAGAATATATAAAACATGTCCTATACTTGTCCACAATAGCGGACAAGTATAGGCATTTTCAATGTGCGGCACCGTAGTATTGCGGGTCCACATTATTGCAGACCCGCAATGCTACAGTCGTGTGAATGGGCCCTTAAGAGGAAAAGAGACTGGAAGAGAAAACAAAGTAGAGTCTGTATAACTAGTGTTGGCCAAGAACCATGTTGCAAAGAAATATTGCTCTTTTTACACCCACTAGGTGTGTGTGAGATATATATATATATTCAAAAAAAGGGAAAAAAGTCCAGCTTCCAATAAAAATTGTATAAGTAAGGATGGTATTTTGGTATCTGAAACGTGCAGATTATAACGCTATCCTGTCTGTATGATGTCATGCTTGTATTTTATTATTCATTATTTTTGAAGAATAAAGATGCAACGCTTTTAATTGAGTTGGACTTTTTCCACCTTTTTTGGACTTTAATCTTGCCTGATCCGGGTTTATGGTCCGTGTCTCCATTAAGCGGGACAAAGGTGAGCGCAGCTATTTTTCCTCATTTGTGTTCATAAAAATAAAACAAGGACTACAAGTAGCAGCACACTGCTATGCGCAAAGACACATGCAAAAACTGTAAACATGAATAAATGTAAACTGCATTACTTACTATATGGAAATTAGAAGCTCTTTGCACACTTAGAAGCTCTTTTTGATCAAAATTGTGTTGGGCCCATCTACCAGTGACAAGATGGCTTCTAACAGACAAGACCTACACTAACAGACTTGCCTCTCCTGGGCTTTTGGCCTACAAAATTTCAGGGTAAATTCTATATTTTTCGCTTTATAAGACGCACCTAGGTTTTAGAGGAGGAAAATAAGAAAAAAATTATTGTGAAGCAAATGGTGTGGCTTTGGCGGGTTTTGAACCAATGGAGATCCATGTATAATGCCCTGTTAAGGAGGATCTTTGGATGACACTGTTAAGGAGGATCTGTGGATCATACTGTTATGAGGGATCTGTGGATGACACTGTTATGGGAGATCTGTGAATGATGCACTGTTATGGGAGATCTGTGAATGATGCACTGTTATGGAGGATCTGTGAATGATGCACTGTTATGGGAGATCTGTGAATGATGCACTGTTATGGAGGATCTGTGAATGATGCACTGTTATGGGAGATCTGTGAATGATGCACTGTTATGGAGGATCTGTGAATGATGCACTGTTATGGGAGATCTGTGAATGATGCACTGTTATGGGAGATCTGTGAATGATGCACTGTTATGGGAGATCTGTGAATGATGCACTGTTATAGGAGATCTGTGAATGATGCACTGTTATGGAGGATCTGTGGATGACACTTATGGGGGATCTATGAATGATGCACTGTTATTGAAGATCTGCAGATGATCCTGCATTGTTATGTTATGTGACTACAACCCCCCATCCTTAAGAATGCATCCTGCAGTACATGGATGCATTCTTAAGGATGAGGGGGGTTATAGTCACATTTAATATAAACTCTCTCCGGGGACTGTACTGTAATTGTAAAAGTGTTTATATTAAATATGACTATAACCCCACCCCATCTGTAGGAATGCACCCAAGTACTGTAGTATATGGGTTAATCCTTAAGGATGAAGGGGCTTATAGCACATTTAATATAAACACTTTGACCAATTACAGTACAGTCTCTGAGAGTGTTCACATTAAATGTGACTATAATCCCCCTCATGCTTAAGAATACCTCCATTTACTACATAAGGGGCATTATAGTCATATTTAATGTCCAGGTTGACCCCTGAGCTCCCCTTCATGTCCTGTTTGTCACTCACCCAGGAACTCTGGTAGACAGTCCAGGGGATTGCACTTGGCACTGCATTCACTCCCTCCTTCCTTTAGGTGCAACGCGCAAGACCGGACAGGAGTAAGGCTACTTTCACACTAGCGTTTTTGCTGGATCAGGCAGGGTTCAGCAAAAACACTTCAGTTACTGAAAATACAACCATCTGCATCCACTATAAACAGATCCAGTTTTATTATCTTTAACATTGCCCAGTGAAAGTCAATGGAGGATGGCTCTATTTTCTATTGTGCCAGATTGTGTCAGAGAAAACGGATCCGTTCCCATTGACTTGCATTGGGGGTCATGAGGTCTTGCTCCGCATCCCAGGACGGAAGGCAAAATACAACATGCTCCGGTTTGCTATCCAGTATGAGAACAGAATGGAATGCATTTAGGAGCACTCCGTTCTGTTCAGTTCAGTTCCCATTGACAAGGAATGGGGACAAAACTGAAGTGTTTTTTTCCGGTATTGAGACTGTATGATGGAACTTAATACCGGAAAATGTAAACGCTAGTGTGAAAGTAGCCTAAGCTGATGGAGGTGGTAGGGGGACAGTTTCCACTGATGCTCACAACCAATCAGCGCACCATGCAGGGTAACAGAGGAGAAGGATAATGGCTTTCCTCTCTCCTTAGCTATGGAGCGACAACATGCGGGCTGACAGCATTCAGCTTCACTGAATGTCTCAATACTGCCACCCGCCCTACACTTCAACTATATATACTGTATATGTACTACTGAAATAAAACTTAGTGTGATTGAGCTGAGACTGACAAAGTATAAACTGCTAGTGATGTTTGGTCAATGATCACACAACCAAGGTGGTGCACCTTTTATTTTGGGTTCTGTAGCCCGGTATATGTTGACACAGGGTCACATTACTACTGGGTTGCATCTCTGCTTCCTGATATACAGGCTGCAACTCTGGCAATAGAATGGTTGTACAGATGCTGGATATCCTCCTGTGGTATGTCATTCCAAGCTCTTTCACCTTGAACCCATCGTTCAGCCAAGTTGGTTGTTGGTGCTTCTGTGAATGGGAGATCCATAGCCTCATACAGTCCTAGACGTTCTCTATGAGTGAGAGATCTGGCAATCAAGCTGGCCGCTGCTGGATACTCTGAAGAGCGTTGTACAGCCCTGGCTGTGTTAGGTGGGTGTTATCTTGTTGGAACACCACATCACCTAAGTCAAAAAAGGCAGTAGGACTGGTTCCACAACGTCTGGGACATACCGAAGGCTGATGAATGTTCCCTCCAGAAATACTAGATGGGAATGTCCATGGCAGCTAATAGCACAACACATGACATCCTGGTATGAGTTTGTGTGTCTCTGTACTATGCATTATGGCAGTAGGCACTATCCAGTCCTCCTATGAACCCCGATGCTGCTACGATTAGTACCAAAGCAGAATCTGCTTTCATCACTGAACAATACTGTTTGTATCAATATATAATAAATCTAAATTTACAGTATCTGCACAACTCAGGTCAGTATAGAAAGATAGTGTGTGATCCCTTTTATAGCAGCATATACAGTACAATGGGCTGGTACATAGAAGTGCTTGTGATAAGGGGTCTCATCCTGCACTAATGCCATCTTGAGCTTCTGAACAAGGTAGCTCACATTCCCTAAGACATTTATCCACTGGATCAGTTCATTGTGGCTGTGTCTTGGGTGCACATCAAATACCATCTCCTCTATAATAGTCCCACAGTGGAGGCTTAGGCATTGCGGTAATGTTTCCATAGGATTTGACAATCTGCGTTCCAGTGTGAAACGCATGACTGGAAATCCGGTTGCTGTCCTATTAAGATAGTCGTAGTCTCACACATTTAAGTATGAAATTTGCCCCTACGCATGTTTAACTTCGATGCTTTCCAATTTGGTACGCATCGATATATGCAGTGTGGTATTATGAATTGGCGCCCTGAAATCCGTTGCGTTCCAGGGTGGAACGCATGTACTTCCGGTAGGTTATTTCCAGGGCTTCATGGATCTTTCATATAGGCCATAATAATTGGTTTTACTTAGTTGATCTGGACAGTCAGTATGGCAAATCTGCAGATGGTTGTTACTATTTATATTATGATTCTTTATTGGACTGTTTTAATTATATGTGGGTCACATGTTACTTCTGGTACATGTACTTCCGGAGTGATGGGAGTGCCGCTGGTGGCCATTACGGGTCGTTTTCCAGGTGTTGCAGATGGGACCTCTTAGGTGGGTATAAATAGTTCAATGTGTGGTTACCAATAATACCTCCTGAAGAAGCGTGAAGCGAAACGCGCGTTGGGGAAGCAGTGACCATGGTGGGGTATAATGTTTTTTTGACATGGTAGATGATGGTTCTTACAATGAGGGAGCTTGTTGTTTACTTTTATAGTAATATGGCACTTTAATTATGCACTAGCACTTTATTTTTTGTGACCATGTGAGTTTCCCTCTGAAAGAGGATAGATATCGCTTATTAATATCAATAATAGTTACCAACATCAATATCTCAGGTTACTGGTGTGAAAAGGGCGAACTATTACCAATTATCAGAAGACAACGGTCAATATTCCCCTTTTCCCCCTAGCTCGTGGGATTGTTCACAGTTTATACCACAGCTACAGTATGGTGGCTTGGTATCACCAGGAATAACACATAACTCTGCAGATATAACATAAAAGACACCTTTACTGGACTACAATGTACTACATACAACATATACAAATACTTTCAATATCATGGTCACATCAGTATACATATACCATGTAACTGGCCTATAGTCTAACAACATAGACAAAAGATACTTAGCCTTAGCATGTATGGTCGTCATCCATCTAAGACCTCACAGGAAGCTGGTCTCCCTCGCATGCCCCAGTGGCCAGGTATATTAACACCTGCCTCCCCCAATTCCTTGTACTTGTGATGTAAGCACAGGAAGGGGCGGGGTCAAGACTATGAAATCACATGGCAAAGTGATGTTAGTCACTCAACCATGTGTCCAATTTAAGTATGAAAACAGGGCTGAATCTTGGCCCTGTAACATATCCCCCTGAATTACTGATTATTAAATTCATCAGTAATTATAGGATCACTGTCCAAACTACACCTTATATGTATACCAATGTGACACATGAAAACAAAAATAGAGACTATGAAGGAGATAAAAAAAACCTTCTGTGTAATTGGCACACAGTAGGAAAAAACCTCCTGCATAGTGGAAAAGGGAGAAAAGAGAGAAAAGAGAGAAAAGTAGGAAAAGAAACACAAAACATAGAATTGTCCATCTTCATCTTGATGTCATAGTCCTTTATAGGCGTTTGGTCCCTTTATGGTGTCCTCCTCCATCGCACTGTTGAGAAAGCCAGCTCTACATCTTTCCTTGGTGTCTCATGGCCGAAGCTCAGCTGTGTTCCTGGTAGCACACGATGTTTCATCTGGAATACAAGACTAACACCAGTATCCAAGAACCAAGCATAGTTTTCACAAACACTTCATGATTCCCTTGTCTCAACAAACTCAATGAATATGCACTTCCTCTATTATATTACAGAGGTATGGGTGTTTAGGGATGACGTCCCCCTGTGAAACTTATGGAATGACGTCCTGCAAACCTTATGGAGTCCCCCTGTCCACCTTACCTGTGCAGCCATATGCTTGCTACACAACATACAGTTTATTAGATATGGACCCACCCATTCTGTGCAATTGCATATTATTGGAGACAGGTAATTACCACACTGAGATATCCGGTTTGTGAGGGAGCAGCCAGTCCTTTATATGCTAATATATGGTGCCACATGTAAACAAAGACACACATGTACACAAAAGGACACAGACAGACAAGGTGTTAACCATAAACAGCACCTTGGCACCATCTCCTGGCCTAGACAATAGTTCCAGGACCAGACTATTCACAAGATGAAGCTGCATTAGTATGGTAATTTTTACAGAAATTACCACTGTATTGAACCTTCTCCTGGCCATTGCCTGTTTGTATATCGGACACAATAGGCTGGGAGGGACCCTTTTTCCCGCCATAATGCATGTGCCTGTGACCATTTCTTGGAGAGTAATGTTTCTTTTGTTTCACAGTCCAACCAGGCTTATCATATGTTCTCTGTTTTATATTAACTACAGAGTAACAGTTTTTAGAAATATGGCCATTTTTACCACAAGAAAAACATTTTATAGAATTATATTTTCTGTGATTTTAATTGCTATGAGATTTACAACAGGCCTTTAACCTTCTAGCACTCAAAGCTATGCTAGCACTGTATCCTACAATGGGCTTAGGGCTTTTTACAGCGCATATCTCACTTTTAACAGATTTTCTGTACTGCTCCATAGCTAATGATGCACTTTTAACAATTTTACATTTTCTCCAGTCTTTCTTGTATTTCTTAGATTTCTGTCCCACACCTTTTCCTAAACCAGGACTTGGGACATTCAATCTCATGAACTGTTTAGTCCCCCCTGTTGCCCTCGTTGAAACACAGATTTCTTTAGAGGGCAAATATGATGGTGGATGTGAGCTATGGGACAAGGAAAAGTCTGACACCATTTTGGATAACTCACTAATGTGGTTCTGCATACTAGTCTCCAATAGTGACCTAGCAGCAAGTTCATGCCTCAACTCACTGATCTCAACATAACATTGAGTCAGTTTCTCATCAGTTTCATTACAATACTTTTCCTTTCCCCTTAACTGTAACTCCAACATACGTATCTGCCCATCTTTATCAATGTTACTCTGTGTTTCCTTTTGTAACTGTGTCTCTAAAATATGGACACGTTTTTCCTCCTCAGAACAGCAAGGGCAATGGGAATTTTGAAAAACATTTGCATCAGAAGCTATTACCTTATCTACAACCATCTCTGAATGTTCAGGCTTCCAAAGAGTATCCTCAAAGACAGATACTAATTTGGCAAGGACTTGAAGCCTTTTGGTTGTCTTATTTAAAACTGTACGTTTGTCTATATATACTTTATCATGACTATAGGCTTGCTTGAGCAAACATGACCATAGGTTTTCAGCAGAGCTATAACTGCTAGGTACAACCGGATTAAATGTACTATGCTTGCTTAATTTTTTAAGATTAAGTAAACTAGTACTTGCCTCATATAGTTCAGGTGCCATCGTTTTTCTGCAGACCTCGTATTCCTGTCGATGCTTTGTCTTCTATCAGCTGCTTGAGAAAGATCCTATTGTTCCAGGAACGTCTTCCTCCGACCAGCAAGACTTTACCAAAGTCCGTAGCTGCACGAAAAACTGAAAAGCAAAAACGTACCACAAGTATCCTAGGAAAACTTAAGAAGGTTCTCTGTAAAAATCAATATCTGCATTGGGCCTCAGATGTATATGTGCTACCTGCCTGAACTGCAAAGCCTAGGCTGACAATATAACTTTACACTACCTCGTGTTCCTATGTTATATGTCCAAGCCTCTCTACTTATCTAAGTTCACAGTATAGCCAACAAATACTTCACTATATCTCAAATGCAAAAATATTAATTGAACAGTTGGGCCTGGCTCGCCATTGAAAAAGGATAGGGATATTATTATTAATATATCAATGCTGAATATTAATAATGAATATTGTCTCCTACCTGGACCTCCATTGAAAGAGGATAGATATCGCTTATTAATATCAATAATAGTTACCAACAGCAATATCTCAGGTACATATACCATGTAACTGGCCTATAGTCTAACAACATAGACAAAAGATACTTAGCCTTAGCATGTATGGTCTTTTTTTTTTTTTTTAAGCCCAAGGAGAGTGCTTACTAAAACCAAGTGCAACAAAATCGTGCAGCGTGCCACACAAAAACGTGCCCAAGGCTACGGTCCATCGCAGGCCCTCTTCCAAAGAAGAAGGGCCCCCCAGAACCTTCCTCATCCCTCCGGGCCAGAAGGCACCTGCAAGGGACTCGGACAAAATGGTGACTCCCAGCCGAAGCCGGGTGTACACCCAAATGGGCAACCCTCAGCCGAAGCCGAGGGTACGCCCCGTCTGTGCTCCGGCTTTCTCTCCCAGGCGCCACCCCGGGTGAGTCAGCACGGAGCTCAACAACAGGCTGGTCTCCCCCCAAAAGGGGAGACCATGGGGTTTGCAGGGGAGTGCGGAACCGGGATGGCCACACACACTCCCCCTAGACCTCAAGGGGGGTACCCATAAGGGCGCCGTAACCCTCAAAATCCTGTGACACACAAACTTGGAAAGTGAACACACAGTTCTCTTGTTTGGTCCAGGCAAGCCGAATCGGGCAAAGAGAGGTGTGTGCGCTCAAAAGTAAGAAAGGAAGTGCTGTGCAAATGTGCCGTGACGCTCAGTGGGATCCCACCCCCAGTGAGTTCAGGCACCCCAGGGTCACCACTCCTGGGGCACTTCTGCACCTTGGGCTTTCAAACTACCCGGCCCTCCGGCATAAGATCCGTATGCCTCCTGGTCCCATAGCCCGGGGCCCGAAGGCACCGGCCGTCCACCAAGGAGACTCCTCGTGCCTCTCCATCCTACAGTCTGACAGCCTAGGACCATACTGCCAGAACTGATAAGAACAGATACTACACTTGATCTTAGCCAAAAGGCCGAGAAGCGAAGCCTTAGCATGTATGGTCGTCATCCATCTAAGACCTCACAGGAAGCTGGTCTCCCTCGCATGCCCCAGTGGCCAGGTATATTAACACCTGCCTCCCCCAATTCCTTGTACTTGTGATGTAAGCACAGGAAGGGGCGGGGTCAAGACTATGAAATCACATGGCAAAGTGATGTTAGTCACTCAACCATGTGTCCAATTTAAGTATGAAAACAGGGCTGAATCTTGGCCCTGTAACACCCTCTATCTTTCATTTTAGTAATTGGTTGTCATGTACCCCTCTCTGGTGTATCTGCGTAGTTAATTACCATGGATATGGTCTGACCACTATTGGATTTATGTAATAAAATTCTTTGTACTTTTTAATGATATATTAATAAACATTATATATTTTATAATCTATGTATTGGGGCTTTTCTTTTGGTGCCACTTAAGAAAGTTGGAGGGAATGCACCAGATAAAGACTCACTCTGAAGACTTAAGCCTGTATTACACAGGCTGATTGAGCAAGCGAGCTACTAGCTAGTGGAGGAGACTATTGCTATTACATACAGTGATCTTCTCCGCAGCATGGGGAGGAGCGATCACTATGCCATCGCCTTTCCCCATGCTGTATAGTGTTTTGCCGGTGGCAGATCGTCATTAGACAGCATAATCTGCTGTCGACTAACAATGATTTTTAAGCATACTTAAAAATCAAAATTGACTGATGAACGTTCATTGAGCAATCGGCGGCAATATAACACTGAAAGATGATCGCTAACAAACGTCCATAGGAATGCTTATTAGCGTTCATCTGCAGGAAAATTGTCAGGTGTGATACAGCCTCAAATTGAGGCTTTTATATAAACTGTCTACAACCACATTGTTGCTTTATCCAAGTACAATGTCTGGTGCAACAGCCTACTTGGCACCAGCAAATGGGATCTCTATTGCAGGTCTAAGAGTATACAACCCTTTCTCCTGTAATCTTCTGTAGATGATGTGACTGAAAACAGCCATCACTGTCTCATCTGGTGGACAGGCTAGAAGGAAAGCAAGGCAGAGTGCAAAATCAGGTGATATCCTAAAAACAAGAAGTGTGAGGTAGGACACAGATAGGTGCTCACTAGAGGTGAGCGAGCACTAAAATGCTCGGGTGCTCGTTATTCGAGTCAAACTTTTCCCGATGCTCGGGTGCTCGTTTCGAGTAACAAACCCCATTGAAGTCAATGGGAGACTCGAGCATTTTTGCAGGGGGCCAAGGCTCTGCCTAGGGAAGGCTAGGTGAAAACCTGGAAACATCAGAAAATGATGGAAACACCACAGAAATGGACAGGAAACAGCAGGGGCAGCATGCATGGATGCCTCTGAGGCTGCCTAATCCCACCATTACCCCAAAGTCTCCTGCAACAGCCTGGTGGTTACCCTCATGGCAATTGTGCTCACCCAGACAAAGAAAGGTGAGGCACATGCCCATCACATGTTAGGGAAGCACCCAACTAGGTGCAACAAAGGTCCATCACCGCCTGTAGGTGACACCACTGCTCATGCTGGCACTGCTGTGCTATCCCTCGCCCCACGACGCAGGCATAAGCCTGACACATCATGGTGACAGCGTAGTGACACCAACAAGTGACCAAGTTAGATTGAGGTAGCAGTCAAATGTCTGTAGGTGAGCCTCCCAAAAATTTGTTTTGGAGTGTCCGAAGTTGACCCTCCTAAAAAATTGTTTAGGAGTGTCTGTAGTTGACCCTTCTGTAAAATATTTTTTTTGTTTTCCCTGTTATTAGTTAATGTACAACCCATGGCTGGCATGGTGGGAATATATAGGTTTTGCATCACAGACGGTCCACTGCACCGTTACATTTTCTTCATCATTGCCAATTACTTTTTCACCAACTGTTGTCTGGCAATGATAAAGGGGAAGGTGAATCCACTGCGGAAGAAAAGTGTCATCCTCCTACAATTCTACACTTGCTCTCAATTGAAAAGGGGATGTTCTTGCCGTGGCCTTCCTCATAGTGGCCGCTTCTGCGGACGACAGAGGTGGTGTACCTACTGACAGCCTGACCGAACACGATGGCAGACGGGGAGACACTCCCTCATGTAAAATTGTTTTGGAGTGTCTGCGGTTGACCCTCCTGTAAAATATTTTTTTTTTGTTTTCCCTGTTATTAGTTAATGTACATCCCATGGCTGGCATGGTGGGAATATATAGGGAAGCACCCAACTAGGTGCAACGAAGGTCCATCACCCCTGCCCATGCTGGCACTGCTCTCCTATCCCCAGCCACACGGTGCAGGCATAAGCCTGACACAGCATGGCAGTGACACCAACAAGTGACCAAGTTAGATGAGGTAGCAGGTGAGCCACCCAAAAATTTAGCCTGACGCAGCATGGCGGTGACAACAGAGTGACCGAGTTAGACTGAGGTAGCAGGAGGTGAAGCACGGATGGTAATTCGAAGGTGGAGGAGGAGGGGTTGGAGAAAGTAATTCTGACAAACCGTGAACGAGGTAGGCCCCGCAATCCTCCAAGTGGGCAGTACATGAGCAGCCCCAGGGTCAGACTCAGTCAGAGTATGTGAAATGCTCAGGGTGGCCGAACGCCGGGCTCGACGGCGGACCCGTTTCGGGTTAGCGATTGTCGAAATGTTGGCTTGCATCAAGTTTAGTATCTGTTCTTATCAGTTGCTGTGGTTGTTGGTGGTAAAGTGGTGAGCATAGCTGCTTCCCAAGCAGTTGACCTGGGTTCAATTCCCGTCTATCGCACTATCGCAGGAAGCAATTAAAAGAAGAACAAAAAAAAAATCTGTACAATATCTAATACGTCCCCTACCCGGGTAAATTGTTTGGAGAGAGGGCCTGTAGGTGGGGGGCAGGCTGGGGGGAAGGAGTTTGAGCTGGAAGAGCCAGAGGAGTGCCCCCTTGGCTAGCGTGTGTGGTGGTGACAACAGCTGGATGGAGTTCGAATGACGACGCAGGACCCCAACTTAAAAATTTAGCATCAACCGGTACAGTTGTCAACTATGAGATTGATCAAGTGTGGCATGTGTTCAATGTATTCTTCTCAGTTTAATACCGTATATGGCACCTATCCGGAAAAATAGTTTGAAGAGAGGAAAAAGACGTATTTTTAAAAGTGACGTTCAGTATAGATCAGTTAAAGAGAAAGAAAGGATTTTATGAAATGGATTTGTATCACTGAGAGCAAAAGAACCTATTTTATGTGACGTGCAGTATAGATCACTTGGAGAATGTGCAGACTTGGGCTGCTATAGTGCAAACCACTATGGTGGTGACAACAGAGTGAGCGAGTGACACTGCGGGAGCAGGCGAACCACATAAACATTTTTTGTGGCCCTGTATGGCGGCGGTGACAACAGAATTACTGAGTTAGTATGCGGTAGCTGGTGAAGCACCCAAAAATGAAGCCTGACACAGCATGGCGGTTACACCACCAATGACTTTGTCCGACTGAGAATGCAGTGAAATGGCTTTTGTTGAGTGTCCAAAAATTTTTTTATTTTCGGAGTACATAAAGTCTACCCTAAGCGAAAAAAAATTTTTTTTTAAATGTCGGTACTTGCGCATCCTGAAAAATAGTTTTGGACTGTCTGTTTGACGCTCCTGAAACATTGTTTTACACTGTCTGTAGTTGACACTGCGGAAAAATTGTTTGGAGAGAGGGCCTGTAGGTGGACCTCCGGAAAAATTGTTTGGAGAGAGGGCCTGTAGGTGGCCCTCCGGAAAAATTGTTTGGAGAGAGGGCCTGTAGGTGGCCCTCCGGAAAAATTGTTTGGAGAGAGGGCCTGTAGGTGGACCTCCGGAAAAATTGTTTGGAGAGAGGGCCTGTAGGTGGACCTCCGGAAAAATTGTTTGGAGAGAGGGCCTGTAGGTGGACCTCCGGAAAAATTGTTTGGAGAGAGGGCCTGTAGGTGGACCTCCGGAAAAATTATTTGGAGAGAGGGCCTGTAGGTGGACCTCCGGAAAAATTGTTTGGAGAGAGGGCCTGTAGGTGGACCTCCGGAAAAATTGTTTGGAGAGAGGGCCTGTAGGTGGACCTCCGGAAAAATTGTTTGGAGAGAGGGCCTGTAGGTGGACCTCCGGAAAAATTGTTTGAAGAGAGGGCCTGTAGGGGGCCCTCCTGAAAAATTGTGGTAAAAGAGTGCCAGTTGGACCTCTGAAAAATGGCGTTTTTTTGGTCAGCGTTAGGCAAAGATGATATGGAGGAGGAGGAGTAGAGAAGAGGAATTGGATACATAAGTAATGTTAATCTTTAGCTGCTTTCCCCCGGAGGAGATTTGAATTCCGGTGAAATCCAGGCTTTGTTCATTTTAATAAGCGTCAGCCTGTCAGCGCTGTCAGTTGACAGGCGTGTACGCTTATCGGTGATGACGCCACCAGCTGCACTGAATACCCGCTCTGACAGCACGCTAGCGGCAGGGCAGGCCAGCACCTCCAAGGCGTACAGCGCCAGTTCAGGCCACGTGTCCAGCTTTGAAACCCAGTAGTTGTATGGAGCAGAGTGATCGCTACGGACGTTGGTATGGTCAGCTAGGTACTCCCTCACCATCTTTCTGTACAGCTCCCCCCTACTCTGCCTAGACTGGGGACAGATGACAGTGTCTTGCTGGGGTGACATAAAACTGGCAAAGGCCTTGGAGAGCGTTCCCCTGCCAGTGCTGGACAAGCTGCCTGCTCGCCTCCTCTCCCCCGCTACTTGGCCCACAGAACCATGCCCTCTGCTGCTAGCGGCGTCAGATGGGAAGAATTGTTTCAGCTTGTGCACCAGGGCCTGTTGATATCTATTCACTCTCATACTCCTTTCCTCTGCAGGGATGAGAGTGGAAAGGTTCTGCTTGTACCGTGGGTCCAGGAGAGTGAACACCCAGTAATCGGTGTTTGAAAAAATTCTTCTAACGCGAGGGTCACGGGATAGGCAGCCTAACATGAAGTCTGCCATGTGCGCCAGAGTCCCAACACGCAAGAATTCCCTCTCCTCACTGGCCTGACTCTCCATTTCCTCCTCATCCTCCTCCTCTTCAGCCCATACACGCTCAAGAGTTAAGAAGGACTGAGCACTGGTACCCTCTTCTGTTTCGCAGACATCCTCTTCCTCCTCATCCTCATCCCCCTCCTCCAATACGAGCTGAGAAACAGACCGGAGGGTGCTCTGGCTATCAAGCGACGTATCTTCCTCCACCGTCTCTTGTGACCAGCACAAAGCATCCGACTTCATGCTGAGCAGTGAGTTTTTCAAAAGGCAAAGCAGCGAGATGGTGAGACTGATAATGGCGGCATCGCCGCTGACCATCTGTGTTGACTCCTCAAAGTTGCTCAACACCTGGCAGATATCAGACATCCACGTCCACTCCTCATTGTAGACTTGAGGAATCTGACTGACCTGACTACCAGTTCTGGTGGAAGTTGACATCTGGCAGTCTACAATCGCTCTGCGCTGCTGGTAAACTCTGGATAACATGTTTAATGTCGAATTCCATCTCGTGGGCACGTCGCACAACAGTCGGTGAGCGGGCAGTTGTAGGCGGCGCAGCATCTGTGGTTGACTTGCGGAAATGCGCACAGATGCGGCGCACCTTGGTGAGCAAATCAGACAGATTGGGGTATGTCTTGAAGAACCGCTGAACTATTAGATTGAACACGTGGGCCAGGCATGGCACATGTGTCAGTCTGCCAAGTTGCAGAGCCGCCACCAGGTTACGCCCGTTGTCACACACAACCATGCCTGGCTTGAGGTTCAGCGGTGCCAGCCACAGATCAGTCTGCGCCATGATGCCTTGTAACAGCTCTTGGGCGGTGTGCCTTTTGTCACCTAAGCTCAGCAGTTTGAGCACCGCCTGCTGGCGCTTACCAACGGCACTGCTGCTGCGCCTAGAGCTACCGACTGAAGGCGCCGTGCCCACGGATGGTAATTCGGTGGAGGAGAAGGAGGGGTCGGAGGAGGAGGCATAGTACGTCTGAGAGGCCATGACCAAGGTGGGCCCCGCAATCCTCGGTGTGGGCAGTACATGAGTGGCCCCAGGGTCAGTCTCAGTCCCAGCCTCCACCAAGCCCGGCAGCACTTGTCCACGTGTCCGTGGTTAGGTGGACCTTCTCAGAAACAGCGTTGGTCAGGGCACGGATGATGTTCTGTGACACGTGCTGGTGTAGGGCTGGGACGGCACATCGGGAAAAATAGTGGCGGCTGGGGACCGAATACCGAGGGGCAGCCAATGCCATGAGATTGCGAAAGGCCTCGGTCTCTACCAGCCTATAGGGCAGCATCTCCAGGCTCAGCAATTTGGAGATGTGGACGTTGAGGGCTTGGGCATGTGGGTGGGTGGAACTGTATTTTCTCTTGCGCTCCAGCATCTGCTGTAAAGACAGCTGAACGATGCGCTGGGACACATTGGTGGACGCTGTGGAGGATCGTGGAGGTGAACGTGTGGTTTTCCGGCGGGAGGCACTCGTGCCGGGGTCCTGGGCAGGGGGTTGACTAGCAGAGGCAGCGAGTGACACAGGGGAAGGAGCAGTGGTGTGACCCGCAGGAGGTGAACGGCCTTAGTCCTTAGTTCCATTGAGTGGGGTGTTTAGCACTCATATGCCTGCACATACTGGTGGTGGTTAGGCTAGTAGTGGTGGCACCCCTGCTGATCCTGGTGTGGCACACGTTGCACACCACAGTCCGTCGGTCATCCTCACTTTCTTTAAAGAACCTCCAGACTTGCGAACATCTAGGCCTCGCCACGGGAGCTTCACTACGTGAAACAGTTGCTGCTGATGCACCAGCTCTGGCCCTGCTTCTCCCTCTGGCCACACCACTGCCTCTTCCAACCTGTTCTGGTGCAGCACTCGCCTCCGCCTCAGAAGCACTGTCTTCACTCGGCTTATCAACCCAGCTTGGGTCAGTCACCTCGTCATCCTCCGATTCCTCAGTCTGCTCCCCTCTCGGACTTCCTGCCCTGACAACAACTTCACCACTGTCTGACAACCGTGTCTCCTCATCGTCCGACACCTCTTTACAAACTTCTTCCACTAAGTCAACATTGTCATAATCATCATCATCACCCACAGACTGCGACAGTTGGAAAACTTGGGCATCGGGAACGAGGTCAGCAGCAACCTGAGAAGTGGTTTGTGACTCTGGGAAGGGTCCAGAAAACAGTTCCTCAGAGTATGCCGGATCGCATTCCAAATTTTCCTGGGAGGGGGCAGACTGGGGGGAAGGAGGTTGAGGTGGAGGAGCCAGAGGAGTGCTCCCTTGGGTAACGTGGGTGGACTGCGTGGAAGACTGACTGGTGGACAAATTACTTGAAGCATTGTCCGCAATCCACGACATCACCTGTTCGCACTGTTGTGGTTTCAACAGTCCTCTACCACGTGTCCTTGTAAGTTGAGACATGAAGCTAGGGAGTGTAGCTCTGCGGCGTTCCCCTGCTCCCTCATCAGCAGGTACTGTCTCACCCTGCCCAGGACCACGGCCACTTCCCCCTGCAGTAATTGAATGCCCACGCCCTCGTCCCTTAGCCCTGGGGTTCAACATTTTCTGTATATAAGTGTATTATATAAAAAAAATAAAATAAATGGGCCTGCTGTACTGAAACCCACAAACTTGTTCAATCTGAACAAGAAAATATATAGGTGGATAAGTTAGAGCAAAATTACGTATGTTATTACGTACCGTGAAGTATGGAGCAATTACACGGAAACTATTAGATTAGGCAGACTTGGTCTGCTTAATTGCAACCCAGACAAATGTCGCACAGAGATTTTTCTAATGTAGCTGTATAAGTGAGAGCAAAAGACCTTTTTCACTGATGTGACGTACAGAATGGGTCACCTGGACAGAAAATACGGATTGTGGTGACTGAACAGCTGAACTGTGACACACAGAATGGTTCCACACAGCTGTGTGAAATGGATTTGTATCACTGAGATAAAACAACAAAAAAACTATTTTTTTTAATTTTTTTATATATATATTTTTTTAACGTGATGTGCAGAAACTATCAGAGAGCAAACTCAGCCCCTGCTGACTGTGGCTATTTTGACTGCAACCCAGACAAATGTCGCACAGAGATTTTTGTAATGTAGCTGTATAAGTGAGAGCAAAAGACCTTTTTCACTGACGTGATGTACAGAATGGGTCACCTGGACAGAAAATACGGATTGTGCTTTGTATATAGGTAGATAAGTTAGAGCAAAATTACGTATGTTATTACGTACCGTGCAGTATGGAGCAATTACACGGAAACTATTAGATTAGGCAGACTTGGTCTGCTTAATTGCAACCCAGACAAATGTCGCACAGAGATTTTTGTAATGCAGCTGTATAAGTGAGAGCAAAAGACCTTTTTCACTGACGTGACGTACAGAATAGGTCACCTGGACAGAAAATACGGATTGTGGTAACTGAACAGTTGAACTGTGACACACAGAATGGTTCCACACAGCTGTGTGAAATGGATTTGTATCACTGAGATAAAACAACAAAAAAACTATTTTTTTATATATTTATATATATATATATATATATATATATATATATATATATATATATATTTTTTTTTTTTTTTTAACGTGACGTGCAGAAATTATCAGAGAGCAAACTCAGCCCCTGCTGACGGTGGCTATTTTGACTGCAACCCAGACAAATGTCGCACAGAGATTTTTGTAATGCAGCTGTATAAGTGAGAGCAAAAGACCTTTTTAACTGACGTGACGTACAGTATGGGTCACCTGGGCAGAAAATACGGATTGTGGTTTGTGGTGAGTGGACAGCTGAACTGTGACACACAGAATGGTTCCACACTGCTGTATGAAATGGATTTGTATCACTGAGATATAACAATAAAAAAATGGCGATAGCTGCACTACTAGTGCCAGCTAGCCTAGCCAGGAGACAAAAAAAATGTCTTGTAGCCCTTAGAAGGGCTGTTGGGTTCTTTTGAGATCACTCCTGCCTAACAAAGAACTAAATGCAGGCCCTAACACTCTCCCTGAAACGCAGCAGCTCTATCCCTAACGACATCCAGACAGCATCTGAGCCGAGCACCGCGGGCAGTCACTACTATATTCCAGGGTCACCTGATCAGGCCAGCCAACCCCTGCTATCGACATGTAAGGACCCCACGTGATGCTGGGTGTACCGCAGAGTCTCCTGGCTTGTGATTGGCTGAGTTTATAGGCGCCAAAAATGCACAATGCGGAAGTTGCCATTTCCTCGAGCATGGCAAGATACTCGTCCGAGCAGCGAGTACTTCCGAGTACCATAATACTCGAACGAGCACCAAGCTCGGACGAGCATGCTCGCTCATCTCTAGTGATCACCTGTTGTTGTTATGTAAGCCACAACATCTGTAAAGGCATATAATCAAAGGGCTTTCCAGTAGGGTGTATAGCGGGGTCTACTCAATCCACATCATGGGTCCAGCCATCCAGGCTTCAAGACATGAAGAAACAGTAAACTGAAGAACAGTAGCACAGATCAAAAATATCCCTGGAAATTGTGCTGAAGCAAATAAAAGCGGTCCTTATTGAAGTATGATTAAAACTCCATAAATAAAATGTATTTTGAGGTCTTGCCCATTCTTCAGTTACAAAGTACAATCAGTGTAATATGGATAGGAAGAAAAAACGTATGATGTTGTAACCTTAAAAGGATTGTCCCATGAAAAATATTCTACTGTTTTCAAACCAGCACCTGGATCTGAATTCTACTGTAACTGCAAGTAATTGAAAATGTAGCTTAGTTATTCAATAAATTGTATCTGCATAGCGCCACCTTTTGGTTTTTCTCTTATTTCTTTGCCCTGCTCACTGAGAAGGGCGCACATGCTCAGTTTAATCTTCCAACTGCCTCCTGAGCTGTGATAAGAACCACTGAGCTGCCCACTGAGCTGCATAAGAAAAGACACTCCCCTTGAGCTTGATATAAATCTAGCAGAACAATAAATAGGGAGGTCTTTGGATCCATGTGAAGTACAGGGCTTGTTCCAGATTTGTTAGAGAGAGAGACTGTCATGTACTATAAGATGTCGGATTTTCATTTTTTACATTAGTCATGGGATAGCCCCTTTACGGCTGGGTTCACATCAGGTTTTTGACATCCATTTAATGTATATGTTGGAATTAAAAAGGATATAAAAGCGTAACACACCACCCTTTGTATCCTGCAGAGTTCAGTTAAAAAAAACCTATATGTTAACGTATACCTTTTTTTTTACAATGGAACTCAATGGTGAAGAATGTATGGCATCAGTCTGAGGCATCCGTATAATGTATACTTTTTTTGTACACATTAAACGGATGACAAAGACGTGATGTGAATCTACCCTAAGACCTCTAGTGCTCAACTGACAGTTCTGTACCGGTGGAAAGTGTATCAGACTGTAAAAATGTGAAAAAAACTGTGGAACATGCAGCTCTTGGGACACTACCATAGAGGTATGAGCTGTCCTATGAATCTATCTGTCATAAATTGTCACATCAAGAAAAAAAACTCCATGCACTCTGTACTGCAATTTGATACATGTGGTCATGATGCATCTGAGCATCTGTTGTAATGATCACAATTTAGTCACCAGAGGAACAAAATTGTACCTGGTTGTCCAGGAGGGCCCATGAGAAGTTGGAATTAAGTTCAGGAAGTAAACTGTACAATAAGAAACATACATTTCTTTTCCTCTCACCTTCACTGGGATTTTGACATAATACTTACGAGGCTAAAAAGGGACTGACAAAAGAGAAGACATCCCTTCAATTAACGAAACCTAATGTAAACACAGTCATCAATAAGAAATAAAGACTCAAAATTGTGAAAATGGCGAATTTTGAAGTATCACATAACCTGTTTCTCAGGCTTTCATTCCTTTAATCGAACTTAGGGGCACATTTATTATAACCAGTGTTTTAGACGCCGATCTTAATAAAGGCCTATAGCTGGCAGAGGATCCGCCCAAGTTATGAAGAGGTTACAGGCCTCTACCTAACTTCGGCACCCAGAGCCAATTCTTAATGTAAGACAGCTTCCGAGGTGTAAAACAGGTGTGGAAAATGGTCAATGAGACAGGCCTACTGGCTCGTCCCCTTCCCCACCCACAGTTTTATAACTGGTGTGAGAGGGGCTAAGGCGTCTTTCACACTTGCGGCAGCACGGATCCGGCGGGTGAAGGGTGCCGCCGGATCTGTGCTGCCGCAGGTACACGTGTGGGGCCGGAACCGCGCTCCGGCCCCACACCTGTAAGACACTGTGTTGAGGAGGGGAAGGGGGGTTAAACTTACCTTTCGCTGCAGCTCCTGACCTGTCCCAGCGACGAGGAGGAAGACGGCGCGCACAGTGGTAAGTTTCACCACAGCGCCACCTGCTGGAGGGAGCTGACAGGGAAAAGGTAAAGGGACGTATCCATCATGAACTCCATTGAAAGTCAATGGAGGACGGATCCGTTTTACTATTGTGTTATACCGAACGGATCCGTCCCCATTGACTTGCATTGGGGGACATTCCGGATCCGTCTTGGTGCGGATGCCCAGACCGGAAAGCAAACTGCAGCATGTTGCGGTTTGCTCTCCGGTCTGGAGACTGAAGATAACTGAACGGAATGCTTTTAGGAGCATTCTGTTCTCTTCAGTTCAGTTTTGTCCCCATTGACAATGAATGGGGGCAAAACTGAAGCGTTTTTTTCCGGTATTGAGCCCCTATGACGGAACTCAATACCGGAAAAATAAAACGCTAGTGTGAAAGTAGCCTAAGTCACAGATAATGACACAACTAATGGTTGCGCCTCCATCTGTGCCTGAAATACACCTAGTTTAGGCATATTTCAGCTTAGTAAATGACCCCCTTAGTTTGGACTTTTTAAAGCATAAATGGACAAATAATATGGAGTGCAGACTAGATATGAAACTATTGATGGGCTGAAGAAAATGCTTTCATCAGCACAAAATAAAAAAGTTATAACATATTGTGAATTATGTACAACAACCTTTAATACATGACACTTCATAAAAATGAATACATTTTAGCAGTTAAGATAACACTACAATTAACCTTTATGCACAAATGTTGTGGGAAGTAATTAGAATCTTGCTGATATGAACCATGGCTGGCTAAAGTTAATACTAGACAAGTTTTAAAATGAAGCCTTGACATACTGGCACATACATACAATTCTCTTCTGTGGCTGATATTGAAGGCCATAAAGAAGACGCATTGTTCTTTCATGTGTTACTTTTACGCTTGTGATTTCTTTTTCTTTTTTTTTTTATTTTATCTCCAGCAGACTTCTGTGTTAAATAATAATGAAAGTGTCTCTCGTAGAGGCTTTTGTCTCAGAAGGTGCACGCACATGGAGAGCACAGGGTAGAAAAAAAAATGTGCAGAACGATTCAACATCATCGGAGGCATTAAACCTGGAAACGTCTATCCTAATTGGATTATATTGGGCAGGAAATCTCTGTAGCATGCTGGGCAAATGACCCTGAAAGTTTCAATTTAACTCTAATACAAAGACAAAAAAATCCACCTAGAAAAAAAAAGATATTTTTGAATATCTGATGTACTAGCCTTTTCCTGTAATAAGCATCAATAAAGAAAGATATTTTTCATGGATCATTTTATTAAAACATACCTTTCAGAACCATAAATATATCTTCTTTTACAAGCTTAAAAAAAGACCTTGGTTCTAATAACATCACATAGAGCTGCCAGTTCAGTAACTTTTAAAAGAATAAAGGTAATAAAATAGAATCACATTTTACATTTGTGTTCTTTTTTTTTTGTTCCAACACCATGGAACAATTTCCACTGAAGATGCAAGGACTGGGAATTCTTAACCAAAAACTAATAGTCTATAATTTTACAGCAGGATATTACAGAAAAATTGAGTAGTCCGGGCAAATTTTTCGGTTTTACAGAGTTACATCTTGCCTGTGATTCTAATTTACATTTTCACGTATTCTTAAGTGCCTTTCAAATTATTTACCTAGATATTTATTTATTTCACGGCTCCCTGCTGAGCAATGAGTGGTTGGTAATTCATCCATCTGTCTTCCTTGCGCTATTTAACTATTTATCATGTCAATCACTGTGCCACTTCTGAATAGAGGGATACTATAATAATATTTAATGATTCTGCTGACACATTTTCACTCTGTTTTGCCTAATGACCTACAAACTATTTTCTTGTTTGACAAGAATGCATTAGCAGTATATTGATGCATGCTATCTGATCTGGTTCTGTTTGTAACTTTGCATTTGGACTTAATATTTTTTTTTATTAAAATCCATTATTCTCATGCCAGAATAGATTAAAATAGTACTCTCCAAATGAAAATGAATAGCATTCTGAGACAATATATGTTGCTGCAAGTCAAAAACATCATTATCTTGCTTCAAACAGCACAAATAACTTGGATTTATTGGCAACCATCTATACAGATTCCCAGATCTTACAGATGTCCTAATAATTCTAAATTAGTTGGAAAAAGTTCTGCTGGGGAACAACAAATAATACTGAATACTGGCTCAATTGGATCTGGTTTCATATTTTACTACACTCTTGAATGATACAAGTAACATTTCAATGTGGAAGCATGGTTGGTTATCACAGAGATAAGCGTCTAACTTTACATTTTTGATTTAAGGACTCTTTACATGCAGCGACCCAGCAGGCAATTCTCGGAAATTCCTGCATGTCAGAGGAAGCGAGAGCTGCATTTAAATGCAGCAATTATTTCCTCTTTAGGCCTTGTTCACACTTCAGCTTTTTAATCAGTTATTTCCATCAGTTATTGTAAGCCAAAACCAGGTGCGGGTCAAAAACACAGAATAGGTGCAGATCTTTTCATTATACCTTATGTCTGTGTAGCCTCCACTCCTGGTTTTGGCTCACAATAACCGATGGAAATAACTGATCAAATAACTGATGTGTGAACAAGCCCTTATGGGGACAAGTGATCGCTGCTGTGATTGCTCATCCCTGTAGAGAATTGTTGTTTCTGGGTAGCAGATCTCTGTTTACTCAGGATGATCTGCTGCCCAGAAACAATGATTTTGGTGTACACATTACTGATGTTTTCACCTGATAAACAAGTGTTTGCTCATTCATTGGGTGATTGGTGGCAGGGCAATTACCGTTCTTAGGAACGCTCCTTCATCATTGGCCTGTGTGAAGGGTCATCTTTGGGGACATTTTTTTAAACACTGCATTCTACTCATTGTTGGTTAAGAATCATTGTTTTCAATTGTTCTTTATTAAAATTTTCAACAGTTTTTTCAATAGTTTGCAGGCTTGCATGCTCTCTGCTTCACAATGAATCTGCTCTATGGACTGGATTTGTAGCCCTTATCGGTACATTCCAAACAGCTCATAAACACACATTATAGCTATATTCTTATCATTTTGATAAGAATTTAGTTTAAATGAGTGTTTATGAGCTGTCAAGAGTTCAGAGATACAGATCCAACCTCAAAAGTCACTCCCTGATGGTAGAATGAAGTGGATAGTCACCTAGTCAGCAAATGCACTGAAAACAGAAAGCTGCAGAAGAAAAACCGTTATAAGTTTTTAATAACGACCAATTAAAGAGGACCTGTCACCACTCCTGACATGCCTGTTTTAATAGCTTCATGTATTCCCCATCTAATAACAATTGTGGAACATCTATTCTTATGTCTGCATGTTGAACCATTCCTTTATTATTTGCACTAGAAGTTATGAATGAATTGCTAGCAGTTTGCAGTAAGGGTACAGAGAAGCAGTAATAGGTTGGGGGGGGGGGGGTGTATCTGCACAGTTTGAACAAGGCTGCACTGATTGGATAGAGTGAGTCTGTGCAGGTACACCCCCCCCCCAACTTGTCACCTCCCCTCTGTTCCTTTACTGAAGGCAAATAGCAATTCATTCATAACGTCTAGTGCAAATAATAGGAAGGAATAAAAGGAATGGCACAATATACAGACATAAGAATAGATGGGGAATGCCTGAAGCTATTAAAAATGGCATGTCAGGTGTGGTGACAGGTCCTTTTTAAAAAAATATTTTTAGCCAAAAACTAGTAGAATGCAATAATTAAAAAAATGCCCCCAAAGCTGTCCATGGCCTTTAACCTCTTCCCAACGAGGAAGGGACTTGCCGCCCAGCGCCGTAACAGTATGGTGCGCTGATCGGGCGGGATCAGGCTGTGCCCAGTAGCCGAACCCCTGCTGTATGCCCCAGCATCAGTGAAAACACCGATGCCGGCACATTAACCCTTCATGTGCCGCGGTCATGGGGTGTTGCCGTATTCAGGAGAAAATGGGTAACAAATTATGGGGTGCTTTTCTCCTGTTACCCCTTGTGAAAATGAAAAATTTAGGGCTAAAGCAACATTTTATTGGAAGAAATGAAACTTTTCACTTTCACAGCTGTTTCCAAATTCCGTAAAACGCTTAGGGGGTCAAATTGGTCAGAACCCCCCTTAATATATTCTTTGAAGGGTGTAGTTTCCAAAATGGGGTCACTTTTTGAGGGTTTCCACTGTAGGGGTACGTCAGGGTCTCTCAATTACAAAATGGTGCCTAAAAACCATTCTAGCAAAATCTGCCTCCAAAATTCGTATGGCGCTCCTTTTCTTCTGACCACTATCACAAACCGATAGAGACGTTTACCACCACATATGGGGTATTTCTACCAAAAAAAGTGAACACCTCAAGGGTTAACAAAGTTTGTAACATCAGTTTTTTATAATTTGAGGGGTGTAGTTTCTAAAATGGGGTCATTTATGGGTGGTTTCCATCACGTAAGCCCCTCAAAATCACTTTATAACTGAATTGGTGCTCAAAAAATGGTTTTGGAAATTTTGTTGAAAATTTGAAAAATGGCTTCTAAACTTCTAACGTCCTAAAAAAGTAAAATGACATTTATAAAATGATGCCAACATAAAGTAGACATATGGGGAATATAAAATAATAACTATTTTTGGAGGTATTACTATGTATTTAGAAAATAGAGAAATTGAAATTTGGAAATTTGCAAATGTTTCCAAATTTTGGGTAAATTTGGTATTTTTTTTATAAATAAAAATGAAATATTTTGCAACAAATTTACTACTGTCGTGAAGCACAATATGTGACAAGAACACAATCTCAGAATGGCCTGGATAAGTAAGAGCATTCCAAAGTTATTACCACATACAGTGACACATGTCAGATTTGCAAAAAATTGCCTGGGCAGGAAGGTGAAAACAGGCCTGGGGTTGAAGGGGTTAAAGAGGTTTTGTGGTGTACATCAACATCCTTTAAAATAATCATTTATTAAGATAGCTATAACTTTATAATGTATTTATTTTACATGTATTGATCCTATCTTCCATTCTTGGCTGTGATCACATGATCATGTCCATGTAGCGCTTTCTTATTTCCTATGATGTTATGTCCATGGACGTGTCAAAGCAGCTGGGCGATGCTGGAGCTGTGGCAGAGACAGAAAAAGTGCATCATGGGTTTAGTTGGATACAGCAATCGGAAATGCTTAATAAAAGATGGAAACAAACAAATGTGTATATGGTGAATACAGGTTAGGAGAGTCCAAATTGAAAAAAAGCATGGGGAAGATATTAATCCTGGAAATCCCCTTTAAGGGTGTACTTTTAAATGTCTGTGAGTGGTATCATCCAACATTTCATACATTTGAACAGCTCAGGGTCCATTACAACCACACTGACATCTTCATCTGCCATTTTTTGACAATGCTCAAATTCTTATGTTCGGCAAAATAACAACATGTTCCAGTAAAGTCAAATTACTGCATTACTGCGTGGCTACTTTGAAGAACCTAGAATATAAGACATATTTTCAGTTGTTTCACACTTTTTTCTTAAGTATATAATTCCACATGTGTTAATTCATAGTTTTGATGCCTTCAGTGTGAATCTACAATTTTCATAGTCATGAAAATACAGAAAACTCTTTGAATGAGAAGGTGCGTCCAAACTTTTGGTCTGTACTGTACGTCAGGGGGCACACCAAACAAATATAGAACAAAAGAGTGCAAAAATATCACTATTTAAATTCGAAAAAAAGACAAAACCGCATAGACACAGCTGCACTTCTAGACAAAAACTATAAACACTATAATTTATTGAGCAACACAAAGCAAAAAATTAAAACACACAAATACGTCCCATTCACATACCGAAAAATACCAACTCCTAAATTAGGACATAAATATGCCGCCAAATGAGTAAAAAATACATAATAAATATGACATCAAAAAGGTACAAAGTATATACTCATCTAACATAAATGTAGGCCAGCATGGTATATGGGTCTGACGCCCCACTCGTATCGCCGGATCGACCATCTTCCGCAGGGGTAATGAACATTCTAAAAGATCACAAATGAAGAGTAGTTTAAAAAATTGTGCATTTCAAAACTTTCACCAGTGGTGTGCCTCCTCACTGTACGTGCCATGTGGCAAGAGGATATGCAACACTTATGACGGGTTTACATGGCCTCATTGTCGAGCACGTTATTGGAGATGAACGTTCCTATGAATGCTCATTCCCGGTATTCTGCCTGGTGCACCTGTTTGTTCGCACAATTAAATTATTGTTTCTGGGCAGTAGATCGTGCTGTCTGAACAGCACTGTGCTGCCCAGAAACTAGGCAGCTGTATGAGGGCGAGTGATCTCAGTAGTAATCCCTTATTCTCATACTGTGGAGGTGATCGCTGCATGTAAATGCAGTGCTTAACCCCCACTGAATAAGCAGCCTGTTGTCAGGAAGGAACACTTCCCATGTAAACCCACCATTACATTTAGGATGATTAGGCTTGAAGATGCCTCTTATCTCAGGAAAGAATGAGTCCCGATGGTCTGACCTACTTTGTTTGGGCTGTTTCAACCTACTAGGGGCGAGGTGTCTTTTAATCCTCCTTGCTCTCTTATTAGTGATTTTTGGCTGAACTGGTAGTAAAAATATTTCCTCATAACTCTTCTGAGTGTGAGACTGATTGTAAGTGGTAATGAAATTGGTGCTATACTCTTTTGATTTTTTGTGTTCGTTACTTTAGTCGTTGGCAGTGCATTGTCAGCATATTTATTTGTCTTTCTAATAATTCCCTTCCCTCCCATTCCTGTCACTAAGTATGGACTACGGCATTCAGTTCAGCTCTGTCCTTGGTGCCTTTCAACACATTTTATCCTTATGTGCATTTTCGAGTCTGCAATACTACTGCTTTAATGTTCACGCTTCTCAATATCCAGTAGTGACACATATTGCATCCATTGACACCTACCAACCAGAGGGTGTGCTGATCTCATTGTGTCCTCCATTACCATCCATGAGCTGCTGCCTTTTTAGACTGATTAAAATGAGTTCAGTCACCTTTGTAGCTATGTATTATACTTTTTAGTATACAGTCATGGCCAAAAGTTTTGAGAATGACACAAATATTATATTTTCACATGATCTCCTGCCCTCTGGTTTTTATGTGTGTTTGTCAGATGTTTTTATCACATACAGAAATATAATTGCAATCATATTATGAGTAACAAAAGCTTATATTGACAGTTAGAATGAGTTAATGCAGCAAGTCAATATTTGCAGTGTTGACCCTTCTTCTTCAGGACCTCTGCAATTCTCCCTGGCAAGCTCTCAATCAACTTCTGGACCAAATCCTGACTGATAGCAGTCCATTCTTGCACAATCAATGCTTGCATTTTGTCAGAATTTGTAGGTTTTTGTTTGTCCACCCGTCTCTTGATGATTGACCACAAGTTCTCAATGGGATTAAGATCTGGGGAGTTTCCAGGCCATGGGCCCAAAATCTCTATGTTTTGTTCCCTAAGCCATTTAGTTATCACCTTTGCTTTATGGCAAGGTGCTGCATCATGCTGGAAAAGGCATTGTTGATCGCCAAACTGCTCTTGGACGGTTGGGAGAAGTTGCTCTCGGAGGACATTCTGGTACCATTCTTTATTCATGGCTGTGTTTTTAGGCAAGACTGTGAGAGAGTCGATTCCCTTGGCTGAGAAGAAACCCCACACATGAATGGTTTCAGGATGCTTTACAGTTGGCATGAGACAAGACTGGTGGTAACGCTCACCTCGTCTTCTCCGAATAAGCTGTTTTCCAGATGTCCCAAACAATCAAAAAGGGGATTCATCAGAGAAAATGACTTTACCCCAGTCCTCAGCAGTCCACTCCCTGTACCTTTTGCAGAATATCAGTCTGTCCCTGATGTTTTTTCTGGAGAGAAGTGGCTTCTTTGCTGCCCTCCTTGAGACCAGGCCTTGCTCCAAGAGTCTCCGCCTCACAGTGCGTGCAGATGCACTCACACCTGCCTGCTGCCATTTCTGAGCAAGCTCTGCACTGCTGGTAGCCCGATCCCGCAGCTGAAACACTTTTAAGAGACGGTCCTGGCACTTGCTGGTCTTTCTTGGGCGCCCTGGAGCCTTTTTGGCAACAATGGAACCTCTCTCCTTGAAGTTCTTGATGATGCGATAGATTGTTGACTGAGGTGCAATCTTTCTAGCTGCGATACTCTTCCCTGTTAGGCCATTTTTGTGCAGTGCAATGATGACTGCACGTGTTTCTTTAGAGATAACCATGGTTAACAGAAGAGAAATAATGATGCCAAGCACCAGCCTCCTTTTAAAGTGTCCAGTGGTGTCATTCTTACTTAATCATGACAGATTGATCTCCAGCCCTGTCCTCATCAACACCCACACCTGTGTTAATGGAGCAATCACTGAAACGATGTTAGCTGGTCCTTTTAAGGCAGGGCTGCAATGATGTTGAAATGTGTTTTGGGGGATAAAGTTCATTTTCTAGGCAAATATTGACTTTGCAAGTAATTGCTGTTAAGCTGATCACTCTTTATAACATTCTGGAGTATATGCAAATTGCCATTATAAAAACTGAAGCAGTAGACTTTGTAAAAATTAATATTTGTATCATTCTCAAAACTTTTGGCCATGACTGTAGTTTCCTGTGGGCACTCCCACCTCCCAGGGCCAGACACCTGTGTATATTCAAATGTACATGTATATAAATGGAAGTGTTGTATGAAGGCTGCTTATATGTCCATTTGCATCTGAAGAAGTTGTGTCCCCGAAATTCGTTATCTTTTGGAATTTGTTAAAGCAAGATCGATTTACATCTGGATGAGCACTTGAGTCCCTGCAGCTTAGGCTACTTTCACATTAGCGTTTTTGAATTCCGTTATTGAGCTCCGTCATAGGGGCTCAATACCGGAATAAAACACTTCAGTTTTGTCCCCATTCATTGTCAATGTGGACAAAACTGAACTGAAGACAACGGAATGCTCCTGAAAGCATTCCGTTCCGTCTTCAGACGGGAGAGCAAACCACAGCATGCTGCGGTTTGCTCTCTGGTCTGGGCATCCTCACCAAGACGGATCCGGAATGACCCCCAATGCAAGTCAATGGGGACGGATCCGTTTGGTGTGACACAATGGTAAACGAATCCGTCCTCCATTGACTTTCAATGGGGGTCATTTCGGATCCATTTTCCTGCAATTTCCCCTCCCTCCAGCAGGTGGCGCTGTGGGTAAACTTACCCTTGTGCGCGCCGTCCTCCTCCTGCTGTCCGGGCCTATGTAAGTATATATGTATGTATGTATGTAAGTTTATGTATGTGTAAGTGTAAATGTATGTATGTATGTATGACACGTGTGGGGCCGGTTCGCGGTTCCGGCCCCACATGAGCACCTGCAGCAGCACGGATCCGGTGGCACCCTTCACCTGCTGGATCCGTGCTGCCGCTAATGTGAAAGTAGCCTTACTGTGGTAACCTGAGGTCCTCCATACACCATTACTCACATCTGGATCATCACTGTGGACACCTGCTGCTGGTTTTAATCCAGAAATATATAAGATATAAGCTCACATAGTGGTAGTGGGTATACACAACCAAAGAAGGTGAAAGTTAGTATATAGTACTAGAACCTATTTGGTATCATTAATCGTGTTGGATCTAGTACTATTTACCTTTGGTACCACTTGACTATACTACTTGACCCAGCGCTGTTGTCTTTTTATCTTTTTTACAGAATCCTGCAGGAGCCAGGTCATTCCAGTGGTGCTTTCATGGATGAGGACGAAAAGCTAAAATAAAAGGTAAGGTATTCAAAGTTTGCTTTTTCCTCTCTACTGCTTGTTTAGTCACTGTTGATGTTGAAAAATTTGTCAGCAGACAGATAAGATACAGATTGCAGACTTAGAGGGAATATATAAGAAAATCACAAGTTTATATGCTAAATCTATTTAAACAAATGGCAGTATTTTGTTTAGCTTTTCTTCTCATCATTTACATGAAAAAATCCTGAAATGTGCCACAACAGTCTAGTTTGTAGTGCTTACGCCTCGGCACTCATCTCATTATCATCAAAGGCAGGATTACAATGAAAGGCAACACCTCAGTTTTAAAACTGGAGGCACATAATGTAGAATCTACAATTAACAACAGGTTCATGCACACAAAACTTTCCCTTAAAAGTCAATGAGTCATTTAGAAGTATATTATTAACTATTAATTGTTAAGTATAAAAACTCCATATCAGTGTGCACTTACACTAAAGTTATAGAGTGTTGTACTGAATTCTATAAAATACCCACAGCAGGATTTGATTCAATATTATACATAATGTTTTGTGTGTATACAGTCATGAGAATTACACAAATTTTGGTTTTTCACAAATTTTGCTGCTTCAGTGTTTTTAGATCTTTGTGTCAAATGGTATACAAGTACAATTATAAGCATTTCTTAAGACTGATAAATTTTTTTTTTTTTTTACTTTTATTGACAAATACAAGTTATTCAAAGACTCAGTATTTCCAGTGTTGATCCTTCTATTTCAAGACTTCTGCGGTTTGCTATGGAATGCTGGAGATGAGCTTCTGGGCCAAAACCTGACTGATGGCAACACATTCTTGCCTAATCAGTGCTTAGAGTTTATCAAAACGCTGTGTTTTTGTTTGTCCACTTGTTTTTTAAGGATTGCCACAAGTTCTCAATAGGATTGAGATCTATGGAGTTTCCTTGCCATAGACCCCACATTTTAATGTTTTGTTCATCAAGCCACTTAGTATTCACTTTTGCCTTGTGATATGTTGTTCCTTCATGCTGGAAAAGCATTGTCCATCACCAAATTGATCCTGGATCATTGGGAGAAGTTGCTTTTGAAGGATGTTTTGATACCCCTCTTTATTCGTGGCAGTATTCTTAGGTAAAAGTGTAAGTCAGCCCACTCTCTTGGATGAGAAGCAACCCCACACATGAATAGTCCCAAGATGCTTTACTGTTGGCATGACATAGGGATAAATGTAATCATGAGAATAATGTAACTGGGTGAGTGCTGAGTCTCCCAATAAACTATAAAAGATGATGAGTACTAAAAATTAACTTCTCTAGTTCATTTCATTGGGGGACCCAGAAGACTGTTAGACGTATGATGCCAGCAATAACTTGCAACCAAGAGAGGCAGCTCAGAAAGCAAAAGTGTATGCCCTGGAAAACATTGGGAAGGTGTAAAGAGAAGACCAGATAGCAAGCAGCCTTGCATACCTGTAGATAAGGGGTCCAATAGTGCACTGCCCAAGAGGCATCCACAGAACTTGTAGAATCTGTTGTGACTCAAATGTTCCTTTATGTGATATTCCTCACCAGTAGACAAGTGGATCCACTGATAGAACCTTTTGGAAGACAAAGGAGACCATCTGGGAAGATACCGTAGATCTGAATGGCTCTACACAAATCTAGATGTTATATAGACTGTGCTCTGGGATAGGAAGGAGAGAAACAAAAAAGAACAATATTCTGAAACCAGGGCCTATATTAGATGCCACAGTCAGGCCATACAATGCAATCACTTAGCACAGGACCAGCAAGAAGAGTGCTGTCATTGCCCAAGCCCCAACCGTAGGGTAGGCAGACCAGGAAAAGAAATCTGAAGACACAAGACAAAAGAGTAAGGGCCCAGTTAAAAAAGTGAAACAGCCCTGGGAGGAAAAAAGCCACCTCCCCAGTACAGAAGGCCTGGTAATAGGAACAGAACGTATTCTTGGAAGGCGACCAGTGATACCATTTACACTGGTCGCCTTCCACATTAGGGGACAAAAGGAAGACAGTGTTGTCTGTCTCCCACCTAGAAGGGAAATGAGAAAAAAAAAACCTCACAAAATAAATGCAGAATTAAGTGAGATGCACGGAAGTCTCCCTCCAACGGGCACTAAGCGGAAACTAATTCACTCAGTGTCTGCAGGTGGTGTACAGCCTGTATGAGAGGAGCTAAAACTTGTGGCTCAGCATCTACTTTTTAGTGACAGCAGCCTATACTCATGGTCTTCTGCATTCCTCAATGAAATAAATAGATCTTAAGCCGCCTGAACAAATTGAACAACCAAAAATCTCTGGGAAAGGGTATGAGCCTTTGGCACATCTCCGATTTTAGCTACTGAACATCCTAAGCAATGTGCTATTGGGTGGAATGACCCTTCCTTCTTGTGTCTAATATTCAGTAACAGAAATCTCTGAGCATTGCCACCACATGTTGCTATCATTGGTGGTCCAATATTACGGACTTCAGTAATGTGGTCTTGTTGCACATACCAGAATATACTGTAAATCTGACCGGACAGGCTCTGTAACTCTATATAGAAATAAAGAGCCAGTTCCATTATATGGCTTATTGATTTTACTCCAAGATTTTTGGATGGCAATTGCAAAAACATTTCCTTCTTTTGGTGGGCAGAATAGAACTGAGTGATGTGCTATTCTACCAAATACAAAAATAGAAACCCGATGTTCTAATATTACCACTGATGACAGAAAATGTTCTAAACAGCAGCCATTACCTGTAATGCTCTCTATACATTAAAGGTGTTGGATGCTCTATCTATAAAGTTCCTAATATGCTGGAAACTGTATGTACAATGAAATTAAATGGCATGCCCCTCATAATTCTGCTTGTTTGCTTAGCTAGCTCTTCATTGGGCAGGATCTGTAGTTTCAGCAACTGCACGCTGCATTTCTGATTCTAACATTTCAAATGCCTTCATGCTTTACATTCCTCCCTATAAACATCACAGTACACACTCCTTACAGTGTAATACATAGAGGCGCATAGTACATAATGGTACACTGTACAAACCAAATAAGTCGTGTCCCCAAAACTACTTCTTCTAAGACCTGTCCTGAACTCTGTAAGCGGGGTTGAAGTTCCTAACTCTGGAAGACCAGATGACAAACCCCGAGTTGAGCCCTTTTCACTCTCCGCACTTGCTGCTTGCTACTGGATCCATAGTAACTTTCAGATTAGGCTTCAGTAATTAGGCGAAGAACCAAAGATCTTCGTATAGGTTACACTGGGGTGGGTCTCTGCACTGATAGAAGCTGCACATGCACATTTTTTATGGAAGAAGTTGTAGTTTTTAATGGTGTGATTTTGGGGAACTCAAAAAAAATCTTTATTCTCTGGGTCATAGCGATAACAAATACATATAGTTTATTTTATGTTTTACTACTTAAATAAAACCCCTTTTATTAAAAAAGGAAGAAAATGTTTTTGCATCGCCGCTTCCCAAGACCCATAACTTTTTTTATTTTTTTCTATGGAGTTGTGAGAGGGCTTGATTTTTTGCAGGACGACTTGTAGTTTTGATTGTATAATTTTGGGGTTAATTATGCTTTTTGATCGCTTGTTATTACTTTTTTTCTGTGGCGACTAAGAATAAATTAGTCACGGACGTGACGACATCAAAGATGTCGTGGAGATTTTATTTTTACAATTTTTCATTCCTGCTGGAAAACACTCAAGGCTGGCTTGGGGCCTATCGGCATTTGCAGGGTGCCGATGGGAGACAGAGGAAGTCCGCTCCCTCTGTCACCGCTTATATGCGGTGGGCGCAGGGTACTTTGGGCATAAATGTGAAGTGTTTGGGGCACAGATAAAAAAAATGTAATTATGAAAGAGGAAAAGAGAACACTTTAACCCCTTCCTGATCAGCGGCGGGCGTCCGGCTGTGCCTGTTTGCCGGACCCCTGCTGTATGCATCGGTGAAAACACAGATGCCGGCGCATTAAGCCTTCATGTGCCGAGATCAGTGCTAACCATGGCACATGGTATGTGTGCGGCCTGCAGGGGGAGTCCATCGGGTCCCCGCGCTGCTGTGAGCTGACAGTGAGCTGTCAGTGAGCTGTCAGTGTATTACTGTGTGTAATTCACTTACAGCCAATGTATTACAATACAGGAGTATTGTAATGCATTGTAAAGGGGATCAGACCCCCAAAAGTTAAAAAATGTGAAAAACAAAAGTGAAAAAGTTAAAAAATAAAGTAAAAAAAAAAAAAAGTAAAAAAAAAAAAAGTAAAAAAAGCGCCCTTTTCCAAAAATAAAGTAAAAGAAATTGTAGGAAAAAAAGAAAAGTATACATATTAGGTATCGCCGCGTCCGTATCGACCGGCTCTATAAAAATATCACATGATCCACCCCCCAGGTGAACACAGTAAGAAAAAAAAAAACAAGAGCCAAAACAGCCATTTTTTGGTCATGTTCCCTCAGAAAAAGTGTAATAGCAGGTGATCAAACAGGCGTATTTAACCCAAAATGGTACCAATTAAGCCGTCATCTTGTCCCGCAAAAAATTAGACCCTACCTAAGACAATCACACAAAAAATAAAAAAAAATATGGCTCTCAAAAATGGCAACACACAAAAAAAGATTTTATTCTGTTCAAAAATGCATCTGATTTGTAAAACGTAACAAAAATAAAAATACACATATTGGGTATCGCCGCGTCCGTAACAACTTGCTCTATAAAAATATCACATGATTTGCCCCTTCAGGTGAATGCTATAAAACATTTTTTTTTAAAAACTATGCCAAAAAAAGAGTTATTTTTTTCACCTTGACTCACATAAAGTGTCATACCAAGCGATCAAAAAGTCTTATGTACCCCAAAATGGTACCACATTATATTCCCCCTCAGGTGAACTCTGTAAAATTTTTAAAAAAAAACTATGACAAAAGAGGAATTTATTGCTCACCTACCCTCACAAAAAGTGTAATAGCAGGCGATCAAAAAGGCATATGTACCCTAAAATGGTACCAATCAAACCGTCATCTTGTCCCGCAAAAAATGAGATCCTACCTAAGACAATCTCCAGAAAAATTAAAAAAAATAGGACAGTTAGAAAATGGCAACACAAAAACAAGATTTAATTCTGTTCAAAAATTCATTTACTGTGTAAAACTTAACAAAAATACAAATGTTAGACATATTGGGTATTGCCGCGTCTGTAACAACTGCTCTATAAAAATATCACATGATTTGCCCCTTCAGGTGAATGCTATAAAACATTTTTTTTTAAAACTATGCCAAAAAAAAGTTATTTTTTTCACCTTGACTCACATAAAGTGTCATACCAAGCGATCAAAAAGTCTTATGTACCCCAAAATGGTACCAATGAAAACGTCACCTCATCCCACAAAATATGAGCCCCCACATAAGACAATAACTCAAAAAAAAAAAATCAATGGCTCCCGCAAACCAATCCACCAAAATCTGTGCTGCAAAATCCATATGGCCTTCCTCCTGTTCTGAGTCCTGCCATGTGCACCCAAAGCAGTTTACCACCACATATTCAGGAGAAAATGGGTAACAAATTATGGGGTGCTTTTCTCCTGTTACCCCTTGTGAAAATGAAAAATTTTGGGCTAAAGCAACATTTTGTTGGAAGAAATGAAACTTTTCATTTTCACAGCCAAGTGTTTCCAATTCAGTCAGTACCCCACTTAATATATTCTTTGAAGGGTGTAGTTTCCAAAATGAGGTCACTTTTTGAGGGTTTCCACTGTAGGGGTACGTCAGGGTCTCTCAATTACAAAATGGTGCCTAAAAACCATTCTAGCAAAATCTGCCTCCAAAATGGTGCTCCTTTCCTTCTAACCACTGTCACAAACCCATAGAGACGTTTACCACCACATATAGGGTATTTCTGTAAACTGCAGAATCAGAGTAATGTATATTGAGGTTTAGTTTGCTGTTAACCCTTGCAGTGTTGCAAGAAAAAAATTGATTAACATGAAAAGTCTGCTTAAAAAATTAAATTTTGAAATTTCGTCTCCATTTACCTTTAATTCTTGTGGAACACCTAAAGGGTTAAAGTTTGTAACGTCAGTTTTGAATAATTTGAGGGGTGTAGTTACTAATATGGGGTCATTTATGGGTGGTTTTCACTTTATATCTGAATTGGTGCTTAAAAAAATGGTTTTTGGAAATTTTGTTGAAAATTTGAAAAATGGCTTCTAAACTTCTAAGCTTTCTCACGTCCTAAAAAAGTAAAACGACAGTTATAAAATGATGCCAACATAAAGTAGACATATGGGGAATGATGACTGATAATTTTATGAGGCATTACTATCTGTCTTAAAAGTAGAGAAATTCAAATTTAGAAAATTGTGAATTTTTCCAAATTTTTGGTAAATTTGGGACTTTTTTAAAAAAATAAAGGAAAAATATATTGACTCAAATTTACCACTGTCATGAAGTACAATGTGTCACGAGAAAACAGTCTCATAATGGCTTGAATAAGTAAAAGTGTTCCAAAGTTATTACCACATAAAGTGACACATGTCAGATTTGCAATAAAATGGCCTGGGCAGGAAGGTGAAAACAGGCCCAGGGTTGAAAGGGTTAATGCAGCTATGTATGTGTATCAATCTCTGACACTATCGAAGTTCACTGATTTGACTTTTAAGGTCAGATTCACTTCTGTGCCGCTTTTCCGTTCCAATATAGAAAAAGAAAAATATGCCAGATACCAAAGTTGCCCAACAGATTCCACTAACTATAATGGGTCCATCAGGTGTCTGCAATTCTGGGAAATTACCACTACCCGCTTTTTTTTGCAGGCATCTGTGACAGATGCTCCCACCAGAACCTCTGCTGCAGATGTGAAATTAGCTTTATAGCACTGAGTTTTGGCATTTGGCATAAACACTGACACAAAAACTGAAATATGATATTTTATTGGAGTTTTTAATTTTATAGTGCTGGATCTTTACTATTCGCTTGTTCTGTTTTCAACAGTATCCTTTCTCTACTGCCACCAATGATCATACTGAGTCTGGACATTAACCCAATGTTGCCCATTATGTGAGGAGGTGCTTGATGGAGTCACTTACTATTAATTTGAGGCACAGGGTGTTATCAATGTCTTACACTAATAATTTTACAGCGGCACCTTGTGGCTGCCACTGCGCCGCATCCCTCTTCTGGCTTGTCTGGTGGTGAGTGCTGAAGTTGGTCTGCCCCAACACACAGGCTGTGGCAAGGCCTCCCCTTCGATCGTAGGATGCACACCCTCTGGTTCTTAGACCGACAGCGAGTGCACACCATAACACACATCAGTTAATGGCTGGCCAGCTTGGGGTATATAAAGTGTAACTAATTTTTTTTTTTTTTGCTAATTTTGTAGGGACAGCGATGGGGAACATTTTCCTAATATAGTTTATTTAGAGTACATTTATAGTAGGAAACTTGCCCAGAAATGTCCCTTAGTAGTGCTCTCTAAATGTATACAATATATTCAAATCTATCTCAAATATATATATATATATATATGTTCATCTCACTGCTATTTCTCACTGATCAGTGATGATTCTGCTGTATCCTTGGCACGCTGAGTAACAAACCAGCTGCCAAGAGATACAAGACAGCGAGCAGTAAGTGCTCACTATTGTCAATGCAGGGAGAAGCTAATCTACAGTATATAAGGACAGTTGTAGTTTCTTCTTTGTTAAGAAAAAGGCAGTGTATTGATTACCACAGCCTGAGTAAAACTGTCACCATTGATTCCTGAACTTTTCAATAGGCTTTGTGGAGTCTGAATATTCAAGGACTTGGATCTCAAAGAAGCATATAATTTAATCCAGATATGTGAGGGCAACAAGTTGTAGAAGGTTTTTAAAAATCGTGATGGTCACTATGAATATTAAGTTATGCAGCCTCTGCAACGCTCCTATGGAGTTCCGTGAGTTTGTAAGTGACATCTTTTGGAATCTCCTGTATCTGTGCCGAGTAGTCTACTTGGATGACATCCCAGTCTTCTCACCTGAGCATTTTTGCACCATTCTCAAGCACATGAGTGGGAACAGATGGTATGTGACATTCAAAAAGGGAATTTTTGAAAACAACTCTCTGCCTTTCCTTGGTTACAGTATCTCCGATTGCAATGAATGAATCCCGAGAAGCTGACTGCAGTTTTGGATTGGCCATGTCCTACTGGCCTACCTGCCATAAAGTGGTTCCTAGGCTTCGCAGTTATTTCTGACAATATATTATGCATTTTTCTACTCTGAAAAGCCCTACCTCTGTTCTTACCTGCAAAGGGATGAATGCCAGGGAGTGGACATCTGAGGCAGAAACTGAAATCCAGAATATTAAGCAGGTCTTCTCTTGATTCTGTACCGCCCCCATGTCTGAGCTGGAGCTGTCCTTAACCAGAAAGGTTCCTCCAGTAAGCCGGTCACCTGAGGTTTCTTCTCTAAGTCCTTGGAGTATAACTAATCCATCGGAGATGAGAAACTGCTAGCCAATAAAGGGGTATTCCGGTTGTGTAAAGTTATCCCCTATCCACAGGATAGGGGATAACTATTAGATCGGTGAGGGTCCTACCGCTGGGACCCCCACCAATCACGAGAGACCCTGAAATGAACAGAGCAGCCGGTCGCATATGTGTGGCCGCTCCAGTCAATGGGAGTTCCATAGATAGCGGAGTACAGTGCTCGGCTATCTCTGGAATTCCTACTGAAATGAATTGAGCGACTGCGTGCATGCTTGACTGGTCGCTCCGTTCATTTCAGGGGGGCTACCGGGGCACGGTGCCCCCATTCTCGAGATTCCCACAATCTAATAGTTACCCCTCATCCTGTGGATAGAGGATAAATTCAAACAACCGGAATATCCCTTTAAGTTTGACCTTGAAGAATGGAGATCTCCTGGGGGGCCACCTATCATCCTGTGGTCATCTATACGGACTATAAGAACCTGCACACTGCTCGACATGTAAATTCCCATCAAGTCTGGTAATTATTATATTTTGCCTGTTTTAATTTTGTCCTCCATTTGCCTGCGGCTGAGAAAAATACCAAGGCTAAAGCTCTCTCGTTCATCTGAGAGCTGACCGGGTGAAGAGGCCTTAGCATGTTATCGACCAAGCTCAAATCATCTCTGTTGCTACTGTTTAGCTTACGAACATTCCGTTTGGCAAGACATATGTTTCTGTGGCCAAGAGGAGATAGGTTGTGGCTTAGGGGCATCATTCCAAAACTGCTGGTCATCCAGGTCTCCATAAGACTTCTACCCTGATTATATGACTGTTCAAGCAGTGACCTGTGACTGCCACTGCTTACGTCCCAGTGGTGTGAACTCACCTCTAGCTCTCCTCATCTTCTCTACGGCGGGGTAGTTCTGACCCTCCATGCTGGTTGTGCCCTGCTTCTTGCCAGCACGACCACTCCTCCTCTGCCCATAAGGTGTATGCACCCTAATCCACTTGGGGCACTTAATCCACCTTCCCCTATGGGACAGTGCCTGAGCAAAAGGTTCTGATCTGCTAGTATCCTGTCTAGGTGTGCTGTTTTATGTTTGTCTACCCATATACCGATTTCTGCCTGTTTTCTGGACTTGGAAGTTTTCACTGCCTGACCTCCGTACTGACCTTGAGCTTCTGCCCTGATGTCTGACTGTTTATCAGATTGTACATACTGTGCCTGCCCTGAATTCAGTCTATTCCTGACTATGGTTTTGCCTGATCCCTCGGTGCTCTGCACCGGTATGTCTTCACCCCTGTGGGTCAGATGTCAACCAGAGAATGCTACAAGAGGTAGTGGCCTGGCGGTGAAGTCCAGACCTGTACACGGGTTAAAGGATGAAAACCAGGGTATTGTCATGATAACAGCCTTAGGAGTAATTCCAAGCTATTCGGTTACCAGTGTGGTCCCACACCCAATATTATTGGTGGCCTACAATTTTTCAAGATATCTGGGATTATGTAGCCTCTTGCACCACCTGTGCACAGAACAAGACTTTGATTAAAAAACTGCAAGTCCTTTGCTTCCTTTGCCAGTGCCTGATGCCCCACAGAAGCACATAGCTATGGATTTTTATAACTGACCTTCCTCTGGATGCCCTGTTATCTGGATAGTGGCCGACTTGGTTTTCTGAAATGGTTAATTTGTACCTCAGTCTGGTCTTCCTTTTATTGGTCTTTTGACCAACTCGTTCACATCGTGTCTGATCGCAGACTTCAAATTGCACTTTCCTTCTGCCAAATATCTGTCCACTAATGAGCAAGTAGAACACATTAATCAGGTCTTGAACAACTATTTTCGACACTTCACTTTTACCTGTCATGATGACTGGGTTGCTTTGCTCCTCTGGGCAGAGTTTCCTACAATAACCTTCCTGGTGAGTCTACCGATAAACCCCCCTTCTTCATAGTCTATGACTGCCAATTGTGGATTCCTCTTACAGTATCTGTCTCCTCCAGAGTTCCAGCATCTGAGTCTACTGTCAATAACTACGCTCATATCTGGCAAAAAACTGAAACTTCTCTACCACATGCCTCTATTCACATGAAGAAATCACCTGATCGGAAACCGAGCACTCCACCTTGGTTTTTTTCTGGAGACAAGGTCTGGCTTTCCTCAAAAAACATCAGACTCAAGGTTCCCTCGTACAAGTTGACACCCTGTTTCTTTGGTCCCCTTCAGGTGTTGAGATAGTTGCGTCTTCCTGCCTCTTTACGTATTCTTAATTCTTTTCATGTTTCCCTCCTCAAACCAGTTTTATTTAATAGTTCCTCCAGAAGTTCTGCTCCTAGTACTACTCCTGTGGACATGGAAAATGTATATAAAATCAAGGATATTCTGGGCATGAAAAAAATTAGAAAACCTTCATCCTGGTGGATTGGAAAGGTTTTGGATCAGAGGAAAGGTCTTGGGAGCCTGTTGAAAATATTAATGCTCCTTTTATTCTGAAACTATTCTTGCAGCAATTTGGACCATAGAAAACAGGGAGTGGGGGTACTGTTACAGTAGCAGCACGTGGCTACTGGTGCTCTGCTCTGAAGTTGCTCTGCTCCTCCGTGCTGGCTGCGGCCTGCTTCTCCTCTACAAGACTGCCAGGATAGCGCTAGTAGGAGTATCCCCCAAATCTATTTAGTTGACACAGTGGTACTACACCCACTGTCTAACAAATAGTAAGTAACCTCATCATGTACCTCATGCATTAACCCAAAGTAGTATGGTACAGTATATCACTCTAGCACAGGGATCAACAACGTCCGGCACTCCAGCTGTTCTGAAACGACAACTCCCAGAATCCTCCTTTCACTTCTATGGGAGTTACAAGAACAGCCAAGGAACTGTGCATGCTGGGAGTTGTAGTTTCACAGCAGCTGGAGTGTTGAAGATTGCTGATCCCTGCTCTGGTAAATAGGGCGAGGACACATGCAGCATCACTGGAGCAGCCAAGAGCTGCTTGATTTTGTAGGAAAAAAAAAAACTGACACACAAAACTGATTGTCCATTAGCAATTCAATTGTTAACATCCGTGTGGGTTTGCAAATCACAAGTCAGATATTTAATGGATGCACGGTTTTATGGGTAAAACAGCAGGTTTCGTTTTGCAAAGTATTGTTTAGGTATCTGTATCAAAGTCCATATTGTGGTATTGTGACAACCCTACCTCATCTTCACTGCAGAGGAAACACCAGGCTGCTACCTCTTGGAGTAGTCTCTGTTCAGTGACAGCTGACCCAGGCAGGTCAAAAGACACTGGTGTGTGGCACCAAAGGAGGACAGGCAGAATTGCAGTTAAGGCAAGCAAAGTTGAGCCATCTAGTAAACATAGCAAGGATCAGGGCAGGTGGCACACTCAACAGGCAGAGGTCTGGGCAGGTGGAACAGGTAAAATAGGATTAAACAGGCAGAGGTCAGACACAGAAGATTAGATAGCTCCTAACACTGGGGTGGCCAACCTGCGGCTCCTTGCCATGTAGCTTGCGGCTCGCAGGGGAGAGGCGCGTCCCACTTCCCTCTGCCATTATGTGCGGCTCGCAGGGGAGCGGAGCGGCCCTCTCCCATCACTAAAGATTGCAGGGGAGCGGAGCGGCCAGCTCTCCTGTGCCATTACTGAGAATGGGATTGCAGGGGAGCGGGCCTGCTTTACCTTTACGCTCCTCCCAGCAGCGCGCTCCTCTATGTCCTAACGTGCACAGCGTTAGGGCGTATCACGTGGAAGGTCCGCGCTCTGACCTGACGCTGTGCACGTCAGGACACTGTAGGAAGCGACAAGGACCCCAAAGTACAGCAGTGGGAGTAAAGCCAAGTGACAGTAAATCCAAGGTAAATGAATGACTTTTTTATTTTATTAAAGTACTGATCATGGGGGTCTTATCTAACATGGGGGTAGTATGAGCTCAGATAAGACCCCCAAATCCTCATTAGACCCACAAAATAAAGCCGCCCTCCCATGTGTTCACATCACACACCAAAAAAACAGACACCCCATGGTCAGATCAACACCCCCCCCACATGGTCTCAGCATGGGGCAGTCGTCTAATCCTGACGGTGTCGTCTGAGTATGTGTGGTACTCTGAGCATGAGGGTGTCGTCTGAGCATGAGGGTGTCGTCTGAGCATGAGGGTATCATCTCAGCATGGGGCGGTCATCTGAGCATAGGCGTCATCTAAAAATGAGGGTGTCATCTGATCATGAGGCGCTCATCTGAGCATAGGCGGTCATCTGAGCTTGGGCGGTCATCTGAGCATGAGGGGTCATCTGAACATGGGCAGTCATCTGAGCATGAGGGCGGTCATCTGAGCATGAGGGCGGTCATCTGAGCATGAGGGCGGTCATCTGAGCATGAGGGCGGTCATCTGAGCATGAGGGCGGTCATCTGAGCATGAGGGCGGTCATCTGAGCATAGGCGTCATCTGAGCATAGGCGTCATCTGAGCATAGGCGTCATCTGAGCATGAGGAGTCATCTGAGCATGAGGGCGGTCATCTGAGCATGAGGGCGGTCATCTGAGTATGGGGCAGTTATCTGAGCATGAGGGGTCATCTGAGCATGGGGCAGTCATCTGACAGGTAGGAAAGGTGGTTTAAATACAACTTATATGTTTGAAAACTCAATTGCAGTAATACTGTCGTGTGCACGCATATTTGTGTAAATGTATACCTTGTGGCTCCTGGTAGTCATACTTTTTTTTGTGGCTCTTTGTGTCTGTAAGGTTGGCCACCTCTGTCTTAACACACCTTAGCAGGGACTAGGCAAGCTAGGAACCTTTATCACATAGGGACAGCAATCATTGGCTGGGGACAGATTGGGTTGCGCGTGCTGTCTCTTTAGGAACCAGTTAGAGTGTACACACCCTAGTGAACAGACATCAGTGGGCAGGAGACGAGAAGGCTAGAAGAGGCCTAGCATGGCAGAAGTCTGAGCACTCCAGTGGGAGACAATAGCAGGAATGGAATTCTGCCATGCCAGACAGGAGGACAGAGTTTCAGCATCCCACCAGTAGAGGGGGGACACCAGCGGGAATGGACCACTGGCATAACAGAAAATATGCAAAAAGAAATCAAATCTTAGTGGGATTTTCACTACCTGAACCTGTCTTGCCTTTAAAGGGAACCTGTCATCTCCGAAACAACCCCTGAACTAGAGTAAGCGGTGTATAGTGTAAGTGATGCTGAATCCGAATATGTAAGTTTTATCTTCATACTCACTTCCATTCTGACGCTGTGCTCCCACAAACCGGCAGTAAAATACATTGAGAGGACTCTTCTTTGAGTCCTCTCCATTATGTGAGTGAGCACTGGAGTCCAGTGAGTGCATTTTACTGCTGGTTTGTGGGAGCACAGCATCAGAATGGAAGTGAATATGAAGATAAAACTTACATATTCGGATTCAGCATCACTTACACTATACAACACTTACTCTAGTTCAGGGGGTGTTTTGGAGATGACAGGTTCCCTTTAACCCCTTCACGCCCAGCGCCGTACATGTACGGCGCTGGGGCGATGCGGGCACATGGCGCCCGCTCGCAAGTGCGGCGGGCGTCATGGCCGGCAAGTCTCTGCTGTTTCTAACAGCAGAGACTTGCCGCTACTTACCGCCATCGGCTGCGTCTTCCTGGGAGTTTAGATGCCGTGATCACACGTGATCACGGCATCTAGTTGCGTCTCAACCCGGAAGCATTCGCTTCCGGGTGGTGTACAGACACCCCGTGTGGCCAATCGGGGTGTCTGTACACCATATGAAAACTGTAATCCTCGCTGGTGAGGATTACAGTTTTCAAAGTGCAATTCTTATTCTGGCCACTAGATGGCAGGCCAGGATAAGAAATGAGCAATTCTTGTATTTCTGAGTCTATAAAATCCATGATTGCTCATAAAGAAAAAAAATAAAAGCCACAATATATCAGCCCATATTTGAGCTTTCAAATAGTAAAAAAAAAATTTAAAAAAAATGTTAAAAAATATATAAAAAATAAAAAAGATATAAAAGTTCAAATCACCCCCCTTTCCGTATAATTAAAAAATAAATACCTAAATAACAACAAATATAGACATTATGGGTATCACCGTGACCAAAAACGCCCGTACTTTTAAAATATAAAAAAAAAATTCCAATACGGCGAATTGTGTGGCGGAAAAAAGCGTCCAAATGGCGATTTGCCGTTTTTTGTCGCTTTTTTTTCCTAAAAAAAATTAAATAAAAAGTGATCAAAAAGTCATACACACCCCAGAATGGTATCAATAAAAACTTCAGATCGTCCCGCACAAAATGAGCCCCCATACAGCTCTGTACACATAAATACCAAAAAGTTATAGGGGTCAAGATTTGACAAGGAAAAAAAAAAAAAAAAAAGGACAACTTTCTAATTATTTTATCACTATGAAAACGCAGGAAAAACTATTCGTACTGACCAGTAGAATGAAAGTAACGGATCAGTTTTAATGCACATCGAACGCTGTAAATAAGAAACCCGTAGAACTGTAGCGGAATAGCGTTTTCTTTGCAATTTCACCCGGTTTGGAATTTTTTTCCCGCTTCCCACTACACCGTATGCAATATTAAATGGTGGCATTGGAAAGTACAACTTGTCCCGCAAAAAACAAGCCCTCATACAGCTACGTGAACAGAAAAATAAGAGTTATGGCTGTTTGAAGGCAGGGAGCGCAAAACGAAAATGCATAACCGAAAAAACCTCCGGGCGCGAAAGGGTTAAGCTACTGAAAGATGACCATAAATTGCAGCCATCACCACAGCTTTAATTCTACTGTTCACATAGTAATGGTTATCAAGCGCTACAAGTTAGGTGTGCACTTTTATTGAGTCCACAAAAATGTACTAGACCTGAAGACTTTCTTTGTTGCCCATAGCAACCAATCAGAGCTCCCCTTTCATTTCTCCAGAGCGCTATATGAAATGAAAGGGGAGCTCTAAATGGTTTCTATGGGCAGCAAAGAAACTTCTACACCTATACAGTTTTCATCCATAAGGCCCTAGGTGTTTTACATCATACTGCTTCACAGTCTAGAAAGTGAAACTATTAGCAGTGCTAGATAACAAAGGCTTGGCAATGGCTACTACACCTAGAGTACTGTTTCACATGTGTGTTTCTGTATTTCTGAATTTGAGATGTTAGAAAACAGTATTCTCCTTATATTCTATGTATCTCTTAATAATATAAAAATGAGTTTCTGTCTGTCTGTCTGTTCTCTATGCGCGACCAAACTACTGGACCGATTTTCACCAAATTCGGCACACAGGTACATCAGGTGTCCGGGAAGGTTTTAGACCAGGTCTCATCTCTCTAGGACATACCGTTCCTGAGATATTCCCAAAATATGATCTCCATTAGCCAACATTACAACTGGGAACTTTGGTTTTAAACTCCAACTGCCATTCTCTGCAAAGGCACACACAGGGAGGGCAGGTTTCCATAACAACCAGGTAATTATCAGCAGCTGAGGATCTCATCCATTTCTATTCACTGACACTGTTAAAGGTATTCCGGTTACCATAAATATAACTTATGTGTTTTTCTATTACTACAGTTCAGTAGTAATAAAAGATGTTTTCCTCCACTGCTGTCTATTGCGTGGGCTCATAAATAAGCATGGTATCGACCTTTAATTCAGGCCACCCTAAAAGAAGTACTTAAAACCCCCGCCCCAGGTCTCACTAAGCCACACCCCTCTGTCAGGCCACACCCCCTTTCACTCCGCAGCCAACAGAGATTGAAAAAATAAAGGTAAAAATCAACTTCTGTCAGCTGCAGGGATGGGTGGGAGGTTGACTTTCGTTCTGCAACAACACACACAAACATTAAATAAAATAGATTAAATACACCCATGCGAAGCGTCTTGCTAATCCACGCCCCCGACTCTGTCAGGTCACGCCCCCTCCCACTCCGCAGCCAATGGGAATTGAAAAAATTAAGGTAAAAATAAACTTCTGTTTGCTGCAGGGTTGGGAGGGTGAATTTCTCTCTGCAACGACACACAAAAATCGTAGATGAAATTGACTAATTTTAGACTACGACCATTCAGTACTAATAAAAGATGTTTTTTTGCACTGCTACCCATTGCGGGTCCCCATAAATTACCATGTCATCGACCTGTAATTCATGCCACTCTGACCCCCGCCCCAGATCTCGGGAAACCACGCTCCGACTCTGTCAGGCCACGCCCCCTCCCACTCCGCAGCCAACGGGGATTGAAAAAATGAAGGTAAAAATCAACTTCTGTCAGCTGCAGGGGTGGGAGGGAAGTTGGATTTCTTTCTGCAACAACATAGAGAAACATTAAATGAAATAGATTAAATATACCCGTGCAAAGCAATGTTTTCTTCCACTGTTACCCATGGCGTGTCCTCATAAATTATCATGGCATCGACCTGTAATTCTGACCACCATCAAAAGAAGGACTTAAAACCCCGCCCCAGGTCTTGCAACGTCACGCCCCCGACTCAGTCAGGCCATGACCCCTCCCACTCCGCAGCCAATGGAGATTGAACAATTGAAGGTAAAAATCAACATCTGTCAGCTGCAGGGATTGGAGGGAGGATGACTTTCTCTCTGCAACGACACACAGAAACATTAAATGAAATAGATTAAATATACCCACGCAAAGCAATGTTTTCTTCCACTGCTACCCATTGTGTTTCCTCAAATTACCATGGCATTAACCTATAATTCAGGCCACCCTGAAATGAAGGACTTAACCCCCCCCCCCCCGTGTCCCATTAAACCATGCCCCCTCCCACTCCGCAGCCAATAGGGATTGAAAAAATGAAGGTAAAAATCAATTTCTGTCAGCTGCATTGACTTTCTCTCTGCAATGACACACAGAAACATTAAATAAATAGATAATATACCCAGGCGAAGCCGGGTCTTTCTGCTAGTATCATATAGAAGCCATCAGAGCAGCTGACCTCTCCAAACATGAGGTCAGAGGAAAGCATACAGAGAGAACATGCACTGGACAATTGATTTATGCACAGTTTATTGAAAGTTTAGATACACTAAGAAGTACTTGCCTTGAAGGGGTTTTCTCAGCAGGTTGATTCACTGGCTGACAGGCAGTTTGCACTCACTCTGTCTCCTCAGGCTGTGGGTGGGTCTCCAGCAGTTATGTTACATATATTAACTTACTCTGGCAGAGCAGGAGATTGTGATCTGTAACACAATTACAGGTAAAGCCATGCTTCTCAGTTCTCACAACACTTGGACCTTTTGATTACAGCATGTAATCACTCAGAGCTCAGTCCCATGATTCTGTGGGGTTGAGGTCACTCCTGCTGTCAGACAATCAGATAACAGTCTTTCTGGTCTGCAGGTTACCACAGGAATCTGTGTGCAGTGAGAGACCTGCTGAACTGTCTATAGTTCATGACTAAAGTAAAATCTACTGACCAATGTATTTAGAAAATGTCTTCTTTTAACTGTCCCTTTATGTTGAAAGCTAATCTTTGTAACTAGTGAGAAAACCTATTTAAGGGCTCATGCACAGGGCCGGTGCCCAAGTATTGCGGCCCACATACGCCGTGTTAGCAATACACGGGCACCGGCCGAGTGCAGCCCGCATCACGGATCCATTCACTTCAATGGGTCTGCAATCCGGGAGATGCGGAGCGGAGGCACGGATCGGAACACCACGGAAGCACTAACGTGTGCTTCCGTGGTGTTTCTGGCCGTGTCTCCGCACGACAAAAAAGTAGCGCAAGCACTACTTTTTTGCGGTGCGGATCCCATTCAAATGAATGGGTCCGCGATCCGCATACGGCTGCCCCACGTCAGTGCCCATGCGATGTGGACCGCAAATTACGGTCCACAGCACGGGCACTGACTGCACACGCTTGTGTGCATGAGCCCTTATCCCGTTTTCTCTAGAGAATCTGAGATGAGTGCAGCCATTGCTTCCCAATGCCTTTTTCCTCTGATTTGTAGCGGAGGAGCTTCACTACTGAGCATCTACATAAAGGGCAGCACACATTCATCTCAACTAGAAGCCTAGATTCTTAGATCAGGAATAGAACAGACATTTATAGCAGGGCTGTGGTGTTGGTAAGCTAAAGCCTGGACTCCAACTCCTCAATTTTCCCTAACTCCGACTCTGACTCCCAATCCGACTCCCTCATACATGGCACATGTTTAAATGATAACATTAAAGAAGAATTCCCGCAAAATTTTTTATTCTCTGACCTGTTAGAAAGGTGCATGATATAATCTGTAGTGATTGTCATTTTCTTATCAGTGACTGTTTCTGTGAACAAAAACCTCTCTTCTTATTGTAGCTGGGTCATGTGACCAACTCCCTGACCTCCAACTGACCCGGGGCAGAAAGCCAGTAACTGCTCTAATCATTCCTATGGGAGCCTCACTTTCAGTCTCATAGGAATACATAGAGAATTAGACTTCCTGTCCACACATAAGTCTATGTGTGAGTTGGTGGGTCTAATTGCTGGTCACATGACACAGATAAGAAACTTCAGGATGATATAAGTCAAAAATACACTGGTAAGAAAATGACATTCACTACAGATTATATCATGTACATTTCTAGCAGGACATGGAATAAAATTTTTGTCGGGAGTTCTTCTTAAACAAACTTTGCATAAATCAATAGTACAGATCTGTCATCACAAAAAAAAGTTAGTAATATATATGTTTTACTAGATATCTTTACTCTGAACTTCCAGTATCAGGCTTTTCTCTGGGTACAGCTCCCTAAGGACCTGATGTATGAAAACTGCCTAGGTCTAAGACTTTCTTTGTTGCCCATAGCAACCAATCAGAATTCGCCTTTCATTTCTCCAAAGCACTATATAAAAAGAAAGGTGAGCTCTGATTGGTTTCTATGGGCAACAAATTAACTTCTATACCTAGTCAGTTGTCATACATAAGGCCCTAGGTGTTTTACATCAGAGGAAAAGCAAACTAAAACATAAAGCATACAGAGAGAACATGCACTGGAAAATTGATTTATGCACAGTCTATTGAAAGTTTAGATATACTAAGAAGTACTTGCCTTACAGGGGTTTTCTCAGCACATTGATTCACTGGCTGACAGGCAGTTTGCACTCACCCTGTCTCCTCAGGCTGTGGGTGGGTCTCCAGCAGTTATTAGCATATATTAACTTCCTCTGACAGAGCAGGAGATTGTGATCTCTAACACAATTGCAGGTAAAGCTTCTCAGTCCTCACAACACTTGGACCTTTTGCTTACTGCAGGTAATCGCTCAGAGCTCAGTCCTATCATTCTTCTCAGCCAATCAGATAACAGTCTTTCTGGTCTGCAGGTTACCATAGAAACCTGTGTACAGTGAGAGACCTGCTGAACTGTCCATAGTTCATGACTAAAGTAAAATCGAGTAGAAAATGTCTTCTTTTAACTTTCCCTTTATGTTGAAAGCTAAACTTTGTAACTAGTGATAAAACCCCTTTAATCCTGTTTTCTCTAGTAGATCTGAGATGAGTGCAGCCATTCCTTCCCGGTGCCCTTTTCATCTGATCTGTATAGGGGGAGCTTCACTTCTGAGCAGCTACATAAAGGGCAGCACACAGCCATCTCAACTAAAAGCCTAGATCCTTAGATCAGGAATAGAACAGACATTTATAAGCCATTTCATCATTTTCCGAAATTCTTATAAAAATATATTCAGCTCATACTGCATTGAACTAACTGTACCATGGTATTATGTATTTGGTATTATATATTTTATACCGATTCCAACTTCACCAAAATGGACACTGACTCCACAGCCCTGATTTATAGGACATTTCATCATGTTCCCAAATTCTTATGAAGATATATTCAGCACATACTGCATTGAACTAACTGTACCGATTTATTATATACTTTTGGATTCGGTCCATTTTATAATGACTCCGACTCCACCAAAATGGACACCAACGTCGACTCCACAGCCCTGCGTATCATTGCAAGGCGGCAGGTGACGGATATCCACATGAGGTCGTTGATCGATCCTGTAAAAATGGTGGAGGGGGGGTTGACTTATCTTTTGTCAAATCAAGATGCTGGATAAATGAGCTATCAGGCTGGGGCTACATGTGTCATGTACCAAAAAACATTTGTCTGACATGTCTGTAACTGGTTATTTTAGAGGTGTAATTTGGCTGTAAAAACGTAGACAAGTCGCAGAAAAGTCACAGCCGTGTCAAAAATACTGTTGCATTTTTTTCTTCATCTGTATTTAAATCCGCTGCGTGTCCGTGTTTTGTACCTAATTGTTTCCAAATACGCACATTACAGTCTATGGGAGTGCATCAAAAATTCAGGAAGGAATACACATATAAATCTGGATGAAATACTGAAGCAATACTGATGGTATATTGGCAGAGCCAAAATAGTGATGGATTTCAGTACTCTCATGTGCACATTTAAACAGCGCTCCCAGAAAATATTTATAGGCCCTCATCGGTTTGTAATTGTGCTGGTATCCATAATCGGTACTGATGTATATTCAGCCTTGGATACTTGACATGACCCTCTATGGGAATCTGTTTATTCATATGTAAGAATCAATGTCAGCATCAAAGAGAAGAGAAAATGACCTCTAATCCACATGTAACCATGGCTGAATGAACATCAATAAATCGATATGTACATTTATTATATATCCCAGAACATTTACACGTGCAAGGTGGGGGCAAAACATTTATTCTGGGAGTGCTTCTTTAACCCCTTCAGGAAACAGCCATATTTCACCTCCCTGACAGAGCATACTTTTGAAAATCTGACATGTATCACTTTATGTGGTAATAACTTTGGAACGCTTTTACTTATACAAAACATTCTGAGATTTTTTCTGTGACAAATTGTACTTTATGGTAAAGTTAAATTAGGTCGATATGTTTTACGTTTATTTATTTTAAAAAATCCAAAATTTATGGATAATTTCTTAAAATTTGCTATTTTCTAAATTTGAATTTCTCTACTTATTAATTAACATTTCCCATATGTCTACTTTATATTTGCATCATTTTGCGAATGTCATTGTACTTTTTCAGATGTTGGAAAGGCTTGGAATTTTAGAAGCAATTTTTAACATTTTTTTTTAAAAGTTCCAAAATCTACTTTTTTAAGGATAAATCAGTTTTGAAGTCACTTTGGTAGGCTTGCGTAGTAGAAACCATTAAAAAATGACCCCATTTTAGAAACTACACCCCTCAAGTTATTCAAAACTGATTTTACAAACTGGAAAATGGAGGTAAAATTTCAAAGTTTCACTTGTTTTTGGCAGGTTTTACATTTTAATCCATTTTTTCCCTGTAAGGCAGAAAAGGTTAACAGCAAAACAACCCTCAATATTTATTACTCTGATCCTGCAGTTTACATAAGCACCCCATGTGTGGTTGTAAACTGCTCTAAGGGTGCAGGGCAGGGCTCAGAATGAAAGGAATGCCATATAGTTTTTGGGTACCATGTCACATTTAAAGGCACACTAAAGTAACTCTGCAGTAGGAATTTATTGAGGGGTGCACTGGCCACTTTGACCTCAAAGGCGTTTCATAGAATTTAGAAACACTTGGCTATGAAAATGAAATTTTTTTTCTTCCAATAAAATGTTGTATAAGCTCCCCATTTCTCATTTTCACAAGGGGTAACAGGAGAAAAAGCACCTCAAATTTTGCTAAGAATTTCCTCCATCCTGAACACGGAACACCCCATTATGTGGTTGTAAATTGCTGTTCTGGCACACAGCAGGTGTCAGAAAAGAAGGAGCGCCATATGGTTTTTGGAGGCCAGATTTTGGTGGAATGGTTTATGAGTGCCATGCTGCTATTGATGAGATTTTTGAGACCAATTACAGCCATTTTCTGACAACCATACATTTTATTTTTCTGTCAACTGAGCTTTATCATTGGTTGTATTTTGGGATACATACAACTTTATTCTGCTGGTCAAAACAGGGATACCAATTTCAGTTTCTTTACGTTTTGCCAATTTTACACAAAGCATTTTTGAAAAAAAAAAACTTTTTGTCTCGCATTTTCTGAGACCCATATTTTTTAAATTTTTCTGCCAATCGTCTTGTGTGCGAGGTGAGTTGATGTTTTCATTGGTACCGTTTTGGTGCACTTTTTGATCGCTCGCTATTAAGTTTTTTATGGCAAGGTGACAAAAAAATAACTTTTTTTTACGGTGTTCATCTAACGGAGTAGATCATATGATATTTTTATAAAGCAGGTGATTATAGACGCGACAATATCTAATATGTCTTTTTATTTGCAATCTTACACAATACATTTTAAAATAAAATCCTGTTTTTGTGTGCTATTTTCTGAGAGACACTTTTTTTATATTATTCTACCAATTGTCTTCTGTAGGGGCTAATTTTTTGCGGGATGAGGTGATGTTTTCTTGTTTTTTACGGCATTCATCTGACAGGGTAGATCACGTGATATCTTTATAGAGCCGGTCATTATGGACATGGCGATACCTAATATGTGTATTTTTATTGTATACGGATTGATGAAGGGAATGGACATTTTTTATTTTTTTTTGCTTGAAACTTTTTATTTTTAAAACACTTTTTTTTACGTTTTATTTTTTTCCCACTGTGGGACCTCAATGCACAGAACGGCTGTGTGCATGAGGCCTTACTCTGTAGGGTTCAAGTGAATGAAACGGAGGAGGTGTAATTACACTGCTCCAAAGTCGACAGGGAGCAGGTAAACAATGAAGATAAGGCAACGTTCGAGCGCCAAGTTCTCTTCAAACAGCTGATCGGCGGGGGTAAGACCAATTAAAAAGCGTAGTCCTAAATAGCAGCCGCTCGATCAGCAGCAGAGGCCTGGCTGCATCCGCCGACATTGGTGAAAACTCCGATCTTGGCGCATTAACCCCTCGTACGTAGTCAGGTATCACCAGATCACATGATCCACCCCGCCAGGTCAATGCAGTAAAAAAAACAAACAGTGCTGAAACGATCAAAAAGGCATATTTACCCCAAAGAGGTACCAATCAAACCGTCATCTCGTCCCGCAAAAAATGAGACCCTACCTAAGACAATCGCCCAAAAAATAAAAAAATATGGCTCTCAGAAAATGGCAACACAAAATTTTTTTTTATTCTGTTCAAAAATGCATCTAATGTGTAAAACTTAAGAGAAATAAAAATGTTAGACATATTGGGTATCGCCGCGTCCGTAACAACCTGCTCTATAAAAATATCACATGAGATGGTCCCCCAGGTGAATGCTGTAAACATTTTTTTAAATTTTTTTTTGACAAAACAGCCATTTTTTCCCTCTTGCCTCACAAAAAGTGTAACACCAAGCGATCAAAAAGTCTTATGTACCCCAAAATGGTACCAATCAAACCGCCATCTCATTCCACAAAAAATGAGACCCTACCTAGGACAATCGCCAGAAAAATAAAAAAAAAATAAGGCAGTTAGAAAATGGCAACACAAAAACAAGATTTAATTCTGTTCAAAAATTCATTTACTGTGTAAAACTTAACAAAAATAAAAATAGACATATTAGGTATCGCCGCGTCTGGAACAACCTATAAACCTGCTCTATAAAAATATCGCATTATATTCCCCCTCAGGTGAAAGGTGTAAAAAAATTTTTTAAAAAAACTATGACAAAACAGCTATTTTTTTTTCACCTTGCCTCACAAAAAGTGTAACACCAAGCAATCAAAAAGTTATGTACGCCAAAATGGTACCAATGAAAACGTCACCTCATCCTGCAAAAAATAAGACCCCACATAAGACAATAACTCAAAAAAATAAAAACCAATGGCACCCACAAACCAATCCATCAAAATCTGTGCTGCAAAATCCATATGGCGCTCCTTCCGTCCTGCCATGTGCCCCCGCAGCAGTTTACCACCAGATATGGGGTGTTTCCGTATTCAGGAGAAAATGGGTAACAAATTATGCTTTTCTCCTGTTACCCCTTGTGAAAATGAAAAATTTGGTGCTAGAGCAACATTTTATTGGAAGAGATGAAACTTTTCATTTTCATAGCCAAGTGTTTCCAAATTCCATAAAACGCTTAGGGGGTCAAAGTGGTCAGAACCCCCCTTAATATATTCTTTGAAGGGTGTAGTTTCCAAAATGGGGTCACTTTTTGAGGGTTTCCACTGTAGGGGTAAGTCAGGGTCTCTCAATTACAAAATGGTGCCTAAAAACCATTCTAGCAAAATCTGCTTCCAAACTCTGCATGGTGCTCCTTTTCTTCTGACCACTGCCACATGCACATAGAGCAGTTTACCACCACATATGGGGTATTTCTGTAAACTGCAGAATCAGAGTAATGTATATTGTGGTTTAGTTTGCTGTTAACTAGAGATGAGCGAACGTGCTCGTAACGAGCACTGTAGCGCTTGGCTCCCCTGCGCGCAGGCATCCGCTTCCGTCCTCCTCACCCGACGGAAGTGGATGCCTGTGCCCATGCAAGCGCAGGGGAGCCGAGCGCTACAGTGCTCATTACGAGCACGTTCGCTCATCTCTACTGTTAACCCTTCCTGTGTTGCAAGAAAAAAAAATGATTAACATGAAAAAACTGCATGAAAAAAGAGATTTTGAAATTTTCGCCTCCATTTCCCTTTAATTCTTGTGAAACACCTAAAGGGTTAACAAAGTTTGTAATGTCAGTTTTAAATAATTTGAGGGGTGTAGTTTCTAAAATGGGGTCATTTATTGGTGGTTTCCATTATGTAAGCCCCTCAAAATCACTTTATATCTGAACTGGTGCTTAAAAAAATGGTTTTGGAAATTTTGTTGAAAATTTGAAAAATGGCTTCTAAACTTCTAAGCTTTCTCATGCCCTAAAAAAGTAAAATGACATTTATAAAATGATGCCAACATAAAGTAGACATATGGGGAATGATGACTGATAACTATTTTTAATCTGTTTAAAATGGCCCCTCCTCCGTACCTTCTCCAGTTGATACCACAGGAAAAGATGCTCACGAGAAACAAAAAGTTAACACAGGCAAAAAAACATCCTATTTTACTCTTCATAGGACCTTGAGAAACTAACCATATACACATAACTAAATTTCTCTCTTTTTTTTTTTTTTTGTTGGGGGGGGGAGGAAATAAGGGTGCCGTTGTGGAGGCTACTGGAAAAAACAATTACCGGTAAGAGTAATTACAGTCTTTTCCAATCGCCTCCCCAACGGCACGGATAGGAGGATATACCAAAGAAACTCTAGGGAGGGACAGAAGCAGATAAAACCCTTCTACCGAAGGATAAATCTGACTGCCCAACATCCAATTTATAGTGGATGTCAACGGTCAACGGGTTCTTCCAAGTGGAGGTCAACGGGTTCTTCCAAGTGGCAGCCCTACAGATCTGTTCCACTGAAGCAGAAGCCCTCTCCGCCCAGGAAGTGGAAACAGCCCTAGTAGAGTGGGCTTTAAGACTCATGGGTGGGAATAAGCCCTTTTCCTCATAGCATAACGAAATGGTAGATTTTATCCATCTAGCTATGGACGTTTTACTAGCCTTAATCCCTCTATTCTTTCCCTGAAACTGGATCAACAAGTTGTCTGAGGACCTGAAATCACTAGTAGCATGAAGATAGGCAAGAACACATCTCCTAACATCTAAATGGCTGAATTCCACTTCCCTCCTAGATGTAGGATTTTGGCAGAAAGAGGGCAGAGTGACCACTTGCTGACGATGAAAAGAAGTGGCTACCTTTGGCAGGAAGGCTGGATGATGCTTTAGTATAATACGGTCCTCCAACACTTCCAAGTAGGGGGATCTACAAGAGAATGCTTGTATCTCACCGACCCTTCTAGCCATGGTGATGGCAAGCAGGAAGGCCGCCTTAAGGGTTAACAACTTGATAGAGATGTCAGATATGGGTTCAAATGGACTATCTGTCAAGACTGAAAGCACCAAAGAGAGATCCCAGGGAGGAACTATAGAATGAATAAACGGTCTAATCCTCTCTGAGGCCCTCAAGAATCTTTTCACGTAGGAATCTTCGGCTAATTTGCGATACAGAAATACGCTGAGTGCCGAGACCTGCACTTTCAGTGTATTTGTTTTTAGTCCTTTATCTAGACCCTTCTGTAAAAAGTCCAGAATATCTGAAATGATGGCAGAAGACTTTCCTTCTGAAGACAGGAACTGTAAAAAGGCTTTCCAAACCCTAGTGTAGATCTTAGAAGTAATCTCTTTCCTGCTAGAGAGGAGGGTGGAAATTACCTGCTCCGAAAAGCCCTTTTCCCTTAATATCAGCCTTTCAGATTCCAAGCCGTCAGCAGAATTATTGAAGCTCTGTCTTCCTGAATCTTCTGAATAGGAATAAGTGGGACCGGAGGAAATGCGTTCAGCATTCCTGTTGACCAATTCTGGGAGAAGGCATCCACCGCTAGAGGATTTTCGCTTGGATGGAGAGAGAAGAATTGTCGAACCTGCCGGTTTGCTCTGGTCACAAAGAGGTCTATCAGCGGACAACCCCATCTCTTGACCAATAACTGAAAAACGCCTGACTCCAGTCTCCATTCCCCTTCTTTGACCGCAACCCTGCTCAAGTAGTCTGCTTCCACATTCGCCGTTCCCTTCAGATGAACCGCTACTAGAGAACAAATATTCTCTTCTGCCCAAAAAAATATTTGGGAGGCTATTTTGCTTAAGGCTGAGCTTTTGGTCCCACCTTGCCTGTTGATGTAGGCCACTACTGTGGAATTGTCCGAAAAGACCTTTACGTGTTGATGGAGTAATTCTCTCTTTAGAGCTTGAAGAGCGCACCAGACTGCCAGAAACTCTCTGTGATTCGAGGATTGTTCCTTCACTGTCTTGTCCCACTTTCACTGAATAATCGATTTTTCGGTGTGGGCTCCCCAGCCACTGCCGCTGGCATCTGTTGTGACCACCACTTGTGGATTTAATATCCAAGGCACCCCCTTCTGCAAATTCGTCACCTGTTGCCACCAATTCAGAGACCTTCTGATCGACAATGGGATCTGAACTGTTTTGTCCAGGGTCTCCTAGTTCTTGTCCCACCTGGAAAGTAGAAAAGACTGGAGGGGGCGAGAGTGGGCCTGAGCCCAACTTACCGCTGGGATTGTCGAGGTCATTAATCCCAGGACGGCCATTATCTTTCTGAAGGTGCTGGACGGGTTCTGGGACAGCTGTTGGAATCTTGGAGGCAACGAGCCTAGCTTCTCTGGAGGAAGGAATGAAAACATCATTAATGAGTCCAGTTGGATTCCCAGAAAACATTTCTTCTGTTCTGGGAAGAGGTCTGATTTCTCTTGATTTATTTTCCACCCTAGGCGATGGAATTTTGATAGTACAAATCCCAGATCGTCTAACAACTTTCCCGGAGACGGGGCTACTATGAGAAAGTCGTCGAGGTAGGGAATTATCAGAATTGAGTGTAGATGGAAAAAGGACACTACTTCCGCCATGACCTTCGTAAAAACCCTTGGAGCCACACAGAGGCCGAAGGGGAGGGCTCTGAATTGCAGATGCTGGACCGTCTTGTTCAAAACTACAGCTATTCTGAGGAATCGCTGAGAATCTGTGTGGATTGGTACGTGGTAATAAGCATCTTCCAGATCGACTGTCACCATGTATGAATTTTGATTTACTAGCCTGGTGGCTGACTTCACTGTCTCCATTTTGAACCTCTTGTATCTCAGGAACAAATTTAATTTTTTCAAGTTGATGATGGTGCGGAAGGTTCCGTTCGGTTTCTTTACTAAGAAGACTGGAGAATAAAATCCTTGACCCTCCTGGGAGGGAGGAACAGGAATTAATACTTTTTTCTGAATTAGGAGATTTATTTCCCTTTCCATAGTCTTCTGTTTTTCGCCCCAAAAGGGATTTGTCTGGCAGAAGTACGTTGGGGGGGTCTCAGGAACTCTAGGCGGTACCCCAGCAAAATAGTGTCTAATACCCATGCCGAACGGGAAATTTCTTCCCATTGTGGATAACTGGGATAATCTTCCCCCCACTGGAAGGCTGGTGTCATTGGGAAGGGGGTTTTGAAGCAGTATTTCTGGAGAAGAAAATATTTTTTCCTCTTCCCCTGAAAGACTGCTGTCTAGAGGAGGTCTGAAAGGCCTGGTCTCTCTTCCCTGAGCCTGGACGAAAGCTTCTCTGATTCCTGGCTGCTCTTCTCTGGTTATAAAACCTGGAGTCCATAGGGAATTTTTTCTTCTTTTCTGAAGCTTTCTCCAGAATGTCGTCTAGGCTGTTTCCAAACAACCTATCCCCCTCACAGGGAACAGCTACCAATTTATTTTTAGACCCTGTATCACCTGACCACGATCTCAGCCAGGTACATCTTCGGGCAGAATTTGACAAGGCCGCTGCTCTGGCCGAGAATTTAATAATATCTGCCGAAGCATCTGCAATGTAGGTAGTAGCCTTTTTCATAAGGGGAAGAGATGCCAGTATGTCTTCCCTAGGTGTACCTGATACCAGGTGATGTTCCAGCTCATCTATCCAAAGAGACATAGACCTGGCGGTACACGTGGCAGCTATACTAGGACGTAATAAAGCTGTAGATGTCTCCCAAGACCTTCTCAAGAGGGACTCAGATTTCTTATCTAAAGGGTCCTTTAATAGACCAACATCTTCAAAGGGCAAAGCTGCCTTTTTTGACATGCCGGCCACAGGAGCATCCACTTTTGGAATTTTATTTCAAAGAGCTGCGTCCTCTTCTGAGAAGGGGTACTTTCTCTTGAAGGAATCGGTAACAGGGGCTCTCTTTTCAGGCTCTTTCCACTCTTTTTTAACGAGCTTCACTAGGTTTTCATGGACCGGAAAAACCCCTCTCTTTTTTTTGCCTAGTCCCTGGAACATTTTATCTGAGACTGAAAGAGTCTCCTTAGGGTCTTGCAGCCCCATGGTGGTTCTGACTGCTCTAAGAATTTCATCCGTATCATCTAGGGGGCATAAGGGTTGCCCAGAACCATCTTCTATATCTGAGACTTCAGAATTAACATCACTGTCCTCCATTAACACCTGGCTGGGACCTGCCACAGCCGAATCGGTAACAGGAGACATTTCAGAGGAAGAGGTGGTTACTAACGGCAACGCGGTCTTAAATGCTGCATTGACTTCATCCTTAATCATAGTTTTGATATTGGAGATGAAGGACGGGGATTCTTCTGACACGACATGCTGAATACATTCCAGACAAAGCGGTTTTTTATGCGAGGAGGATAAGGACTTCCTGCAAATTCCACATTTCTTAGATGGAGTTTTCTGAGACTCCTAATAAGAAACAAAAATAAAACATAAGGAGAAAAAATTCCTCCAAAAAATCTTTTTACTCACAAAAAGTTGTCCAAAGGAGGGGACCGACCTGGGCAGGGGCATCCTGAGGTTCTGCTGCTCTTTTTGGGTCAGGTTCTGACATTGCTAGCAGGCCCACACACAACTAGACACCCTTCAGAGTGTGAAATACACCATCTTTTGAATTTGGCACCAGAAATTTAAATTCTCCCGGGGGATGACGTCATCACGTACTCACCGCACTTCTGCGCATGCGCACGCCGGATCTCTCACAGCCGGAAGTCTTCATGGAACGCATCGGCCCTGATGCGTTCCACCTGCCGCTTGTTCGCGTGCGGCGAACGAACCTTCGCCACCACCCCACCAGGAGGATCGTGCGCTGCCCAGAGGCTGCCTTCCAGGGAAGGTCTTACCGCCAGGAAACGGAGAGGCCGAGGCCCAAGTATCCGCTCCCTGCACAGGCCCTCCGGAGGACCGGGAATCCTAGGCCTGTGCGCCAGGTAAGCTCCCCCACGACCAGGAAGGAGCATATCTCCGTGCATCCCAAGGGACAGGAAACAACTGGAGAAGGTACGGAGGAGGGGCCATTTTAAACAGATTCTCCGTGTTGTTTCCTGTCCCTGGGCGGGATATCCTCCTATCCGTGCCGTTGGGGAGGCAATTGGAAAATTCAAATTTAGAAAATTGTGAATTTTTCCAAATCTTTTGTAAATTTGGGATTTTTTTAAATATAAAGGAAAAATATATTGACTCAAATTTACCACTGTCATGAAGTACAATGTGTCACGAGAAAACAATCTCAGAATGGCTTGGATAAGTTAAAGTGTTCCAAAGTTATTACCACATAAAGTGACATGTCAGATTAGCAAAAAATGGCCTGGACAGGAAGGTGAAAACAGGCCCGGGGTTGAAAGGGTTAAAGTCTCATGTCAGTGTTTTGGTCAGTGATTTCCATCAGTGATTGTGAACCAAAACCAGTATTAGAGCCTCCACAGACCTAAGGTATAAGGCCCCTTTCACACGAGTGAGTCCCACGCATCAGACTTACAGCATGTGTCAGGGGGAACACCTGTCCTGACCTCCCAGAACTGCCAGGGTCGCATATTATTATATTGATTTATGATGCTATATAACCCTTACAGTTCTGGAATGTATTGGACAGCATTATGTTAGTATTATCCAATACATTACAGAACTGTAAGGGTTATACAGCATCATAAATCAATATAATGCTATGCGACCCCGTCATTGCTGGAAGTTCAGGACGGGAGCTGCTGCATACTCATGCTGCGAGTCGGATGTGTGGGACTAAGGGCCCGTTCACACGACTGTGTGAATGGGTCCGCACTTATTCCAAAAAATTGCGGAATAGGTGCGGGCCCATTCACCTCTATGCAGGGCTGTGGAGTCAGTAAGCCAAAGCCCCGACTCCAACTCCGACTCCTCAATTTCCCCTGACTCCGACTCCCTCAAACATGGAGCATGTTTAAGTCATAACATTAAACAAACTTTGCATAAATCAATAGTACAGACGTGTCATGACAAAAAGAGTTTGTAATACATGTTTTACTAGATATCTTTACTCTGAACTTTCAGTATCAGGCTTCTCTGGGTACAGCTCACTAAGGGCCTGATGTATGAAAACTGTCTAGGTCTAAGACTTTCTTTGTTGCCCATAGCAACCAATCAGAGCTCCTCTTTCATTTCTCCAAAGCACTATATGAAATGAAAGAGGAGCTCTGATTGGTTTCAGACCTGCTGAACTGTCTATAGTTCATGACTAAAGTAAAATCTACTGACCACTGTATTTAGAAAATGTCTTCTTTTAACTGTCCTTTTATGTTGAAAGCTAATCTTTGTAACTAGTGAGAAAACCCCTTTAATCCTGTTTTCTCCAGCAGATCTGAGATTAATACAGCCATTTCTTCCCAGTGCCTTTTTCCTCTGATCTGTAGCAGAGGAGTTTCACTTCTGAGCATCTACATGAAGGGCAGCACACATTCATCTCAACTGAAAGCCTAGATCCTTAGTTCAGGAATAGAACAGACATTTCTAGGACATTTCATCATGTGCCCAGATTCTTATGAAAATATATTCAGCACTTACTGCATTGAACTAAATGTACCAATTTATTATATATTTTAGGAGTCGGTCCATTTTATACCGACTCCAACAAAATGGTCTCCGACTCCACAGCCCTGCCTCTATGGCCAGCTCGCGATCTTGCCGAGCAGCGGCTCCTCAAGAAAATATAGAACATGTCCCATACTTGTCTGCTATTGTGGACAAGTATAGGACATGTTCTATATTTTCAATGGGGCACCTGGCTGTGTGTTCCGCAAATTGCGCATTATTGCGGACCCGCAATACTACGGTCGTGTGAATGGACCCTAACTCGTCTGAAAGGGCCTAAAGGAAAGATCTGCACCTGATCTGTGTTTAGGGCGGCACCTGGTTTTGGCTCATAATCACTGATGGAAATGACTGAGCGAACACTGACTGTGTGAATGAGGCCTAACAACTGCTCCTTCCCATCCAAGTGAATAGGGCGGAGGAGCTGAAATTATATATGTAAATATTGTCAATGGGGTCTTGATCTGACATACTGCAGCATGACAAGAAATCCAACACTGCTGGCTGTACATGACACGGCTGAGACTTTTCTGCGAGCGATGCGTTCTCTTCAACTGAAATTGGCAGAGATGTTGGACCCTCGCCAATCTGATTCTAATACAGGAACCGGACAACCCCTTTAAAGGTGTAGCAAGAATTGCAGAGTACCATGTGAGCCCAAAAAAATTAAAAATGGGGGAGATTTATCGAATGAGCGACTAAACACTTCTACTTTCCACCAGTTTTATAAATCTCCCCCAATGTTTTTTATCCCTTCGTCCTATGACAGCACCCGGAGAGAGAGGATCCGCCTTCCAGGACAGGAAACTCACAGGTATAAATCTTCTAAGGAGCCTCTCCCCTTCAGTGTGGTTTCCTGTCCTGGGAGGACAACCTGCAGGTGTTTGTTATTTTTTGCGGGGAGTAGTTTCTCCCTATGATCAGGGCTTCTGGGCGAAGGTACGCGTCGGGGAGGTCCCCGCTCCACGTACCTGGAAGATGGAGGAGGTTTCCTGGCTGGTGTGGTCCGGAGCGAAGGTTTTTCATAGTGGGCGTACGCTCCCTTCCCGGAGAGTCGGCAGACCGGGGGAGGGGAGGGACTGCGTGCAGCGTGAAAGACGCGGCGGTTTCCTCCTTCCGGCATGAAAAGTGGGGGTGGGGCCGCACGAAGATGACGTCAGGCGCGGGGCGCGTGTTCAAAAGGCGCCAGGTTCGCTACATGAATGAGAAAGCCGGCAGCACATCGCTACAGCATAGGATTGCCATCTGATATAGCCCAGGTTCAGCCCGCCCTGAGATCCTTGCTGGGTACTACCGGATCCAGGAAGAAGGGGACACCGGAGATGGAGAGCCCCAGTGAAAACCCCAAGGACCCTGTGACCCCAGTGCCTGTGGTAGGATGTGGGTATGGGTCTTTATGTCTATTTTTTTTCCCCTTCTGGGGTACTTATACAGGTATTCTGTGATTGTCTTATTAGGATAAGCCTAGGAAAGCAACATCCAAATCACGTCATAAGGAATGTGGGATTTGTAAAACTAAATTGGATCCCTCTTATGTTAAAGCCCTTTGTAAGCGGTGTATTGAGAACACTATTGCTGAAGAATCGCCTACTATGATGAAATGTATGAAAAGGATGATTAGGGATGAAGTGCATTCCACCCTTTCTTCCCATAAGGAATATTGGCCTCATAGGTCTAGACGGGCAGATAAAAGTATGATGTCTTCCCTAGATTCTAATGCTTCTAGCTCTGAAATGGGGCTAGAGAGCGGAGAAGTTGATACAGCCTCCTCTTCCTCAGATGACGGTGGAGGTGGAGACCGTTTTTTCCGTTACAGGATGTGGATCAACTTATTAAAGCTGTAAGGGCGACTATGAGTATGGAAGAAACCAAGGAACTGCGTTCAGTTCAGGATGTCATGTTTGAGGGCCTAGAATCAAGAAAAAAGCGCACCTTCTTTGTACATAAAAATGTTTCATCCATGATTGAAAGGGAATGGCGACACCCGGATAAAAGAAGCTTTATTCCAGGTGCAGTCAAAAGAAAGTATCCCTTCGCTGATGAAGATTGTGCTCTGTGGTATAGGGCCCCCAAGATAGACGTCCCTATTGCTATAGTATCCCGTAAATCCTCGCTCCCCTTTGACGACCTAGGGCAGCTTAAAGATGCTATGGACAGGAAGGCAGATAGTTGTTTAAAGAAGACGTGGGAGTCAGTTGGAGCAGCGTTTAAACCGTCTGTGGCAGCTACTTGTACTTCTAGAGCTTTAATTCTATTGTTGAAGCAGTTAGAAGAATAAATTAGGGTAAAAACTCCAAGGGAAAAAATTCTAGAATCCTTGCCGGTGATCGCTAAGGCAGCAGATTTTTTTAGCCGATGCCTCAGCGGACTCGGTCAGGTTATGTGCTAGGGCTTCTTCTATGGCTAATACCGCAAGGCGTGCGTTATGGCTTAAGAATTGGTCGGGCGATGTAGCCTCTAAAAGTCGTCTATGCAGTATACCTTGTGAGGGAAAATTTTTGTTTGGGCCCGCTTTAGATGATATACTGGAAAAGGCGGGGGACATGAAAAAGGGATTCCCTTCTTCCTTTCGGGGGAAAAATTTCTCTTTTCAGAGAGGTAGAAAGTTTAAAGAGAAAGAAAAAAGTCCCACTAGAAGAGACAATAAGTGGAAGTTTTCTAAGTCTAGAGCCAAAGGGTTTCTCTTTAGAGGTCAACCCTCAGAGGCTAACAAGAAGGACAGTTCCCAATGACGCCAGGGTGGGGGGAAGACTAAAAAACTTCCTCCCAGCATGGGAAAAAATTTCAAACAATTCCTGGATTTTAGAGTCTCTAAAAGAGGGTTTCAAGATAGATCTAAAATCTCAGCCCCCAGAGAGATTTATAATGACGAGATGGCATTCTCAATGTCAAACAGCCCTAGAAAAAGAGGTGCAAAAGCTTCTAGAAAAGGGAGCCCTGGTTGTTTGTCCGAAAGAAGAAGAGGGGAGGGGATATTATTCTACCCTTTTCCTTGTGAAGAAACCGAACGGGGAGTTCAGGACTATAATAAATTTAAAATCCCTGAACAAATTTCTTCATTACAGGCGCTTCAAAATGGAGACGATAAGGACGGTTGTGGACCTCTTATACGGGGATTGTTATATGGCGGTTCTAGACATCAAAGACGCCTATTATCATCTTCCGATTTTTCGTGGCCATCAGAGGTACCTGAGAGTAGCATTGACCTTTCAGGGCTGTCTCAGGCATTTTCAGTTCCAGGTGTTGCCCTTTGGGATTGCCATGGCCCCAGGGATCTTTACAAAATTAATATCCGAGGTAGCAGCCCATATAAGAGAAAAGAACACCCTGTTTCTCCCTTACCTCGACGACTTTCTGATTATAGCATCATCTCATCAGGAGTGCATGAATCAACTACATCAGGTGATGACTACCTTAGAGTCGCTCGGCTGGATTCTGAATCTGGAAAAGTCAAAGTTAAATCCTGGGAGAAGGCAACAGTTCCTCGGGATAATACTGGACTCAAGGGTCCAGAGATCTTTCCTGTCTCAAGAAAAAATCGAGAAGGTAATGTCGATAATTCAGGAGTTAATATACAGACCGCAGATATCCATAAGGAAAGCTATGTCGGTCTTAGGAACCCTGACTTCATGCATACCGGCAGTTCAATGGGCCCAGATCCACAGCAGGGCCCTTCAGTGGGAAGTCCTGGGTGCCTGGTCAGGAAAGACGGAGGATTTGGAGTCCAGTCTATTTCCGGGCAGACTTGTCAGGCCCTAACTTGGTGGCTTTGTCAAGGGAATTTATCTCAGGGTGTCCCTTGGAGGCTAGAAGATCCACTAGTAATCACCACGGATGCCAGTCCTTGGGGCTGGGGGGCTCATGTGGGGGATTTACTTCTCCAGGGGTTGTGGGAGCCCCGTGCCTCGAGCAGTTCCTCAAATCTGAAGGAACTCCTTGCGGTTTTCAGATCTCTTCAGGAGGTACTTCCCATGGTTCGGAACCGTCATGTGAGAATTTTATCAGACAATGGTTCCGTTGTAGCATATCTGAACCACCAGGGGGGCTCCCGTTCCGAGTCTCTGGGGACCCTGGCGATTCAGATTTTTTCTCTAATAGAGGGAAAAGCCCTTTCTCTGACAGCCCTTCACATCAAGGGAAAGAGCAACTGGAAAGCGGATTTTCTAAGTCGACATTCCTTAGATCAGAAAGAGTGGTCCTTGAATTATGCAGTTTTTTCCAAGATAACAAGGTTGTGGGGGAAGCCGCTAATAGACTTGTTTGCTACCAGAGCTAACAGAAAGGTGGAGAATTTCTTCTCCCTGACATTATCAGACAATCCGGTGGCGGTGGATGCTCTGATGCAACCATGGGACCACGGTCTTCTCTATGCTTTTCCCCTTCTTCAGATATTGCCCAAAGTCCTAAAGAAGATCAGGGAAGACAAAGCAAGGGTGATTCTCATTGCCCCATTTTGGCCTCGTCGGGCTTGGTTTTCCTGGCTAAGAATCCTGTCGGAGTCAGATCCCTGGATTCTCCCGGACATTCCAGACCTTTTGAGTCAGGGTCCCATCCTTCACCCTCCCGTGAGAGGCCTTCATTTGACGGCATGGCTTTTGAACAGAGCCTGTTGTTAAGCAGGGGGTTGTCATCTTCAGTAGTTTCTACCATGGTAAAGAGCAGAAAGCCGGTGACTGCGACCATTTATGCTAGAACTTGGTGGTCTTTCTTTAAGTTCCTGGGTATACCGCCTTCTACTTCTGTTTGTATGAATTTACCGGCGGTTCTTGATTTCCTTCAGGAAGGAGTAAATAAAGGGTTAAGCTCTGAGTACCCTGAAAGTGCAGGTGGCGGCCCTTAGCGTACTATTTGATTATAGGTTAGCCTATTACCCCTGGATTATGAGGTTTTGTAAGTCCATCTCTAGGTCTACTCCTTTGGACAGGATCAGAACTCCGCCGTGGGATCTAAACTTAGTATTGCAGGCCTTAACTAAACAGCCCTTTGAGTATTCCAACAACATGTCAATTAAAAACTTAACGTTAAAATGCGTTTTTCTGGTGGCCATTACATCAGCTAGAAGAATAAGTGAGCTACAGGCCCTTTCCATTTCTCCTCCCTTCACGCTTATTCAAGAAGACAGGATAGTGTTGAGACCTGACCCAGCGTTCCTCCTGAAGGTAGTCTCTGATTTCCATAGAAGTCAGGTGGTTACCCTGCCATCTTTCTGCACGGCTCCAAAAAATCAGAAAGAGGCAGAATTCCATAAGTTGGACGTGAGAGAGTGCATACTTAAATATTTGGAAGCTACTAAGGAGTGGAGAAAATCTTCCTCCCTCTTTTTACAATTCTCTGGCCAAAATAGAGGAAAGTCAGCTAGTAAAAGTAGCATTGCTAGATGGATTAAACAAGCTATTACCTTGGCATATGTTTCCATGCAGAAACCTGTTCCTTCGGGTTGGACAGCTCATTCGACCCGAGCGGTAGCCACCTCATGGGCAGAGAGAGCGGAGGCTTCGATACAGGATATTTGCCATGCTGCTACTTGGTCTTCACCCTGTACCTTTTATAGACACTATAGATTGGACCTCCCTTCGGTATCTGATCTTTCTTTTGGACGTAAAGTCCTTCAGGCTGTGGTCCCCCCCTAATTGTGTTCACTCTGGGACATCTCCGGATGCTGTCATAGGACGAAGGGATAAAAGGTCAATTACTTACCGGTAATTTGATTTTCCGGAGTCCATGACAGCACCCCCTTTTATTCCCTCCCTTATTTTTCTCCCTTCTGGGGTGTGGTCCTTGTGTGTTGGTGGTGGTGTTTTTCACGGGTGTGCAGAGAAAAAAAAAAAAAAAAAGTGCTTTTCAGCTGATTGGAATATACATGAAGTAGAAGAAGGTGGTCTCTCGTCTCTGAAAACTACACTGAAGGGGAGAGGCTCCTTAGAAGATTTATACATACCTGTGGGTTTCCTGTCCTGGAAGGCGGATCCTCTCTCTCCGGGTGCTGTCATGGACTCCGGAAAATCAAATTACCGGTAAGTAATTGACCTTTTTCTGGTTAGCCTATAAAGGTATCACTCCCTTAATACTTTTGTATTTCTTAAAGGTATTCAACGTCACACAGGATAGGGGATAACTATTAAATCGGTGGGAGTCCTGCCGCTGGGACCCCCCACGATCACGAGAATGGGGGCTTCGTACCCCCTGCAGCCACCCTGAAATGAACAGAGCAGCTGTGGCAATTCCGAAGATAAGAGAGGGCTGTATTCAGCTATCTCTGGAATAACCATAGAAATTAATGGAGCGGCTCCTCTAACAGGATAATGATTTATAATGCTCTGTGACCCTGAGATCCTGGAATCTACTGAATTAGGGCCCATTCACGCGACCATATTTTTCTGTCCGCATCCGTTCCTCAACTTTGCACTTCGGATGCTGACCCATCAGTTTCAGCGGGGGCACTGTCCACATCCATATGTCCGTTCTGTGGCATCACAATAAAAAATAGAACATGCCCTATCATAGGCATTTCTATCATGGAGAAGGATGTTCTTTCCCGCAAAATGCGGAAGGCACGCAGCCGATATCTGTGTTTTGCGGATCTGCAAAAACAGATACAGTCATGTGAATGTCCTCTTACACTGACAGAATGCTGAATAGATGTCAGGATTCTCAGGGTTACACAGCATTATAAATCAGTATAATGCCTTGGGGCTCATGCACACACTTATTTTTTGTCAGCATCCGATCTACATTTTGTGTGGGTCGGACAAGGACCCATCAGCAACAGGATTCTGTTTTTTTTTTTCTGTTTTTCTGACGGATCATAAGAACGGAGAAGAAATGGTGATGTGAAACCAGCCTAAGGCCATTTTCAGACAAGCGAGTTCCATGTATCGTATTCGCATCATGCGTGAGCCAGAGCACCCATCCTGACGGGTCGCATAGCATTATATTGATTTATGTTGCTATGTAACCCTTTGAGATCTGGAATGTATTGTAGAACACTGACATAATGCTGTCAGTGTAATCCTATACATTCCAGAACTGTAAGAGTTACATATCATCATAAATCAATATAATACTATGTGACCCCGGCAGTGCTGGGAGCTGCTACATACTCAAGCTATGAGTTCGGAGTGTACAACTCGCTCATCTGAAAGGGGCCTAAGGCTTAAAGGGGTATTCCTATCTGGGACATGCACCTAAGGCCCCATTCACACGACCGTATGTACATTTCCGCATCTTATCCGCATTTTTGCGAATAAGATGCGGAACCATACAGACCCATTCATTTTTCCATAGGAAAAAAAAAATGCGGAATGCACACCGTGTGCATGCCACATCCCATATCGCATGGAAGTTCCCCCGCAAAAAAAATAAAACATGTCCTATACATGGCCGCAAAATCACGTCCGTAGCCCTATTAAAGTCAATGGGTCCGCAAAGTTTTTATACGGATCACGGAATACATACGGTCGTGTGAATGGGGCCTAACTCATAAACCGAACTGGCAAAGCAAAGGAGGGCGCACGGCAAATGGGACCGCCGAAAATAACCAGCTATTTCAGTTGGCTCCAGTGAAGTGAAGGGAACCCGGGGCCACGCCAGTGTGATGTGCTCCCATTAATTTCTATCGGGCTGATGGAAATAGCCGAGACAGTGTTACATTTTTTGTAATAATAATCTATGGTGTTGCATTGTGACAGTCACAAAAAAATCTAACTTTGATGGACTTTTGTGCAACTGACGTGTTGCAGTGCGACACCATAGACCCAGGGTGGCCGAGCTGCATGCGGCTCCTTGACCCTTCTCATGCGGCTCGCACAGGAGCGCCGCGACCAGTGTTCTCTCTAAGCCTTGGCACCTGCCGAGCGGGGTTGGCTTAGAGTTGGGCAATGCTTAGTCGAAGGTGGGCAATATGAAAATCAAACATGAGATAATCGGTCAAATATTGAATCTAGCGTACTAAATAAGACATTGGCCAGGGTTGAGCATGGCATTTCTGGGGCCCCATATAAATCTATGTATAAATTCTCAACCTAACCCCTTCCCTCCTAACATTACATATATCAATACAGAACATCCAGTATAATACAGCGCCCCATACCTCTTACATCCAGTGACGTCTCCTTTTATGTAGATGTTCTCTTTCCTCATCTCCTTTCAGACCAGACCGCCATTTTCAGCCATTTCTCGTCTCTGCAATTTGACAAAAAAAATTTAGTTACTACTTTTCCATCATCTGCCCATCTTCTGGACAAATCATCCTACCACCCCCAATACTGTGCCGCTGTGCTCCCCAATACTATACTACAGAAACTAGTACCACACAGATAGTGCCCTTCAATAATTTTTGGCACACAGTGTCCTAAAATAACTGCACCCAGCAAAAAGTGTCCCTGACACCAACAGTGTAACCATAATGTCCCCCAAAAATAACTGTGCCAAGCTGATACTGTGCCCCCCATAGTAGTGCTCCTCAAAGTCCACCAATAGTAATAATTCTCCTACAGTGCCCCTAACATGTCCCCACTGTGCCCCAGAAGTAATAATGTTCCCATAGTGCCCATACTAGTAATCATGTTCCCCATTGACCCCCCCCAGTAGTAATAAAGCCTACCATAATGCTCCCCAGTAGTAATAATTCTCCTTATTATGTGCCAGTGCAAAAAAATACCCCCTTTTATTGCACCCAGTAAGCTAATGTCCTCACAGTGCCCCCATAATGTGCCAGTATAAAATACCCCTATATAGTGCCCCCATAGTGCTCCTCTCCCCCTTCCTCATAGTGCCCCCATGATTTACCAGTAAAAAATACCCCAGTAGATGCCCTTAGTGTCCCCCATAATTTGCAAGTATAAAACCTTAGTGCCCCCCATAGATGACCCATAGTACTCCTCTCCCCCCTTCCCCATAGTGCCCACCATAATGTGTCCCAGTATAAAATGTCCCTATACAGAGCCCCCATATAAAATACCCTTCTTTGTTGCCTCAGTAGATGCCCCCATAGTGCCCCCCAATAATGTGCCAGTAAGAAGTGCTCCCCCATAGATTCCCCCTATAATGTGCCAGTAAGAAATGCCCCCCATATTGCCTCCCAGCAATGTGTCAGTAAGAAGTGCTCCCCCATAGATTCCCCTATAATGTGCCAGTAAGAAATGCCCCCATATTGCCTCCCAGCAATGTGTCAGTAAGAAGTGCCCCCCATAGATGCCCCACCATCATGTGCCAGTAAGAGGTGCCCCCCATAGATGACCCCCAATCATGTGCCAGTAAGATCCCCCAATCATGTGCCAGTAAGAAGTGCCCCCAATCATGTGCCAGTAAGAAGTGCCCCCAAAGATGCCCCCTAAAGATGTGCCAGTAAGTACCCCCATAGATGCCCCCCAAAACATGTGCCAGTAAGTATCCCCATAGATGTCCCCCAAACATGTGCGTATAAGTGCCCCCATAGACTAGCAAACATGTGCTAGTAATAAGTGCCCCCCTATAGATGCCCCAATCATGTGCCAGTGTCACCCCAATCAGGTGCCTATAAGTGCCCCATGGATGCCCCCCAATCATGTGGCAGTAAGTGCCCCCCACAGATGCCCCCCCATCATGTGGCAAAAAGAAGTGCCCCCACAGTGTCCCCATAGAGCTTCTCTTCTGTATTGTGCCATATAAAAAAAATTAACACTTATACTTACCTCCATGCCTACTTCAGCGATGCGATGCAGGCCTCTTCCGGCCTGTATCCCGCGCTGTACGGCTCAGGCGGCGTGATGACGTCATCGCACCACCTGAGCCGGCCTCTGATAGGCTGCAGGCACTAGGCCTGTAGCCTATCAGAGGAACGGGCAGGGGAGACGCCTCTCCCCCCCCTGCCCCGCAGCACAGCCATCTGTATCGCCGTCCTGAGGACGGCGATACAGATGACTGTGGAGATGAGCGCTTCTACAATGGAAGCGCTCATCTCCCGCTGCAGGTGAGCGGACATTAAAAATGTGTGAGCGGGGGCAACATAATAGCTGCGCGGGCGCGCAGCTTAGAGGGAACACTGGCCGCGACCCCTTTAGTTTAACATTATCTGCGGCTCGCATGGGAGCGCCGCGGCCCCTTTACTACTCACATTACCACCGGCTCAGCCGGCTGGAAGGGGAGCGCTGCATCTGCTGTAATTTCCCATTACCTCCGGCTGGCAGGGGATCGCATTACAAGTGATCGCAGGGGAGGCCAGCTTTCCTTCCTGGCTCCTCCCAGCTGTGCTTTCAACTATGACTTGACGTCACTGAAGAGAAAGCGCCAAGGTCCTCTGTGGGCAAGGTAAATGCTTGGAGGAGAGGTTTTTTTTTTTTTTTTTAATTAAAGTACTGATCATGGGGGGGATGGGGTGATCTTATCTGACAAGCTGTAGTAGATCAGTTAAGACCCCCAAATCCTCATCAGACCCCCACAAAATAACCGCCATACCCCCCAGTGCTCACCTCACACATTAAAAATCAGACACTCCGTGGTCAGATCCCCTCTATGTCAACCCCCCCCCCCCACATGATCTAAGCATGGGGTGGGGGGTACATCTGAGCATGAGGGTGTCATCTGAGCATGGGGCAGCCGTCTGAGCATGAGGGGTCATCTGAGCATGGGGCGGTCATCTGACAGGAAGGAAAGGTGGTTTAAATACACTTAAATGTTTTAAAACTCAATTGCAGTAATACTGTCGTGTGCACGCATATTTGTGTAAATGTATACCGTGTGGCTCCTGGTAGTCAGGTTTTTTTTTTGTGGCTCTTTGTGTCTGTAAGGTTGGCCACCCCTACCATAGACTATCATTACAAAAGTTGTCGCTCGACATTACTACGACAAATAGTCGTCGTGTAGCCCTAGCTTTAATGGTGCTGTCCTAATTAGTTAAATGGAGTCCATGGTGGACCACGTGGTTGCATAGTACTTGAGCACAGCGTGGTCGAATCGTGGTGTCATGCCCTAACACAAGGCAGCAATCACTGAGAGCAGGATTATGTCACTATGGTCAAATCTACAGTAAAGTCCCATTCACACAACCATTTTTTGCAGACCCATTCATTTCAACGGGGCCGCAAAAAACGCTGTGCTATCCACATCAGTACATCCGTTCCACTGCCCCGCAAAAAATATAGATGTCCAATTCTTGTCCGTTTTGCGGGCGTGAATAGGCATTGTTACAGTAGATCTGCAACACGCACATCACCCTATTTTTTATGGATACGCATTTTGCAGACCACAAGATACATACGATCATGTGAATGCACCCTAAAGCTGTGAGGTAACTGGCTGCAGTGGAAAGTGGTAGTGGGCTGCCAGTAATGGAGCTGCTATTAAGGAGCTAGGAGTAACAAAATGGCCTTTTTTTACCACAGGCAGGCTCCTCAGATAAGTGACACTACTTCTATTTCGGGTGGGACAGCAGGGGGCTATATTTAGAAATAACACATGCAGGGGACTTGATGGGGACAGGCTTCCCGCCTCTGTAGTCCATGTTGGGCAGGACCCTCCTCCATTCCAGGGCCTCCTATACTCCCGTCATCCGGCTCCACTTGTGCAGCCCGCACAGACGCGCCAGTTCCCGCCATTACAATAAAGTGTACCTCAGCCACTTGCCCTGTCCGCTTTACACTGTGCCCATAGCACAGCACTACACTCCATCGTCCCCTCCTCTTCCTCTCCCTTTCCCCTCCCCCAGACTCTCTCCCTCCCTCCTTGGGTGACGCAGAAACTTTCTAGAAATCCTTCCCATCGCCCTTTGCGTTTCCAACATGGAGGACCTGACGGTGGAAGTGCGCGGCTCTAACGGAGCTTTCTACAAGGTAACTGGAATGTACAGGCCAGTACCCGGAATGGCGGGAGCGGAGGGCTGGCTCTGGTCAGACACACCGCGGTATAGGGGAGAGGCGGCGGCTGCGGGTGCGCGGTGTCTGTGTGCGGGGATGGCGGCCGGAGAAGGCCGCGGCGGCGGCTGCTCTGCAGTGTAGCTGGGGCATTGTCGTGCAGAGGTCGGGGGGGCTTCACCCTGGGGTGAGAGGGAGGTATCGGCCACGTCCTTTATCCACTGGACCCCAGCCAGTCGCGGATTGTGGGCGATATGCTCGGGCATCAGCTGAGCAGATAACTGGCGGAGCATCATGGGTACCACTGCCTGCTCCTCTACATTCCTATGGCTCGACATGGCCCCGTGCGGTACACATGTAGCAGAGCTCAGGCTGCCATTTATCGCTTTTATTTGCTGTGGATGATGCTGATGAAGTAGGATGCCCTGCCACACAACCTGAAACCATGTTGTATGAGTTGTGCCAAATGACTCAGTGCGCTATATCTGCTGATGTACATCACAAGTAGATAGAAGTAATCAGGGTCCATGTCCATAGATGGGTGAGCTGCTGTAAGTAGTAATGAGAAGCCGGGCACAGCTTACACCAGTCTTCATATAGACATACCCCTGGGTATAGAGGGGATAGCATTCGTCCTCACCCACTGCTGGGATATGAGTGATTTCCCCGATCCTTGCCATTGTTTTTAATTGCCTTGTGGCGGTTGTTTTTCACTGTCCAGTTAAAGGGGTCTTCTGAGACTTTAGAGATGCACACACAGGACCCCGGCGATCAGCAGCTTGACAAAGCACAGACGCTCCTGTGAGCGCCGCGGCCTTCTCACAAGTTTTTGTAGGCCATTGACTCCACATTCGTTGATCACGTGGCCTAGGCGCAGTTCAGCCCCATAAAGGTGAATGGGGCTGAGTGTGATACCAAGCACAGCCTCTATACAATGTACAGCGCTGTGATTGGTGAGCTGCTAGCAGGCCGCCAGTGCCTTCACAAGAAGCTGATCAGCAGGGTCCCAAGTGTCGGGCCCCCACGATCAGTTAAAACGTCTCAAAAAACCTCTTTAAAAAGGCTGGGCTTTCTGTCAAGGAGATACGTTTAGAAACTGTATTTGGACATATGCCCTGATGGGTTCAGAGGACGTATCTTTGGACTCTGTTTCACCTGCTTTCCTGCTTGTGTAGCCTGCGCTGTTCTTTCTGGTTAAAAATCCGAAACAAATGGAAAGCGGAGAACATGGTCCCTGTGACACATCCATCAGTCCCCCGTGATCGGCACTGCTCCTGCAGGACTCACACCTTCCAGCTCTTCTCAGTAGGTGACCACGTTGATTGTCACTTGAGATATGGAGAACCAGTGGGGTCACCTGTGGCCCCTGCAGCAGTTCAGGATTGTTTCCTACTGACGTCTTTCTTATGTAAGCCACTAAACAGGTTCACGGGCCTGGTTGTCCTATGGGCGGCTCCTTAGGTCTGGTCTGACACGAAGTTTGTTACTCCACAATGTGGTTCTATAAGTTGGAAACCCTTTTTTTTTTTTTTTTTTTTTTTTTTTTGGTCTTGTCCTCCTTTCATAGAAACATAGAAGAAGGCAGCAGAAAAGGACCACGTGGTCCATCTAGTCTGCCCTGATGCTATTACTTAGGATAGACAATGTGTAATTTAGAGCTGCGTTAACATGTCTGCAGGCTTCAGTGTTGAAATCTCCCAGCATTCTTTGCTGGCTCAGTGTCAGTGCAGCTTGCAGCGGTGATTTAAGTGTCATTATTGCATCATGTACGGTGCACTGATCTGATGCTGGAGACATGATTGTCCCGCTGCATTATGGAAGTTCATTAAAACTTTATAGGTGTTTCCAGTAGCACCTATCACCTATAAGCGTAAGATGTTAAAGGAATTTTCCAGGACCCCCGCTGATCAGCTGTTTGATAAGGCTGTAGCTTCACGCCCTTCTGTCAGCTTTTCGTATGCCAATGACGCATGTTCATCGGTCACGCGGCCTAGGAGCAGCTCAGCTCCATAGAAGTGAGTGGGGCTGAGCTGCAAAACCAAGCACATCTGCTGCACAATGTATAGCTCTGTGCTTGGTAAACTGCGAGAAGGCCATGGCGTTATTGTGAGCACCGCTGCCTTCTCAAACAGCTGATCAGCGGGAGTCCTGGGTGTCGGACCCCCACTGATCAGGTAGGTCATCAGTTCTAAAATGTTAAACCATTTTAAGCAAACTCACAGAGAACTGACCATGTGTTTGCTGCAGAACCTTTGTGCTCACCTTGTTCTGGACATATGTGCTGGTCCCACCTCTGGGTCTGGCTCCTACCTGACGTTGGTGGCATATCTTTGGCTTAAAAATTCGTTCAGAAGCGACCATACGAACAGCAGGACAGATTCCATTTGGCAACAATGACATGTTGAATGTGCCAAATCCACTTGGAATTTAAACCGTGTAAGCATGCACTGATACAGGACTTCTAGCGCACCTCACCAGCACCGCCATTTAGCCGTCACTGGTTTTTTGTTTTAGTGAAGTTTTTTGGAACAACTAGGCACAGATACATGGGTGACTGTGGAGCGTGTTGTATACTTCACTTGGTTATGCCGATCTGTTCACACATGCGGCACGAAATCTCCTGTAGCGGCATCTGTTGTATTTTCCTATACAGAGCGGCAGTAACACATACTGTTGGGGAACACTATTCTATTCCTAAGGAGACAAGTCCTCCTAAATCCGGAATAATCCCAGTAGTACAGTATTGGAATACGGTGGCATCCGGCAGCCATTGCCTCCCATTATAAGAATGCGTCCATGCGGTTCACTTCTACATAGTCCCACTTGTGAACAGACCGTTACGTTGATGGACAGCATCGAGGTAATCATCAGTTAATTTTGCCCAGATATGAGACTGTACAGTAATGTGGAAGGTGTCACTGCTGCCATGTAACAAGGAGCTGCCAGGGAGGTGAAAGTTTCAGCGCTGGGTATTTCAGCTGCCCCTGTCACTCTCCCGTCCTGAGGCACATTGTCAGCTATTTGAAACGTGTTGGCATTTCTATTTATAAGCCGGCTTCCCTCCGTGTGGGGTTTACATTAATAGAAGTATTTGCACGTTTCTGCTGGATTTGGTCATCGGCAAATATTTTCCCAGTTACTCATCCACTATGGCCACCACCATTAAATATACTCTACTGGGACATATAGTGTTGGTCTACTGTTCAGGAAGCCCCTTTAATAGCCAAAGGAGAACGCTGCTGCAACATTACTTAAATGTACATTTGGCTTATGGGCCTGTGTATGTGTGTGTGTATGTGTATATATATATATATATATATATATATATATTACACACACACACACACACACACCGTACTTTTCTCTTTATAAGACGCACCCGATGATAAGACGCACCCCAGTTTTTAGAGTAGAAAAATAAGAAAAAACTATTTTTCATCACACCTCATATCAGACCCCCCATAAATTTTAGGACATCACATCAGACCTCCAATCAGCCCACTATGTCCCCATCAGCCCCCATATCAGCCCCCACTGCCCCCATCCGACCTCAGATCACCCCATCAGCCCCCATATCAGCCCACTCTGCCCCATCAGACCTCAGATCAGCCCCCACTGCCCCATCCGACCTCAGATCACCCCATCAGCCTCCATATCAGCACACTGTGCCCCCATCAGACCTCAGATCAGCCCCATAAGGATAAAATAAAAAAATGCTCCTCTGAAGACCTGTTTGGGCCATGTGTATTTAAACAAAAGCTTTCTGCTGCATGTTCCCTTATAGGAAGCACATCGTTCTGGCATGTGTTCAGCCCCTAGTGACAACCTGTTTGGGGTCTCGGTGACCAGGAAATTATTTTTCATAAGAACACAACCGCACTCCTGTGAGCGCCGCAGCCTTCTCTATGCTTTTCCTAGGCCAGTGATGTCATGTTCACCGGTCACGCGCCCTAGGAGCAGCTCGGCCCCATTCATGTGAATAGGGCTGAGCTGCGATACCAAGCATAGCTGCTCTACAATGTCTGGCGATATGCTCGGTGAGCAGGGAGAAGGCCACGGCCCTCACAGGACTCCCGCTGATCTGATATTGATCACCCGACACCTATTAATATTAAAATCCTGGACAGCCCTTTTAATTTAGTTGCACAAGAGGACTTTAACATGTGATCCTGCAATCAAATTCCTGGGGTGCTGATGGCAACCAGACAGGAACGGCTCTGGCTAATGGAGCCTCACACCGTGACACCTGGCATTGATCCTGTGTCTCTGCACTTTGCATGATGGCAGAAGCACACGCTGCCACTGAAGGCCACATCAGATTTCTCCAAACAGTAGTGTTCAGTGATGAAAGCAGGTTATGCCCTGGTCTGAATGATGGCTGCATCATAGATGCTGCCCGCGCTTCTCAACATGCTCTTGAGAGTATCCAGCAGCTCTCCTGATCAGCCAGATTGGGATGGAGTGATGGATCTCCCATCCTATTACCACCTTGGCTGAAAAACCTTGAAATGACGTACCACCGGAGGATTTCCAGCATCTCTACGACTGTTACCGTGCCAGATTAGCAGAATGGGGAGAATGCACCCAGCTTCAAAGATGCACTCCAGTTTTTATATTTTTATTTTACGTATATGACTAACTCACCACTATCATGATGATTAGCTGCAGTTGTATAAACCTTGTGAATCACAGTGCCGGACTGTACCATCAGTGTGTGCTGACTCTCCAGTGTAGTTCCATGAGATGTAACTTCACACTGGCCTGCATGTAAGAGCTGAGGGGGCAGACAGGCTCCAGCTGGATCACATGGGATAACATGGAGATCCTGCAGTGTTAGGGGATAGCAGCTGTGTCACTAATCTGACATGGTTGCCCTCAGAACACAGCAGTACAGTGGTACTCCTTCCCCTCTGTCTCTGAAAAGCCAGGCATGGTGGGAAATGTAGGATTAATTGGGAAAACCCTACCTGAGGGGAGAAGGAATCAAGATGGCCAACAACGCACACATTACACATAAAATAAAACCGGTATACACAAGGACCTATCCTGCACAATATAGGCAAAGAAAAAGTAAAATCACCCTGATGTAGAAACCAAAATAAAAGATGCACCATCTTGGTTGCGTGATCATTGACCAAGCACCACTAATAGGTTTTACTTTAATCTCCACTCTTTTGCGATTCCACAAGTAATTTTTCACTTTCTAGTAGTATAATTGACCCTCTAAAATCAGCACGTCATCTGTGGCCATTTCCTTTCAGTCGGTGTGGACTAAGTGCTCATCTGTGGGCAAATTCTACTAAAGGAAACCAATACCAAAATCACTGAATCTGGCATATGTCAGACACCACTGCAGGCAGCGATCTCACTATAATTGGGTTTGTTGGGTACTGGACATGAATACCGGCATTTTTATGTTGTCTTTATGTTGTCTGGAGCCACAGACAAGAATAGGCATTTCTATAGTGCCGGCACATGGCCGGTGGGCGTGTTTTGCGGATCTGCAAAACACATGTGGATGTGTGAATGGACCCTAAACTTGATCATGCCTGGTCCGGTCAAAGTGTAGGGGGTGCAGCAGTTGCAGAGAGAGCAGAGCCTCTAGGTGTAATGGCCACACCCCTGTTCCTAGAGGCTCATTTGCATATATTTTTCTCAGCAATGCGGGCACATATGAACATGGGACCAACACAGATGTCTTCAGCTGCCAAGTGCACATGTAACAGGTCAGCCTGTGTCATAGGTACAAATCTGCTGACAGGTGACTTTAAGTTTACACTCTTACTTTTAGACCGTTTTTATTAAGTCTGCTCCGTTGTTTCTGTCAGAAATGATTGGATTTTTGTGCTGATTCCTTAAAGGAAATCTGTCAGCAAATCTAACTATATGTAACCCAGTCCAGGGCTACATAGCGCTACCTGACACAATGCAAAACATACCTGTCTTAGTATTGTGTATTTCTGAAGCGCTTTGCATATGAATAATTTACTTTTATTCATATGCAAATGTGGTCTCAAGGTGCCCAGCGGGGTGTGCATAAATGTATAGCAGCCCAGGCCTGTTCCCTGAACCTCCTCTTGCTCCATCCAGCCCGCCCCCTCCACTGCGACGTCACAATCCTCCTTCAGCTCTGGCCAGCTGGTGAGCATTGTCAACAGTCAGCTCTTGCGCATTGAATGCCCTGCAGTGGGCGTCGGCCTCACCATACTTAGTGCGCATGCGCAGAGAGAACGCCTATATAAATTGGGAACTCATAATCAGTTTACTGCTGCTGTGAGGGGAATATGTTATCTGTTAGTGTAATAGTATATTGTAGATTTGGAATAACAGTATGACGGCTCTGTGGTTATTTTGATAGGCCTAGTGTAATGTGTGATGCTCTAATAGTCACTCATCCCCTTACCTCTCTGGCCGCAGTGAATGATCTGACTAAGAAAGTGAAGAGAGGCCGTTTGCTGCACTAAAAACCAAAGGAGGAAATTGAAGAACCAGGACAGGAAGTGGAATACATGAAATAACTTAAAAATATATATACAGCAAGCCTTCCCCTTGCTTTTTTGTTAAAGGGTTATTCTCATTTTAGACAATGGGGGCATATGGCTAGGATATGCCCCCATTGTCTTATAGGTGCGGGTCCCACCGCTGGGACCTGCACCTATTTCCAGAACGGAGCCCCCGAAGTGAATGAGGGCGCACTGCGCATGCGCAGCCGCCCTCCATTCATTTCTATGGGGCCGCCAAAAATAGCCGAGCGCTGGCTCGGCTACTTCCGTCGGCTCCATAGAAATGAATGGGAGCGCACCGCGCGTGCACAGCCCGGCTCCCATTCATTTCTATGAGCGGCGCAGGGAGCTGCGCCTGGTGGTGGCCGGACCCCCGGAAACCTGGGGTCCTCCAGGTGCAGCGCTCCCCGCTCCGTTCTGGATATAGGTGCAGGTCCCAGCGGCGGGACCCGCACCTATAAGACAATGGGGGCATATCCTAGCGATATGCCCCCATTGTCTAAGATGAGAATACCCCTTTAAACAATTACACAGTATATACGCATGGCCGCATTTCCCGAACACTGCTTTATGATTTATGTTGTCGTCAGTTCCTGTCTGACCGCACGTCTTCTCTCCTGTACTCGCATAATGCTGTAAGTACCCTAGACCCGCAGTTGGGCAAGAACTCAAAGCATCATAACTCATGATGATGCTGAGAGTACAGGTGAGAGGAGCAGTGTTTGTTCTGGGAAATGCAACTATCACACGGAGCATGTGTCCCAGACTGAACATGCTTCTGTGAAACTAGCCATAGGCTGTTAATTGTGCTAAAATTTCGATAGTAGTGTCAGATGTTTAAAAGGGCCATGGTGTTTGTGCGGTGTCCTTTTCAATGTTTACCTTCATGCCATCGCCATTGTAGTGGCGGTGCAGTGTAATTACAGATTCCCCGTTCACTTGAATGGGACACACAGCTGTAATTACACCTCACCGTATCTACAATGGAGATGGCGTGAAGGGAAACATTGAAAAGGACGCAGCATGAGATGTCTGAGGTGCCGAGAGGCAGACCCCCACTGATCAGATAATTGTTGACATGTCCTCAATATTTTTGGCTCGGACAACTGCTTAGTTTCTTGTTTTCTTTCCGTTTAAAATAAGAAACCTGTCCAATTTCATCTCCATGGAAGTTACTCTTACTTACGTTTGTGAATTGGGATGTAACCGATCCTGTAAGTGAGCAGGAAGTCCTATACAAGTGGTATAAATATGGCAGAGGATAGTCTTCGCTGGATGAGCGGTCACAGGTGCAGGCAACACTTGACCAGACATTGAGCTACAGCTGGTAAAACAGGTGCTTCCAGGAATGTCTACATGAAGCATCTGAGGTTTTCCCTGTCGAGACCTTTTACTAGTCTATTGCAGGGTTCTCCTTGTCGTAGGATAGCAGTTTTCTGTAGGATCAGTTCTGTGAGGGTTTTGTCGCTATGTCATGGACAGAATAGTATAGCCTTCTGCAATACATCAGGTTTATTGTGTCCGTGACGTACTGAACTGATTCTTCATGACTAGTAGTAATGTAATCTATGATGCTGGTGTGCACAGGCTTAGGCTTCATTCACACGACCGTATGTGTTTTGCGGTCCGCAAATTGCGCATCTGCAAAAAAAAAGGATGACGTTCCGTATGGCATCCGTGTTTCCGTTTTTTTGCGGATCCATTGTAACAATGCCTATCCTTGTCAGCAAAACGGACAAGAATAGGACATGTTCTATCTTTTTTGCGGAACGGAAATATGGACATACGGAAACGGAATGCACACGGAGTACCTTCCATTTTTTTTGCCGACCCATTGAAATGAATGGTTCCGCATACGGTCCGCAAAAAAAACGGAACGGACACGGAAACAAAATACGGTCGTGTGAATGAAGCCTAAAAGGGGTTTTCTGGGAGTTAACTACTGATGACCTATTCTCAGGATAGGTCATCAGTATCTGATCTGTGGGGGTCCGACACCCAGGACCCCCGCCGATCAGCTGTTTGAGAAGGTACCGGCACTCCCGTGAGCACCGAGGTCTTCTCGCAGCTTACGAAGCACAGTGCTGTACATTGTAAAGCGGCTGTGCTTGGTATCGCGTTTAGCCCCATTCACTTGAATGGGGCTGAGCTGCACCTAGGCCACGTGACCGATGAACGTGACGTCACTGGCCTAGGAAAAGATGAGAGAAGGCTGTGGTGCTCACAGGAGAGCCGGTGCCTTCTCAAACAGCTGATGACCTACCACCGATCAGATACTGATGACCTATCCTGAGGATAGGTCATCAGTAGTTAACTCCCGGAAAACCCCTTTTAAGAGATTTTCCCAAAATCAAGATTTATCACCAATGCACAAGTTGGGGGTTAATTATCTGATTGCTGGAGTCCCCACCAATCACAGCAACATTTTGGCTAACTTTAGGCCTCTTTCACACGCGCGTCGCGGATTCGGTCCGAATGCGTTCAGGATGCGTTCAGGAAAACTCGCACCATTCTGCAAGCAAGTTCAGTCAGTTTTGTCTGTGATTGCGTTTAGTTGTTCCGTTTTTTCCGCGCGGGTGCAATGCGTTTTGATGCGTTTTTCACGCGCGTGAAAAAAAACTGAAGGTTTACAAACAACATTTCTAAGCAACCATCAGTGAAAAACGCATTGCATCCGCACTTGCTTGCAGATGCAATGCGTTTTTAACGCATCCCCATTCACTTCTATGGGGCCAGGGCTGCGTGAAAAACGCAGAATATAGAACATGCTGCGATTTTCACGCAACGCAGAAGTGATGCGTGAAAAAAAACGCTCATCTGAAAAGACCTATTGAAATGAATGGGTCAGGATTCAGTGCGGGTGCAATGCGTTCACATCACGCATTGCACCCGCGCGGAAAACTCGCTCGTGTGAAAGGGGCCTTAGTGTTTGGCCAGCTTAAGTTGTTCAGGTGGCATGTAGAATAGCCATAGGTTCCTCTGAACATGCTTTGGGATGCAGCTTCGTATTTCTGTTCTTGTTAAAAAACAAACAAACCTTGCTTATGGTGTGACCACACAGTGCTGTGGTGGTTAAATTTGAAAAATTGATGCTAAAATTCTAAACCTTTGAACGTCCTAAACAAACGAAATGACATTTACAAAATAATGTCAACATAAAATAAACATAACCACGAATGTTAATAAATATCTTGTGAGGCATCACCATCTGTCTTAAAAGCAGGGAAATTCAGATTCAAATTTCTGATTTTTCCAAAATCAACCCAGGATTACCGCTAACATGAAGTATAAAAAACAATCTGAATGACACATGTCAGATTTGCAAATTTAGGCTTGGTCAGTAAGATGAAAACTGGCTCATTCTGGAAATGGTTAAAGGGGTTTTCCATGATGCTGGTATAAGGATAAGGTTACCAGGGGTCTAACTCCAGGCATCGCAGCTGATCAGCTTCTTAGGCCAGTGATATCATGTGGCCTAGGCGCAGCTCAGTCCCATTCAGATGAATTACTAAGCACAGCTGCTATCCTGTAGTCCTGCGTATTGGACCCCACTGATCTGATATTGGTCTCCTCTTCAAACAGCTTATTGTCGGGGGTGCTGGGTGTTGGACCCCACCGATCTGATATTGATGACCTATCCTGAGGATAGATTTAACTTGGAGAACCCCTTTCAGCAAGTGGCATTTATCATGTAGAGAGTTAATACAAGCCACTTTTTTAATGTATATTATCCATATTGCTTTCTTTGCTAGCGTGATTCATTTTCCATCACATTATACACTGCTCGTTTCCATGGTTACGACCACCCTGCAATCCAGCAGCGGTGGCCGTGCTTGAACACTATTGGGAAAAAATGCCGACCTCTCTGGTGGCCGGGACCGTGGGAGCTCACATAGGCTAGTGCTTTTTCCTATAGTGTGCAAGAACGGCCACTGCTGCTGGATTGCAGGGTGGTCGTAACCGTGGAAACGAGCAGTGTATAATGTGATGGAAAAATGCATGAAGCCAGCAAAGGAGGCAATATGGACAATCACAATACATTAGTAAGTGGCTTGTATTAACTTTCTCTACATGATACATGCTGTTTGCTGAAGTGACGCAACCTCTTTAATTAGAGCCCTTGCAATGGCGACATGACTGCACTGTGTGGTCGTACCCTAAGGCTTCATCCCTGGAAAAAAGCTTTGTATGAGCCGTATTTCCCGGCCTGAATGCAACCCCTATGTGACAGGGTCTCCAAGACATTATGATTTATAATGCTGTGTGTTCCTGCCAGACCTCTGCTGTACTAAATTGCGGTCACGTAAAGCCTTCAGCGCAGTTCATTACAGCGGAGTTCAGACAGGAACCGACCGCTTTATAAAACATAATGCTGTGAGTCCGTGTTACAAGAGTAGGGTCCAGGCTGGGAAATAACACTTATACATGGAGCGTGTTCCCCGGAATGAACCTGCTCGTCTGAAACAAGCCTTAAGGTGGATTTAGATTGATTGCCCCTCTTCACCTCCACTTTACGAGCAGCTGACTATCGGGAAGGAACTGCAATCTCCTCCACAGTATGAGGGATCGCTATCACTATTGCTCATCCTACTATTGCTTTGTTGGAAAGAGATGGTCATGTACTATATGATTGATATTTCTTTTTTTACAGTAATCATGGAATAACTCCTTTAGTACAGATTCAGTGAGTAAGGAAGTTGATTTTTATCTATGTATTTTAAATCCATTTTTTCCTCTTTCAGGGATTCATCAAAGATGTCCATGAAGATTCGCTCACAGTTGTTTTTGAAAACAAGTAACTATGCCCTTTTATAATTTACATGCCGCCGTCTCTTGTATGTCTACGTGCTTTATTCTAATCTGCCATTGCTTTCTAATCTTTAGCTGGCAGCCGGAACGTCAGGTTCCATTCCATGAAGTTCGGATGCCACCCCTACCTGACATCAAGAAGGAAATAACCGAAGGGGATGAGGTTGAAGTAAGTAAACAACACTAAGTAAATGAAGTTCGGATCTCTTATTTGTCTTCCTGTAAATTGTCATGTTACAAGTGCAGTTTACAATAGATTGCATACTAAAATTATACATGTAAGACTTTCTTCTGCTGTAGCAGTTTTGTTCCAAAGTGCGGTAAAATACATGTGAATGGAAAGTCCATCAATGAGTCTTGAAAACCGCCTTTAAAGGGGTTGTCTCCCTTCAGCATATAGCATTTATTATGTAGAAAAAGTTACTACAAGACACTTGCTAATGTATTATTCATATTGCTTCCATTGCTGGCAGGATTCATTTTCCCATCGCATTATACACAGCTTGTTTCCATGGTTACAACCACCATGTAATCCAGCAGCGCTGGTCGTGCTTGCACACTATAGGAAAAAACGAGGGCCTCTGTGCGCTCCCATAATCCTGGCCACCAGAGAGGCCAGCGCTTTTTTCTATAGTGTGAGCAAGGTCACCGCTGCTGGATTACAGGGTGGTCCTGTAACCCACTCTGCCCCCATCAGACCTCAGATCAGCCCACTCTGCCCCCACCAGACCTCAGATCAGCCCACTATGCCCCCATATGAGCCCACTGTGCCCCCAATATCAGCCCACTCTTCCCGATCAGACCTCAGATCAGCCCCCATATTAGCCCACTCTACCCCCATCAGACCTCAGATCAGCCCATCAGCCCCCATATTAGCCTACTGTGCCCCCATCAGACCTCCGATCAGCCCACCCAGCCCCATAAAGATGATGATTGCCGTGCACTGTCACCTGACTGCGTGCAGCGTCAGGTCAGAGTGCGCGCACTATGTCCTGATGCTGTACGCGGTCAGGACAGTGCAGAGCCGGCCCGGAGAAGACAGAGGAGCGCTGGACCCGGAGCGGAGCCGTGGCGCAGGAGAGGTGAGAGAGTTTATTTTATCCTTATGGGGCTGGGTGGGCTGATCTGAGGTCTGATGGGGTCCAGGCATCTAATACATACTAGTGAGCACTTCCATAATGGAAGCACTCACTTGTATTCGCTTTATAAGACGCACGGCAATCATCCCCTACTTTTGGGGGGGAAGTGTGTCTTATAAAGCGAAAAATACAGTATATGTGGTATTTGCTGAAATGAGACAACCCCGTTAACTCTTTCAGGACACAGCAAATTATGGCCCTGATGTTTTTTTTTTTCTCCACACCTCAAAGGCCCCATGGTTTTTTTTTTTTTGTGTTTTTTACCAGTTGACAGCTGTACGAGGTCTTGTTTTTTTTTTAATAGCACTATATACTGCTACAGTTAATCCACAGCAAATCCATGAATCATTTTATGAAATGTGTTCTCTGTACAGTAACGTTCTGTGGATCGGTACAATTACAACAATACCGAATTGTTATATTTTTGTTACTAATGTGTGGATAAAAATTCCCTATGGGAAATTGTAATACTTTATATATTTTCTGATGTAGCGATATGAGGTCTCAGCTTGTAAGTCTGTTCCATGCACTCCAGTGACACCGATGACATGGTTACATTTTAGTAATCCACAGTGGATTTTTTAGACTCTGTAGGAGAATTTCAAAGCTGGTACACAGATAGCAGCCACCCATTTGCTACCTGATTCCCTGTTAATGTAAATGAAAGACCAACTGAATGTCAGCTGACTTTGTCACAATTTAGGCCCCTTTCAGACGAGCGAGTCCCACACTCCAGACTCGCAGCGTGAGTATGAGACAGCTCCTGTCTTGTCCTCCCGGAACTGATGGGGTCCCATAGCATTATACTGATTTATGATGCTATGTAACCCTTACAGTTCTGGGATGTATTGGACAACACTGACAGCATTATGTCAGCCTGTGGCATAAAATCTGCGCCACCCTTGTATATGAGTTTTAATTTCTGCTGGAAGCTGTAGACTCCAGAGAATAACCCAGTACCCTCGGGTATTTTTTGGTTACTTAAAAGAGCCATATGGTATGTTCACACAGAGGTTTTTTACATTTACAATCTGCTTCAGGATTTCCCTGTGGATTTTTATCACTATCATATCCGTTTTGTGGTCTGCAAAATACAGACACAGTCAGTGTTGCATACACATTTCCTAATTGGGCCTGTGGTTCTCATTTTGTGGCCTAGGACATATGGATTCAGAAAGCACATGGGTCATCCGTGTGCTTTATGCATACGTTTGTCCATTCCACAAAGTGCAGATGACCTACCCATTGCGGTCAGTGGGTCCACAAAAAAAAGCAGACAGCACAAGGACCACATCCATATCTTGTGGATCCACGGTTTGCGGACCGCAAAGTGGGTATGGTTGTGTGCATAAGGCCTTGGGGTAGATTTAGAAGCTCGTGTTTTGCAGTGTTTATGTAATGGCCTCTTTTTTCTTTCAAAAATGCTGTGGTCATGGGTTACTTTGGCTACACTAAATTATCAAAAAATCAAACTACACAACATTTTTGGGTTGATGGTATTTTTCAAAACGTAACATGCTCTCTCTACTGGTGGCGGTTTTCTGGAAGTTTTTACATGCAGGAAAATAAAACATGCTTTTAATAACAGAAAACATGACCAAAACGGTTTGTAAAAAAAAATTAAATAAAAAATAACCTATAAAAATGCTATGAACTTCAAAAAGTTGAAAAAGTACCTACCTGAAGGATTTTTATTTATTTTTTGACCTTTTAGAATTTTTTTTTTTCGACCAGCTTGCATGATTTAGAATGATGTCAGATATTTATCTATACGTGTTTGATACTCATAGGTTTACTCCAGAGCTAATGACCAAGAGCCTTGTGGATGGTGGCTTGCAAAAGTCCGAATGATGAAAGGAGAGGTATGTTTCGATCTGCATTGTTATTGTGCTTTGTCATTTTATGGTAACTAAGGACATTAATATTGGTTTAGTTGCATTATCTACGTTCAGCTACTTCAGTATTATCTCCAGCAAATATATTTTAATACTTTGTCCAGAATAGGAGTTAAGGTGGCGGTTGTAGTTTAGGCTGGGTTCACATCACATTTTTGTCATATGTTTAATTTATACAGTAAAAATGTACTTTAAGGGATGCCTCAGACAGATGCCATACAGTGGAATCCGTCACCATAATTTCACTGCAAAAAATTTTTTTTTTGTACTTGCAGGACAGAAAAGCGCAGTGTACCATGCTTTTCCAGCAAAATGTATACATTAACGTAGACATTTTAAAAAAAAAAAGGGAAACTATGATGAAAGATGCCACTCTGACACCTGTCTGAGGCATCTGTTTAACATTTTTTTTTTTTTTTTTTTGCACCTTTTATATACGTTAAATGTATGATAAAAAAAATGTGATGTTAACCCAGCCTGACCTATTCTAGTTTGAGTATCACAGCAGTTTAAAGATGGAAGTGATAGAAATAATCTTAAACAATACACGTCAATTGCAGGGGACACTGGGGACAACTGCAGCATATAAGGGGTTAAAAAGCCATGATCAGAGCTGAATCCAATCTCTGGCTTTGCAGCAGGTGCCTGGCTGCATATTAGTCTACGTCCAATGTGGATGGTGCAGGCAAAGTTCCTGTCAATGTAACTGTCCATTTGTAAGGGATGGGTTCTCTGTGTAGGCTAGTTGTTTTGTTGGGGGGAGGGGGGGTCACTTCATTGCTTGAAGCCTATATACACCTTTGGGGGCAATTTTTTTTATTTTATTTCATTGTACCTATTATGAGGTAAAAATCATTTGTCAATTGGTCTTTATTAAAAATACAGGGCTGAGATGCTCTACTATCAGAATCTGTATTTTCTCTCTGCTCCATCAGGCAGGGAGCTGATGGGCTCCTCATCTCTGCTCTCAGACCTCATAAACGCTCCTCAAAGCTCAATCCTTACCTTACTGATAAGGTCCTTACTGACTTAAATAAGTGCTTATGATCTCTTAGTAAATGAGTTAAAGGTTATTGGCACAAAGTGAAAGTGCATTCACACAGTTAAAGGGGTTTTCCGAGTTATATATATTGATGACCTATCCTCAGGATAGGTCATCAATATCAGATCAGTGGGGTCCGGCACCCCCTCCGATCAGCTGTTTGAAGAGGAGGCGCACACCGTATCAGCACTGCCTCTTCTTCATTGTTTACACGCTGGCCGACACAGGGGTAGTGGTGAGTAGGTGTAATTACACCTCACCGCCCCATTCATTTCTATGGGAAGAATCGCTTCCCACAGGTGACTTGTATGGGAGCGATTCTTCCCATTGAAATGAATGGGGAAGTTGGGTGTAATTACACCTACTCACCACTACCCCCGTGTCGGCCAGCATGTAAACAGTGAAGAGGAGGCAGCGCTGATACGGCGCGTGCCTCCTCTTCAAACAGCTGATCGGCGGGGGTGTCGGACCTCTACCGATCTGATATTGATGACCTATCCTGAGGATAGGTCATCAATATATATAACTTGGAGAACCCCTTTAATTCTTTGAAACCGACTGGCTCAATATTTTTTATAAAGACCTATTAGCAAAAAATATTTTTAGCCCAAAGTAAAATGCAACCATAAAAAAATGCCCCAAAGGTGTACATAGCCTTTAAAACTGTGACTCCTACATAGGAGTGGTGGCACTGCATCTAATATACACATAAGCTGATGTAGTATGGGAATAATAAAGAAAAGACTAGGGGAGATTTATCAAGTCCCCAAGCCTGTTCGCACAAAAATTTGCTACCCGCTTACAACACACTTGTCATGGTTGACAAAAGTGGTCAGGGATGAACCTGTGTGACTTGACAATGATTACTTACCCGGTTACCAAGTAGATAAAACCTTTTTGGCCTCATGCACATGACCATATCTGTTTTGTAATCTGCAAATTGCAGATTTGCAAAACACCGCTACTGGCCATGTGCGCCCCACACTTTCCCATACTGCATCCCCCCCCCCCATTGTAAAAATCCCTATTCTTGTCAGCAAAACGGACAAGAATAGTTCTATTTATTTTAGCGGGATGGGCATAGGGCCACATGGATGTGGACAGCACACAGGTGGCATCTGTGTGCTGTTTGCATTGTTTGCTGCTCCATAGAAATAATGGGTCCAAGTGCTTTCCGCAAAAACTGATTTTTGGATCAGACAAAAAGTAGTCTTGTTCTGAAATACACGGGAAGGGGACGGGCCAGCATTCATCCTTTAATTAATAAATACACATACGATTTGAAATCCTAATGATGAGTGCAATAATGTGACAGACTGTAATGATTTACGCACTGATTTATTTTAACGAAAAATTGTTTTCGTTCTTTAGTTTTACGTTATTGAATATGCTGCTTGTGATGCTACCTACAATGAAATAGTGACGTTTGAGCGGCTTCGACCTGTCAATCTGAACAAGCCTGTCACAAAAAATTCCTTCTTTAAATGCATGGTGGATGTTCCAGAAGATCTAAGAGAAGCGTGAGTTGTCTTAATAGTATTTAAAGTAACCCTAAACTTTCTGGGCTAAACTTTTAACCCGTTGAAGTTGTTGTGCCACAAAAATTATTTAACATTTTTACCAAAGCAGTGCATGAGCCTCCTTTTAGTATAATTGGACCTGCTTCTGGTTAAGGTTTGCAGGTATTTGTGCAAAATAGTGACCAGAATTCAGCTTTAGGCCTCATGGATCTGCAGAAAATATGGATGACGTCCGTGTACATTCCATATTTTGCGGAACGGAACAGCTGGCCCCTAATGGAACAGTACTATCCTTCTTGTCCGTAATGCGGACAATAATAGGACATGTTCTATTTTTTTGCGGAACGGAAATGCGGACATACGGAAATGGAATGCACACTGAGTACCTTCTGTTTGTTTTTTTTTGTTTTTTTTGCGGACCCATTGAAATGAATGGTTCCGCAAAAAAACGGAACGGACACGTAAAGAAAATAGGTTTGTGTGTATGAGCCCTTACATGAATGATGACAAGTATTTTCATATTGATGTAGATTTTGTGGACTAATGACAGTGCCTAGTGGTTTGTATCATATGCCTTTTCAGACATTGTTATAGGGCTGTTTCTGTTCAATGCGAGATTATCCTGATTCCTGGCCTATAATTGTCATAATTGAATGTTACAGTACTATGGCATGCTAAATTAGCTCTTTTCTTGCTTGGATTTTAGATGTAGGTGGCCATGATTTGCTTATAGAGTTAGCCTCTGTAACCCACTACTTGACCACAAGGTTGTAATAGCAGAAAGCCCTAAAGTGGGATCTGTAATAACGCAGCTATTGTGTTTTATGCAGGTGTGCCAGCGAAAATGTGCATAAAGAATTCAAGAAAGCCGTAGGAGCGTGTAGAGTGTATTTTAGCTCAGAGACTAATCAATTAATTATACTGGTAAGTATGTGCTTATGATAAGTAAGCAGCAGCATAGGAAGGGGTTCTTGTTCTGTACCCAAATCACCAGCTTAAAACAGCAATTAGTTTGACTTGTTTCTAAAAAGAGATGTACTAGAAAAACATAAGGAGGAAAAAAGCTGGTTAATGTACACTGAGGGCATGGAAAAGGCTTTTAAAGGGAACCTGTTAGCAGTTTTATATTGAAAAAAAGGGGTTGTCCAGATTTTTAACACTTGCTGCGGCCTGTCACAGGCTGCAACGGCATATAAGACCATTGTCCATGATGGAAGTCTACAGGTGGGGACCAGAGCACAGCAAAGTAGCGGTGAACTGAAGGAGCTGGGTCCAACTGGTGGGAAGCAGCTAAGTATACTTCCCTCTACAGGTCCAGCGGGGAGGGGACAGTTAATAAAAAAGTTTTTAAAAGCTGGGCAACCCCCTTGAGCCATATGATAGGCCCTCTTCTCTGCTGTGTATTATGGATGTAGTGTCCAACTAGGAATGCTACAACCACCCCTCCTAAACTAACCTTTTCTGCCAAGTCTGTCTTGAGAGACAAGACTGCTGTCGGTTCACTGACAGATCAAGTTACATGCTGCCCATTGAAGACTATGGAGGGGTGAGGAGGAGTGACCTGCAGTGAGAGAGACAGACGCTCACATGCTCTCCATAGAAGTTAGGAAGAATGCAGCCAGAGGGAGAAAAAGGGCACGTTTCTTTGATAAGATATGAGTTTGTTATATTATTGTATTATTGATATATGCAAACTTTGTTGAAACTACTATTTAGGGTGTTTAATATTAATATTGTCCTTTTTAGAAACATTTGTATATATTTTAGTATGGATTTTAAGCTAATGTGTCCTTTTTCACTTTTTAAAGTCTGCAAGTGAAGCAACAGTGAAGCGGGTAAATATACTGAGTGACATGCACTTAAGAAGTATTCGCACAAAGCTGATGCTCATGTCAAGGAATGAAGAAGCCACCAAGCATTTAGAAGTATGTACATTTTTATTGTTATATTTCACATAAACCCAGTCTTTTTTGTAGTGTTTAAAATCGCTCATACCGTCGTCCCTTGGCTTGCTTTCAATTATTGATATATGAAAAACGTTGGTTGCAATTTCTAATAGTATCTTCTCTCCTCAAAGATTACTTATCATTGGACGGATACCTGTCCTCTGAAGTTAAAATTGTTAGTAGTGCACAAAACCTGAAACCAATGGCAAGTAATCTGTGGAGAGGTTTTACAGATGCATATAGTTTAACCCCTAGATGACAGCCACCGCACATGTAACAGATGTCGTCTTATTAAAAATGGCACCCGCTCATGGTGCTGTAGCTACTGGGTTTCTTCTGATTCAAACTGCAGAGGCCTGGGGTTAATGTCTGCAGTTGACGATAACGCCAATCAGACATTTGGACATTCAGATGGCGTTGTCAAATTTGACAACAACATCCAAAGAGTGAAAACAAATGGCTCCCCCCTAGTGGTGGTTGGGGTTGCTGTTCATTCACTTCTGCAGCCCTGGTCCTGCTGAATGATTCGAGGCTGCTTCGGCTATGTTCCTATGGAGGCGCTGCAATCTAATATTCGCAGTAAGTTCTGTAGGGGGGAAAAATATAAAAATTTAATTCACCCCACTTTCCTTAAAATAAAAATAGACAATCAAAAAAATAATCTGGCATTGTTGTGTCCAAAAACACCCGTACTATAAAAAGTTATCCCATAAAGTGAAAAAACAAAAATGATCAATTTGCCTTTTTTTTTCATCACTTCACCTCCCCCCGAAAATTGATACAAAGTTATCAAAAAGTCCTACATGTGACATTATGGGATCAATAAAAACTACAGATCGCCCCACAAAAATTAAGCCCTCTCGCAGCTTCGTAAACATAACTATAAAGTTACGCATAGTGTTTTTCATGCAAACGCCATTTACTTCTACGGAACCAGAGCTGTGTGATAAATACAGAATATAGAACATTTACAGAAGAATTTTTTTCCTGAACACAGAAATTTGTGAAAAACGTGTACACGGACCCATTAAAATGAACGGGTCGGGGTTCAGTCCAGATGCTATACGCTTGCTTCACACATTGCACCACAATGGAAAACTTGCTTGTGTAAAAGAGACCTAAGCATACTTGTTTTATGCTTTCTGTTCATGTAGAAAAGTTTGGCGTACACAGTTCGGGTTATTTAACCACTTCCAGTCTGACTATAAACGTCCTGGTAGTGGATCTCTATCTCTGAATAGACGTTTTAAAACGTCCTTCAGCTTTGCCCCCTGTGTGCAGCACCTGTACATAGAAGCTCCGTGACTCAGCTGCCTCCTGACAGCCAAGAACATGGAGCTTTAACCTGAGACCTTTTTTCCTGGCCTCCAGGCTTTTGATCACTCTGACAAGCTGTCAAAGCGATCACAAATGCTTGTACTCTCTCCCTCTCATTACTGCCGGTCACAGAGCAGTTTACAACCACATATGGGGTGTTTCTGCAAACTTCAGAATCAGGAAAATAAATATTCAGGTTTGATTTGCGGTTTACCCTTACTATCTTATAGGAAAAGTGAATTAAAAATTGAAAATCTGCAAAAAAAAATATATTTTTAAATTTCACCTTCCTTCTGTTTTAATTCTTGTGGGAAATCTAAAGGGTTAACAAACTTTGTAAAAATCAGTTTGGATTACATTGGGGGCTGTAGTTTCTAAAATATGTTCATTTATGGGAGGTTTCTATTATTTAAGCCCCTCAAAGTCACTTTAGAACTGCAAAGGTCCTTTAAAATTAACTATTGGAAATTTTCATGAAAATCTTAAAAATTACATCTAAAATTCGAAGCCTTCTAACGTCCTAAAAAAATAAAATTACATTTCCAAAATTATGCCAACATAAAGTGGACATATGGTGAATGTTCATTAATAACAATTTTATTAGATATCCCTATGCAACTTAAAAGCAGAGAAATTAATATTTAAAAAATTTATTTATTTATTTTCAATATTTTGGATTTTTTATAAATAAAGGTAAAATATATTGACTCAAATTTACCATTAACATGAAGTACAATGTGTCACAAGAAAACAGTCTATGAATGGCTTGGATAAGTAAAAGCGTTCCAAAGTTATTACCACAGGAAGGGGGTAAATGGCCCGGATGGGAAGTGGTTAAGAAAAAGTTATGGTCTGTGGTAGCAGAATCCATTACAGAATTCTTAGATAACTTAGACCTTTTATGCCAGACTTGAAATTGCTAGTCATGCGCTCATCAGTAGTAGAAAACACTACATGTTGCTGGATTTCAGTGACAGATCCCATTGACTTCCAGGGGATCCATTGGCTTTTGCTAAGGTATCTGTTTTGCAGCATTATTTATAGTGTCTGTGGGGATATGAATAAACTATGAAAGGTCCTCTGCAAAGAAATAAAACTATACCATTTGCAATCCTTTGTTTTCAGTGTACAAAGCAGCTTGCCGCAGCATTTCATGAAGAATTTGTCGTTAGAGAAGATTTAATGGGGCTCGCAATAGGTACACATGGAAATAACATCCAGCAAGCCAGGAAAGTTCCGGGTATTACAGCTATCGAATTAGAAGAAGACAGTGGAACATTTCGAATCTACGGAGAGGTTAGTCTGTGGCATCCTTATAGTAATCAATGCAGATACATCCTAGCTGTCTCTATATTTCAGTCTGGGGAGGGGAAACGGATCCACAAGATATGAATAGCTTCTGTATTCTGAATAAAAATGCAGTTGTGTGCATGGGCCCTAAGACTTGTATATCTTGTATGCAAAGTACTTAGTTATTACAGAAACTCCTTTACTATGAAAGCCAACTCGTAGAACGCCTGATAAACAGGTTGCTATCAGCTGCTCATTTCTTTTCCTGTGATCTGTATTAAACGCTGGCACTTCAAATAAATGCTAGTTAGCAGCACTGACTCAGGAGGCTGCCTGCTTTGGCATTCATATGTCCATTCCAGAGGAGACAACCTATTTAACTGTAATGCCTTAGCAGGAGAACAGTCTTTAAAGGGAATCTATCACAAAAACCTGTTCTATATTTTATTTATGCTAAAAAAATCTATTATATATTTGTAAGAAATAATAAATAAATAAATAAAAATTCCAATGTGTGAAATATTATAAATAAATATTAGATTTTACCATATTTACCATCTTTGGTCACCAGGGGGAGCTCTGCTGGCCAAATGAGGCTTTGAGCAACCTGTAAGTAGGCATGCTGCAAAAAAGTGGGTGGTACCAATGACATCACCAATTCACACCTTCAGCGGTGACATCACTGCTTCAGCAAGATAAGATGAGACAATGGCTTCATTACAAAAACACAGATCTCTGCTCCTCAGTCTCCTCCCCCACTGGTCACATGGCCGATTACATCACTAAGGTCCTACAGCCCCAAGAACCTCCATCTACTCTGTTTCTGAGTCCCCAGCAGCAAGGAGGGAGGACCTGGCTGTGTGTTACTGGTGTCATCACAGGGGCGGGCTCACATCTTCCATTCATTCTCTATAGGGTCAGCAGTGACTGAGGAAGCCTATGTACATGCCTGAGGTGCCATTGTGTTGTAAATCCAGACTGTCACACTTTACTTCCAACATGGCAGCCCCCATGTAAGGCAAGAAAACTGAATTAAAAAAAAAAACATTTACACAATTTGAAAAATACATTATGTTAAAACCTGCTTTTGTTATGTTGTAAAACATATCAAAAATTTTTTCTTCGCGATAGTGTCCCTTTAAAGGGGTTATCCAGAAATTTGATATTGATGTCTTATCTTCAGGATAGGTCAGCAGTATCAGATTTGTGGGGGTCCGGCTCCTGGCTCTCCCACAGATCATCTACTAAGCACAGGGACTGTACATTGTAGAGCGGCTGTGCTTAGTATTGCAGCTCAGCCCCATTCATTTGGTTATGACTGAGTTGTGTCTGGGCCATGTGACTGCTGCACGGTGGCTTCATTGGCTAATGAAGAGGCCTAAGCACTCACAGGGCACCATGGCCTATTCAAACAGCTGCTCTGATATTAATAACCTATTCTGAGGACAGGTCATCAGTATCACGTTCCCAGATAACCCCCTTAACTCTTCCTTGCCCAGACTTTTTTGGAGGGGGGGAAATTAAAAGTACTCAGTCCTGGCACTAGAAGTGCTGATTGGGCACTTTTTCATCCACTCCATTGAAAATGGTGAATACTATTTTTATATCGCACTACTTGCAGGCTGTTTTCCACCTCTGTTCTATGACGGAGTGTCTGATTCATAGAAAATTTGACATACTCTATGGTGGTCATTTATTAAGACCGCCGTTTTAGACACCAGTCTTAATAACCCCTATATCTGGCGGTGGATCCGAAATTATGAGGCGCAGGCCTCTAAATAACTACAGCACATCCCGCGCCAGTTTAAATGTAAGACAGCCTTCTAGCTGGCTTACGTTTAGACTATTTTCTACTCATAAAACAGGCGTAGAAAACTATGAATGAGACGGGCCTGCACCAGAAACACATTTAATATAGGGTTTTTCTGGATAAATGACCCTCTGTGTTTTGAGGATCCCCATATAACTATATCTATCCAATCCTCTCAACAAGATGAACACTGGCAATATTTTATACAAGACATTAAGCCATCAATCCTAGCAAGGACGAAGACGAGTCCAGCCTTGCAACACCTAATGTATCTCTCCAGATTCATGGAAGCATGGCTTTGCACAGGGAAGTCGATATCTGTAAAAGATGTATGCTGTCCACTTTACACAGATGCGTTTTTTTGTGTTTTTTTCACCCCAATGCAGTTGCTCATATTTATAGTGTTTTTACCTCTGTTTTTCTTTTTAGAGTGCCGAAGCAGTCAAGAAAGCACGAAGTTACTTGGAATTTGTGGAGGATTTCATTCAGGTGCCCAGAAATCTTGTTGGTAAGATTTGCTTACCGTAGGGTTCGTAGGGTTTTTGCTGAGCTATTGGCATTTGGGGGGGGGGGGTGGTGGTTATCTTTGTCAAAAGTCTGGATCATGCTTCACTTTTGATTAACTTGTTTGACTTTTCTTTGTGCAGGGAAAGTTATTGGCAAAAATGGCAAAGTCATTCAGGAGATTGTGGATAAATCTGGAGTAGTAAGAGTGAGAATTGAAGGAGATAACGAAACAAAATTACCCCGCGAAGATGTGAGTAGCCATATTGTCACATAAAGCTTTTTTTTTTTTTCCTGGTCGTTTTGCCCCTTACACCTTTTTGCTTTTTTTGTTTTATGCATAGAAATGTTTTGTTCTATTTCTACAGGGTATGGTTCCATTTGTCTTTGTTGGAACGAAGGAAAGCATTGGAAATGTCCAGGTTCTTCTAGAATATCATATTGCATACCTAAAAGTAAGCCTGGTCTATTTAAGTACACATTTTATAACATTGCAGTAACATCTTAGGAAGGATAACATGTTACAATCTTGTTTAAATTTTTAGGAGGTAGAGCAGTTAAGACTTGAAAGACTGCAAATCGATGAACAGCTACGTCAGATTGGTATGGGTTTCCGACCAACTTCAAACCGAGGCACAGAGAAGGAAAAGGGGTATGCAACAGATGAAAGTACTGCCTCCTCTGTCCGTGGAAGCAGATCCTACAGTGGACGAGGCCGAGGTCGTAGAGGACCCAATTACACATCTGGTTATGGTATGTGGGTTCTAAGCCTTTTAGTTGGTACTTACGTATGGTTTGCTTTTAGGTTTTTGTTAAATAAACTGCCTTTATGTAGATTCCTCAGTTTCAGCAACACTTATTATGTGAGATGACTTCTGCAGCTATGCAAACATTAGCAGTAATGTGCAGAAAGCACAACCAAATTCCAAACCATTTCCAATAGCATTGTCAGCCCATGGTCTTGGTTTGTATCCAAGACTGTGATCACCTAATGAGCTGGAGTACGGTCTACAGTCATTGGACTCTGAAGCAGCAGAAGCTCTCAGCAGTAATGCTTCATCATCTTGCAGTCTGAGAAATGAAACAGTGCTCCCTGCCCAAATGCATAATGCTAGCTATTAAGTTTGGAGGATACATAACGATGTGAAGTTCTAATGGTTTGGGTTGAGATGCTCAAGTTCAATCACTTTCTAGTGAATTCAATGCTTCCTGCTGTGTGCCAGTTAGAACTTGCAGTTAAAACTTAGTCACATACGGAAATGTCCTGTGTCCTGCTTCCTCCATTTCCCAATCCTGTGACTGACTAGAGCAAGAACCTCTGCCCCATCTTCAGTAGGACACAGCTTGTTAGGCTCTGATACATAGCTAGACCTGCCCCCTCATCTTCTGCTGGATTTATAGAAGTGTTTCACGAACATACATTTGTCCATACCCTTAGTATGTGAATTGTATCTCCTGTTTGATCATTCATTTTGAGGTTTTCCTTTAAATTGAAGGAGTTTTCCCAGATATTTGTACTGATAACCCATCTTTGGATAGGTCCTCAATATCTGACACCTAGGACCCCCGCTGATCAGCTGTTTGAGAAGGCAGCGGCGCTCCAGTGAGCGCTGCGGCTTTCTTGCTGCTTCTCCTTTGCTAGTGACGTCGCGTTCATCATTCATGTGACCAAGGAGCAGCTCAATACCAAGCACAGCTGCTGTACACTGTGTGGCGCTGTCCTTGGTAAGCTGCAAAAAGGCTGCGGTGCTCACAGGAGCGCTGCAGCCTTCTCAAACAGCTGATTGGCTAGGTAGGATAGGTCATCAGTATAAAAATCTCAGAAAGCCCTGTTAAGCAATGCTTTGGTTGTAATTTATGTATAATATATATATATATATATATATATATATATATTATTTTTTTATTTATTTTTTTTTTTTTTAAGGTACAAATTCTGAACTATCCAATCCCTCAGAGACTGAATCAGAAAGGAAAGATGAATTGAGTGACTGGTCTCTAGCTGGTGAAGATGATAGAGAAAATCGCCAACTGAGAGACAGCCGAAGGCGCCCTGGTGGAAGAGGCCGTAGTGGATCTACAGGACGAGGGCGTGGCGGATCTAGGGGTGGCAAATCTTCCATCAGCTCTGGTATGTTTTTAATAAAATGTATAGTTTTACGATTGACTTGGTGCTAAACTCTGTGTATGTGCATACATACTTAAAGGGGACCTTTCACTGTTCCTGACATATTAGTACCTGGCAGTGTAGGGCATGATCAGTGGATGTCCCTGCACTAATTTTTTTTTTCAGATCAGCGGCTCAATGCCAGGGGGCGGCTCCTTGGCAGTGAGCTGCCCAATCACAGCGGAGAGTGTCACAACCAGGGAGAAAAAAAAAACCTCATCTTGCCTTACACTGCCAGGTACTAATATTGTTAACTCGGGACCAGTGAAAGGTCCTCTTTAAAGGGAGTCTTTCACCAAAAACCTCCCTGTACCACTGTTTGCATGGACACATAGCTGTGGTTCACCTGATTAAAAACACTGCAGTTCTGAAGTCTGGCACTGCATTCCAGAAAAGGTTATGCTAAACTTGTCTGGTCAACGCGAGGAAAATCTTCAGTAGTCCCAAATGTTGTAGCCATATATTGTAAAATAAATAAACATACAAATTTTTGTTTTGTTTTTTCCTTATTTTGGGGTCACAGTGCTCAAGGATCCCGACAGTAACCCCTACAGTTTACTTGATAACACTGAGTCAGACCAGACAGTTGATACAGATGCAAGTGAATCTCACCACAGCACTAACCGCCGAAGGCGGTCAAGGAGGAGGAGGACTGATGAAGATGCTTCTCTAATGGATGGAATGACTGAATCTGATAATGCCTCTGTCAATGAAAACGGCTTGGGTATGTTTTTATAGGAATAATCTGATGATGAAGTATTGATTTATAGATTCTTCTTGTGCAACTGTTAGAAGAGGAAGAAGTGGGAATAATTTTGTAACCACTCACACTGTCTGAACCTTCAGTATATAATTATACACGTCGCGTGCAAACATTTTCATCAGATCCCAGCCCATTGACCCTGTCTCTACATCTTTTTCTACATCTAAGTCATAAAATGCTTTGTAGACTAAAGAATCATTTTAGAAGATTATTCTAGGAAATAGCATTATTTCATATAAATTATAGATTATTCTGAAAGTACTGCTAATCTATTTTTTTTTGTTTAGTCTAAATACTGTTTTGTTGTTTCCTTTTGCTTTTTTTTTTTTTTTTTTTTTAGTCATACATACAAAAGAAGCAAAATAAGTTAGGTACTTTATTTAGTACCAAAAAGAAGAAAAAGTGTGAAACAAGCCATAGAGAGATTCTTTAATGGTCTATGCTTTTTTTTTTTTTTTTTTTTTTTTTTTTTGAATGGTTAATGACATAGGTGTACTACATTACAAAGCATGCCTTCATCTTCCAGAGTAGTTAAGATTTTGATGCACTTTACTGTTACAGATGATAGTGAACAAAAACCCCAGCGACGCAATCGTAGCCGCAGGCGTCGCTTCAGGGGTCAGGCAGAAGATAGACAGCCAGGTAACTAGTTTGGGTGGAGTTATTGATGACTAATCTGCATGGGAAATGTACTGTTTCAGGTACTTGTGCGATGTTGTGCCTTTGAAAAGGTTTCTAACATATGGGTTATGATGGCATCTTGCTAGCCCCTTTCCAACTACTAAATCTAGACCAGCGGTATGGTTTTTTTTTTATCTGAGAATACCATACTCCTGTCATTATTACTAATATGTTAACAATACACAAATTGCCCTTATGCAGAGTGCTTTACTGGATGTATTTGAGTGTGACCCAGTACACTGACAGATCTGTTTGTAATGCTACTATATAGAGAAGTTTCTGGAAATGGTTTTAACTCTGCACGATCAAGTACTGTGCTCTCTACACATAAGATGCCTTGTCGCTTTTTACATTTCTGATCCATCCTACATAATGCTTTCCGTTTCCAGTGACAGTGGCAGACTATATCTCAAGGGCAGAGTCTCAGAGCCGGCAGAGAAACCTCCCTAAAGAAGCACTTGCTAAAGGCAAAAAGGAAAAGGTGAGCTGTGATTTCACTGAAACCGGTCATGTCCATTATTCATTACTTATAATTATTAAAGTCACTCGTGTTTTTCTTTTGAGTCATCTCACAAAGGGTAAGCTACATATTCATTGCATATTTCCTGGCAGCATCACAACCATCGCACAGCTAAGCGACTGCCAGGAGCTGCAGTGTAAAAACACTGAATTTATTCTGATTATAATTGAAAATGAAAAATATAAGACTGGTATGGGATGTGCTGTCAGATGGTGAGAAGTGTTCAGTCATGCATAAATTTGTTTTAGGGTACAATAAACTCTCCATCAGCACCTTAATCCTCCCTAGTCTTTACTTCTTAACTCCTTCCCATCGACACACGAAAACTCTGCTCCGCAAGTCACTGGCCAAAGCAGATCGCCTCCATGGCCAATATTGGTTGGTCATTTCCTGTATGTCGAGGAGCCAAGAAGTAGAGAGCAGGGACCTATAAAGCATTGGAGCAGGAGCTGCAGGGTGTTGGTGAGTTCAGTTTGACCTCCACCCCCCAATTTAAAGGGGTTCTGCAGTTTTTTAAAAACTGATGATCTATCCTCTGGATAGCTCATCAGCAACTGATTGGCGGGGGTCCGACACCCGAGGCCCCCGCCGATCAGCTGTTTGAGAAGGCAGCGGCGCTGCAGGAGCACAGCGGCCTTCTCTGTGTTTATCGCAGGCCCAGTGACGTCACGACTACTATCCCTGGTCTTGGCAGGGCTAAGCTCCATTCATGTGAACAGAGCTTAGCCCCGCCCAGGCCAGTGATACTAGTCGTGACGTCACTGGGCCTGTGGTAAACACAGAGAAGGCCGCGGCGCTCCTGCAGCGCCGCTGCCTTCCTAAACAGCTGATCGTCAGGGGTCCCGGGTGTCGGACCCCTGCTGATCTGATGATCTATCCAGAGGATAGATCATCAGTTTTTAAAAACTGTAGAAACCCTTTAAATAAGTTACCATCCGACAATCCCTTTTAAATTGCTTTAATATGTTATAACTGTTCTCACCTCTAACTAAACCTATCATGCAGGTAAAGGATGTCATTGAAGAACACGGACCTTCTGAAAAGGTCACAAATGGACCACGAGGGTCCAATGGTGACAATTCTTCAAAATCACTGACAACCGCCCCTGAAAGGAACGCTGCAAGCTGTCAAGACGTGAGCAAACAAGAAGCCATACTGAATGGGGTGTCCTAAATGGAGTGTCCTAGTTTACAGTTCCTTTACATTACATTTTACAATAGTGCTTGTACAAGCTTGCCAAAGATAGATTAAGGATCGCCAGTCTTTACACCACACTTTCAGTTCCTCCATTTGGAATAAAGAAAGGGGAGGGATCCTGATAAACATGTTAAACATAAGTTGATACCTACTGTGTTCTAAATACATCATCAGATGTGCCTTGAGATAGTATACGAAACATTAAAGAAAAAAAAAAAAAAAAAAGTGCTGGCTATAGGAAATGTTTTGTTTCAATATGGCATTGAATGGGGGGATCCTGCATAATATTTGTTCTGAAAGCGTTAGCTGCTTTTGTTACATTTTTAATAATATGCAACCACTTCTTCACCTGAGGAAAACTAGAAAATGCAGTCTAAAAGTATTTTGCACTGAACTGTAACTTCTCCATTGGTTAGGTCTGGAAACTGGTCGTTTTAATACATGTTGTTTGTTTTTGTTTTCTTTTTTTTTTTTATTAAAAATTAAAAAAAAAAAAAAGCTGTATGGAGGAAAAACTGCAGACCACTGGAACACAAACTCATCTGCAGCTATTGGCAGTGACTGTTCTTCATTGGAGCTTTGTTTGGTTTATTTATTAAACTGTACAGTATTTAAAATCAAACATTGCTAGAAACACTAAAACCGAACGTAGTCATGTCCACCAAGGCAGAATCCGAACTACTGAAAAGATCAATTTCCAGAATGTTTCTCCTGTATAAAAACTGCATTTGTTAGTCCTTAGTATGGTATTTTTTATTTTCGTTTTGGTTGTTTGATGTGCAATATGTTTTTTTTTTTTTTTTTTTTGTATGCAGGTAGTAAAACAAAAAAAAAAGACACAAAAAATAAACTTTGATCTTCCATTTTTGATTATCAGCCTAGTTTCCTAGTGGGAAAATGCAATGATTTCTTAACCCCTTCACTGCTTGCATGTCCAGCAGCGGAGAGGTTAACGTGTCTTTCATCGACATTTAATTCCATGTGGTAAATACAATTGACCAGTTTTAAGTGCTCGATTCTACTCACAGTAGGCGGTGTGATTCCTTTTTTTGTACTGGACATTTATCCTTGACTTACACATCAAGTGTCGCGATTCAAAGCCTCATGTTGGCTGCAGGCATTGGAGGCCACCCTCTTCAACTGGACAGAAATCCGTGAAATAAACATCTTTCCAGCACATACTTTTCAAGCATATCTTGTCGTCTTCTTTTCAGCTTTCTTGTTTTAAAGTTCTCTGTTACTTATTCCGAAAAAAAGAAAGGAAAAAAAATCCAGGCTCTAGCTATCCAGTCTATTATAGAACATGTTCAAATCTGAAAGTGCTCTGTGGGTATTTCTTAACCCAAGGTATAAATGTAAAATATGAATGTAGTCGTAGATGTACAAAGCAATAAAGGGAATAAAGAGTATATGCAGTGTTTTGTAATCAGAAGTTATTTCATGGTTCTTAAGTTAGCGTGCATATTTCATTAATAGCTGATGCTAGTATGTAGGGGAAGATTTACTATTCTAAAAAATGTTTCCATTCGCAGAAAAAAATGGCATAACTGCCAAATTTATATATTCGGGCTCTTTTAGCACTTCTATAGTGTCTAGAAAAGTGGGTATGGCTTAAAATGTGGCATAATTTAAGGGGTGTTATCTCAGACAAAGGATATGCCGCCCATTGATAGGCGTCGGTCCCACCTATTTCGTAAACTGAGCCGACAAAAGTGAAGGAGGGCGCATGTGCGTCCTCTCTCCATTAACCAAAAAAATTCCTTTGGCCCTTTTGAAGTAAATGGAAGTGGTGGCCGTGCAAACGCGGTGCACCCGCTTTCACTTTGCCGAGATAGGCATGAGTCCTACCTCTGGGATCTGCACCTATTGGACAATGGGGGCATAGTCTAGCAATATTCCCTCATTGTCTGAGATTGGGAATACCCCTTTAAGCCATAAGCCTGAGGAATTGTCTAATGTCTAGCAGGAGCTTTTATCTAGCCATGTATTCTATAGTGAGCACGTTTTATGGTATTATGACAAGATTGCTTCAGATTGTGCAGTTTACACAGAGCTCACCATTGTGGCATGCTCTGTAAGCTTCTGCATATTTTTTATTGCATTTTGTTTGTAAAAAAAAAATCCTTTTTTTGTCTATTTTTGTGGCATCTCTTATTAAAGATTATCACAGTGTTTGAGCACATACCTTTTTATGCGCTTTTATTTTTTTTTTTGCAAGCCATGTGTTTTGTACAGGAAAGTATGTAACCCCTCTGATTTAACTTCCTTTGTAGATTATGAAAAAGAAAAATACTGCCGCTTTTTTTTCCTTCCAAGCAGGACCTATAGATGTCCGTCAGAAAATGTGGCAATGAAAGCCACATGCACTCAGTGTGCTGTGACTTAATAAAAAAAATTTGCCCAAAAAAATATCAAGTTGAACGTTCACTAAAAAAATCTTGTACTGAGTTTGAAAATTTACATAGACTTCACTTCGCCCATGACAGCGCCAAGAGAGACGTTCTGAGCGTTTGAGGCATAGTACCTCGTGGTGTTGGTTGGCACGCTATAGATGCTGGCAGAAATGGCCTTCTAGGGGGAAGGAGCAGGAGCTTCTTGAGCGGTGAAGCAGGAAGTGAGACGTCCAGCATACAGGGGAGGAGGTGAGGAACGCAGGGGATGTCACATTGTCAGGAAATGTCACTACGAGGAGCGTATGACATCAGAGTATTGCAGTGCTGGTAAAGTGTATGGGGAGGCTGGAGAAACTAGGTCCTGTTTTGTGTTTTAAAGACTGCCATCTGCAACTGGAGCGTAGAGGAGGAAAGGAGGGACAATGCGGAGGATAAGTAACTGGACCATAAGTTCCACAGTACATGTCAATACCCTATATCAGGGATGCTCAACCTGTGGCCCTCCAGCTGTTGTAAAACTACAACTCCCACTTCTGTGAGCTGATAGCTGTAGGCTGTCTGGGAATGATGGGAGTTGTAGTTTTGCAACAGCTGGAGGGCTGCAGGTTGAGCATGCCTGCCCTATATTCAACACAGAAGATAAGCTATATCATAGATATCCGAGTCTACACAAGTCCAGAATGTTATAGTATAGTAATAAATATGTATCCAAGACAAATAAGGATAATCCCATGAAATGAAACTGTGCCAACACGTTTCTCCTTATCAAAGGTAATGGGCCATGGCTCATCAGTGGACAGTATTCAATGAGAAAATTCTTTAAAATAAAAAAGTATATAATATCCCAATTGATGGGAAATATAGATTGACCATATGTGTAACCAAGGCTTCAAAGATGATAATGTACATGATCAAGATGGTATAGGGTAATTTCTTATACAGCCACTATCACATCACACCATCACACCTGCATGGGAGCAGATTTCTAAATGTACTTGGGTGTTGGTCACAATAGGATAGGGCCTAAAGCTAGAATTTCAATTTCCCCGCCATCAAGGTTTATAGTTATTTCGATATTAAACTAAGGGGCTATGGAAAAGGAAATATTCAAGCTAATGAAAAAACAGGTTCTAGTCCCTTTTTCTAGAGGAAGAGAAGTTGTTACTCTCCTGTCAGAACAATTATAAATTTTAAAAAGCTAAATTGATTCTTAGAAAAAAAATTCTGAATGGAAAAGGTAGAATCTGCAATAAGCTTGCTGTTTCCCCATTGTTTCATGTCATACTGGGCCTAAAAGATGCCTATTTTCACATCACACTGCATCAAGACCATCAGAAATATCTTCGGGTGGCAGTGGAAATAGAGGGAAATTCTCATCTGCAAATCCAGGCCCTTCCCTGGCGTCAAGAGCGTTTGAGATGAGTGAATTTCATATTTTAAAATTCATTTGCGCTTCGTTTGGTGGTAAAAGGTGAATTGTGTTATGGATCCGTCCAGTCTCCATTATGCAGGAAAGGACTCAGTTGGCATTTGATTTCTCAGGGAGAATGGAGCTTGAGTCCATCAATTTTCAAAAAGATAACAGACATTTGGGGGGTACCGATTATAGACCTTAATGTAGAATTAACTCAACAAAGACTCTGTCTGTGTAAGGTTTAAATCATTAATTTAACACAATCCACTGCCTTGCAAGGCTATAAACCTATCTTAACCCAGACAACTAGTAAAACATAACTTTTAATTATATACTTGTGAATAAAAAAGAAAAATGAAAAGTGAGCTGTCCCTACAATTGATTAAAATCCCTGTTATTGGTAGCTCTGTTTATACACTGTTACACCTTTGTATTTCTTGTGTGATCGGGGTGTGCACTTTTCCCCATCACAATAGTCTCGCAATAAGTGAGCAAATCAATCCTGAATTTTCTGGTAGTAACAATCACGTCAAAAAACATTCAATGAACTGGTTACTTGATCCCAAGCTAGCTATATGTGTACATTGATCAAAGACTAAACTGAGCTCCAAGATCAACAGATACTAAAACCTAAGACTGCCCCCGACATGTTTCGCCAGCTAACCTGGCGTCCTCAGGGGTATTGGGCAGAATTGAACAGGACGCTAAAAGATCCCCTATATATAGGCTGCTGGCCTGAATTGACTCACTCAGTACCCTCCTTGTAGCTGCATCATACGTATGGGGGTGGAATTAGTGACGCTCCTCCACTCAGAGGTAAGAATGGACCTTACCTGATGGTGAACTGCCAATATCAAAGTACTTACCACGCGTCAACTGTGACGTCCGTGCGCCATGATACCCTGCGCATACACTTCAACAATCCACCGCTCCTTCCCGGCGTCTGCGCATGCGCCGGAACTTAGAGCAAGGGATTTATTCAGAATCTTACTACGCAGGTGCTGCGCACATGCACCATGCGCAAACACTTAGACTAAGACAATAAGATATTATATACAGTCATGGCCAAAAGTTTTGAGAATGACACAAATATTATATTTTCACATGATCTGCTGCCCTCTGGTTTTTATGTGTGTTTGTCAGATGTTTTTATCACATACAGAAATATAATTGCAATCATATTATGAGTAACAAAAGCTTATATTGACAGAATGAGTTAATGCAGCAAGTCAATATTTGCAGTGTTGACCCTTCTTCTTCAGGACCTCTGCAATTCTCCCTGGCATGCTCTCAATCAACTTCTGGACCAAATCCTGACTGATAGCAGTCCATTCTTGCACAATCAATGCTTGCATTTTGTCAGAATTTGTAGGTTTTTGTTTGTCCACCCGTCTCTTGATGATTGACCACAAGTTCTCAATGGGATTAAGATCTGGGGAATTTCCAGGCCATGGACCCAAAATCTCTATGTTTTGTTCCCTGAGCCATTTAGTTATCACCTTTGCTTTATGGCAAGGTGCTGCATCATGCTGGAAAAGGCATTGTTGATCGCCAAACTGCTCTTGGACGGTTGGGAGAAGTTGCTTTACAGTTGGCATGAGACAAGACTGGTGGTAGCGCTCACCTCGTCTTCTCCGAATAAGCTGTTTTCCAGATGTCCCAAACAATCGAAAAGGGGATTCATCAGAGAAAATGACTTTACCCCAGTCCTCAGCAGTCCACTCCCTGTACCTTTTGCAGAATATCAGTCTGTCCCTGATGTTTTTTCTGGAGAGAAGTGGCTTCTTTGCTGCCCTCCTTGAGACCAGGCCTTGCTCCAAGAGTCTCCGCCTCACAGTGCGTGCAGATGCACTGCTGGTAGCCCGATCCTGCAGCTGAAACACTTTTAAGAGACGGTCCTGGCGCTTGCTGGTCTTTCTTGGGCGCCCTGGAGCCTTTTTGGCAACAATGGAACCTCTCTCCTTGAAGTTCTTGATGATGCGATAGATTGTTGACTGAGGTGCAATCTTTCTAGCTGCGATACTCTTCCCTGTTAGGCCATTTTTGTGCAGTGCAATGATGACTGCACGTGTTTCTTTAGAGATAACCATGGTTAACAGAAGAGAAACAATGATGCCAAGCACCAGCCTCCTTTTAAAGTGTCCAGTGGTGTCATTCTTACTTAATCATGACAGATTGATCTCCAGCCCTGTCCTCATCAACACCCACACCTGTGTTAATGGAGCAATCACTGAAACGATGTTAGCTGGTCCTTTTAAGGCAGGGCTGCAATGATGTTGAAATGTGTTTTGGGGGATAAAGTTCATTTTCTAGGCAAATATTGACTTTGCAAGCAATTGCTGTTAAGCTGATCACTCTTTATAACATTCTGGAGTATATGCAAATTGCCATTATAAAAACTGAAGCAGTAGACTTTGTAAAAATTAATATTTGTATCATTCTCAAAACTTTTGGCCATGACTGTACAGTTGATGGTCTCTCATTATCCCATATGGTAAGTACCTCAACAGTTGATAAAGCAGACTCGTCATAAATATGACAAGATGCATCAGTTTATGCACTGAGTTATTATCAAGGGAGCTAAATTCACTGATATTTAATAAACACCTACCACCAATTTATTCAAGGAAAATAATTAAGTAAAAAAAAAAACAAATTCCTCCCATATATCAGCGATATGTTGCTACCTAAGAAAATGGATATCTATACATCTAAGAGTAATACTTTACAAAACCTAAAACGTGTATGTTATGTAAACCTCAAAAAACAAACAAACAAAAGAGTCAAAGGGGATCTTTATAGCTCACTGTAAGGAATATATCACTTATCCAGAAAACATAACTGCCATAGATTGTTATCACAAAAAAAGAGGCAAAGGTGAACCCTTCATTCAGTCCTTTTGGACTCTAACTATCCAATCTATAGTTCCACTTGGTTTCTTCCTGTAACAGGATCTTGTCCAATTTTCCCTTTCTGGCACTTAGGGTTTTTTTTTACAAATACCCCAAAACTTTAAACAATTGGGATCCCCTCCATGAAATTGTCTCACATGTCTCGAGACTGAGGTATCTTTTTTAGTATTGATGCAGCTAATGTGATGGCCAATACGTCGTCTAAATTCTTGGGTGGTTTTGCCAACGTAAATCTTTTGACAGGGACATTTAATTCCATAAATAATCCCTGTAGTAACACAGTTAAACTGCCTTGTCTCGTATTTTTTGCCATCTATTGGATTAATTAAAAATTTGGATTTCTGAAGAAAAGGACAAAAAGAACAACGACCACAGGGAAATGTCCCAATCAAACTGGACTTGAGCCAGGTCTCCCTTGATATTCGGGGAGTTAGGAAGCTATGGAACAAAAGTTCTTTAAGATTTTTCCCTCGACGGTGAGTGATACTTGGATGTACAGTTATCACTTCTTTCAATTCTTCGTCTGAGCGAAGAACGTGCCAATGCTTCTTCAGCACTTGATACACCTTTTGATGATGCACATCAAAAGTGCCTATGCATCTAATGATAGATTGACCAGATCTTTCGGGTTTATGATTTAGCAATTCCAATCGTTTTGGTGCCTTTGCCCTTGCAAAGGCTCTATGTAATGTCTTTTTGGGATAACAACCTTTCACTGAATCTTTGTAATAGATTATTACTTTCAGTAATGAAATCTTGCTCTTGTGAGCAATTTCTCCTAGCTCGGATGTATTGCCCTACTGGGATGCCTCTTTTCAGGGAAAGGGGGTGATGACTTCCCCAATGTAACAAATTATTTGTGGCTTCCGGAATATATTTGTTTGGATGCGGCCACTAGGGTCCAGAGAGATCCTCAGGTCCAAAAAGGTTAATGTTTTTTCATCAATCTCAGAAGTGAATTTAAGCCCAATATCATTGTGGTTGAGACATTTAACAAATTGGTGAAAAAGTGCAGTAGTGCCATCCCAGAGAATCAGTACATCATCTATGTACCTTCCCCAAAACAAAATGTGCTTAGTATAGATGTTGCATTGCTCAGAAAAAAACTACAGTGTTCTCCCACCACCCTAAAAATAAAATTGCATAATTAGGTGCACATTTACTGCCCATCGTAGTACCATTTAACTGTAGATAAAAGTGCCCATTAAATAAAAAATAATTGTGAGTGAGCAAAAAACGTAATAAAATGAGAACAAAATTGTTGTGCGCGTGAAATTGAGTATCCTTAGAAAAGAAAAAAGAAGAGGTGGCTTGTATACCCAATTTATGTCTGATGCTGGTATATAAGGCTTCTATTTCCAAACTAGCCAGTTTGGTACCTTCTGTGGTATCCTTAATGTATGAAGGAAGGCTTGACACAAAGCAAGAGATAAGAGTCCACATATTGACTTATATTTTCAGTCAAACTGTTGTTACTGGATATTATTGGCCTGCCTGGAATCTGATATCTTTGTTTGTGTACCTTGGGGATGGCATATATTGTTGCAATCGTGGGATGACAATTGTACAAAAATTTGTACTCATCCTTGGATATTAAGTTAGATTGTTTCGCCTCCGTTAGAATATTTTTTAGTTCCAATAGGTATTTCTCTGTGGGATTGGAACTCAACTTTTTATATGTATCAGTATCCTGTAGTAATCTTAACACCATGTCTTCATACATCAATCTATCCATAAGGACGATATTGCCGCCCTTATCAGATGATTTTATGATCAGTTCTTTATTATTCATAAGGTCACTCAATGTGTCTCCTCTGAAATCAAATTTTTCAGAGTATTGAATGATGTCTTAATATGTTTAAGATCCCTTGTAACTACATTAACAAAGGTGTCAATATTGGCAAATAGAGAAAAGGGTGGTGTAAATTTCGACCTTGGTTTCAAAGAAGACAAAGGAGGTTCAATAGTGTCAAAATCACATAGTGGCCTGTGTCAAAATCACGTCTGTCCCTAATGTATTTTCTATGTTTCCTCTCCTTTATTTCAGTTTGGAATAGTTCGATATTTTTCTGTAGACGCTGTTCACACTGAATAAATTCTGTGTTGAGTTATTCTACATTAGTGAATTCTGGGTTTAAAAGCCTGAGTTTTATTAAGACCCCCTTTACTCCCTTTGTTTGGAGGCCATAGATAGTTAATGGCAGGATTTTTGTCCATACATCATTCCCCCAGTCAGTTCACCTCTGAGGCAGAGCAGGTTTTCTCTACGGCAAGTTTGCCAATAATAAATGTGATATACAGACAGCCTTCAAAGAGGTTAATAAGACTTATGAACAATATGTAAGGTCTCTATGGGAAATTACCAGCCTGGAGACCTATTTACAACAATGTATTGTTTATAGAGGAATGAGAATCAATATAGTTCCTAATTCTCATAAAGAGGATGCAGAAAAATATCGAACTATTCCAAACTGAAATAAAGGAGAGGAAATATAGAAAATATATTAGGGACAGACGTGATTTTGACACAGGCCAAATTTACATCAATAAAATTAACAGTGGGTATCCAAGTAGGAACCCGTATACTAATCAGACCACAAGGCTGTCACAAACTGATGTTTCAGAGTCGGATTGGTCGGGGGCAGAAGACTTTAGATCTAAAAATCAGAGTGCCACACAAACAGGCACCAAAAGGAAAAATAAAGGCCGAGGCCCTTATACACAAAGAAGGGCACCAGCACCTCAACCAACTGTGACGCCTAACTCAGGCGCACAAACATGGGTTCCGACCAACAATGGCATAATGGGTACTTCCCAGTCAGGAGGGCTGACAAATACCTCTCAACATCAAATTTTAGGCTCTGGTGTTCAATCCACTATCTCATCTTTGTTGGCATCCTCTGCTGCTGTTCCCACATATACTTTGCCCACGGTTACCCCAACCAGTTCTACACAGACTGGTACTCTCTCTTTTTTAGCCCAGGGAGTGCAATTGAGGGACAGGGACAAGTGGGCCTACAGTGCAAAAACATAAATGATGGATCTGGTGGATTGCAGGTTATTAATTTATCCAATGTAATTTTAGAACAAAAGCATCTGAGATTATTACAACATGGTTTGTCCTTCACTCCAACACCTCAGTGTGACTGTTTTAGTTGGGTGAAGGATATAAATCTCTTTGCACGCAAATTGGTTTTACATAAAGTTCATAGACAACAAGATAAGAATTTTCATTCATTACAGCAGAGAGAAAAGATGAGTATAGCCATCTTGGAATCATTGGATGATCAAAATCCTATAGACTTAGATACTATTGAACCTTCTTTGACTTCTTTGAAACCAAGGTCGAAATTTACACCACCCTTTTCTCAATTTGCCAATATTGAAAACTTTGTTAATGTAGTTACAAGGGATCTTAAACGTATTAAGACATCATTCAATACTCCGAAAAATTTGAATTCAGAGGAGATTGACGCATTGAGTGACCTTATGAATAATAAAGAACTGATCATAAAATCTTCTGATAAGGGAGGCAATATCGTCCTTATGGATAGATTGATGTATGAAGACATGGTGTTAAGATTACTACAGGATACTGATACATATAAAAAGTTGAGTTCCAATCCCACAGAGAAATACCCATTGGAACTAAAAAATATTCTAACAGAGGTTAAACAATCTAACTTAATATCCAAGGATGAGTACACATTTTTGTACAATTGTCATCCCACGATTGCAACAATACATGCCATCCCCAAGGTACACAAACAAAGATATCCGATTCCAGGCAGGCAAATAATAACCGGTAACAACAGTTTGACTGAAAATATAAGCCAATATAAGGACACTTTTATCTCTTGCTTTGTGCCAAGCCTTCCTTCATACATTAGGGATACCAAGGATGCGGTCACTAGGCTCCAGGAGATCCAGGTCACAGAAGGTACCAAACTGGCTAGTTTGGTCATAGAAGCCTTATATACCAGCATCAGACATGAATTAGGTATACAAGCCTCCTCTTCTTTTTTCTTTACTAAGTTCGACGATACTCAATTCGACGCGCACAACAATTTTGTTCTCATTTTATTACGTTTTTTGCTCACTCACAATTATTTTTTATTTAATGGGCACTTTTATCTACAGTTAAATGGTACTGTGATGGGCAGTAAATGTGCACCTAATTATGCAATTTTATTTTTAGGGTGGTGGGAGAACACTGTAGTTTTTTTCTGAGTAATGCAACATCTATACTAAGCACATTTTGTTTTGGGGAAGGTACATAGATGATGTACTGATTCTCTGGGATGGCACTACTGCACTTTTTCACCAATTTGTTAAATGTCTCAATCACAATGATATTGGGCTTAAATTCACTTCTAAGATTGATGAAAAAAATTAACCTTTTTGGACCTGAGGATCTCTCTGGACCCTAGTGGCCGCATCCAAATAAATATATTCCGGAAGCCACAAATAATTTGTTACATTGGGGAAGTCATCACCCCCTTTCCCTGAAAAGAGGCATCCCAGTAGGGCAATACATCCGAGCTAGGAGAAATTGCTCACAAGAGCAAGATTTCATTACTGAAAGTAATAATCTATTACAAAGATTCAGTGAAAGGTTGTTATCCCAAAAAGACATTACATAGAGCCTTTGCAAGGGCAAAGGCAGCAAAACGATCGGAATTGCTAAATGATAAACCTGAAAGATCTGGTCAATCTATCATTAGATGCATAGACACTTTTGATGTGCATCATCAAAAGGTGTATCAAGTGCTGAAGAAGCATTGGCACATTCTTCGCTCAGACGAAGAAGTGAAAGAAGTGATAACTGTACATCCAAGTATCACTCACCGTCGAGGGAAAAATCTTAAAGAACTTTTGGTCCATAGCTTCCTAACTCCCCAAATATCAAGGGAAACCTGGCTCAAGTCCAGTTTGATTGGGACATTTCCCTGTGGTCGTTGCTCTTTTTGTCCTTTTCTTCAGAAATCCAAATTTTTAATTAATCCAATAGATGGCAAAAAATACAAGACAAGGCATTTTAACTGTGTTACTACAGGGATTATTTATGGAATTAAATGTCCCTGTCAAAAGATTTACGTTGGCAAAACCACCCAAGAATTTAGATGACATATTGGCCATCACATTAGCTACATCAATACTAAAAAAGATACCTCAGTCTCTAGACATGTGAGACAATTTCATGGAGGGGATCCCAATTGTTTAAAGTTTTGGGGTATTTGTAAAAAAAACCCTAAGTGCCAGAAAGGGAAAATTGGACAAGATCCTGTTACAGGAAGAAACCAAGTGGAACTATAGATTGGATAGTTTGAGTCCAAAAGGACTAAATGAAGGGTTCATCTTTGCCTCTTTTTTTGTGATAACAATCTATGGCAGTTATGTTTTCTGGATAAGTGATATATTCCTTACAGTGAGCTATAAAGATCCCCTTTGACTCTTTTGTTTGTTTTTTGAGGTTTACATAACATACACGTTTTAGGTTTTGTAAAGTATTACTCTTAGATGTATAGATATCCATTTTCTTAGGTAGCAACATATCGCTAATATATGGGAGGAATTTGTTTTTTTTTTTTACTTAATTATTTTCCTTGAATAAATTGGTGGTAGGTGTTTATTAAATATCAGTGAATTTAGCTCCCTTGATAATAACTCAGTGCATAAACTGATGCATCTTGTCATATTTATGACGAGTCTGCTTTATCAACTGTTGAGGTACTTACCATATGGGATAATGAGAGACCATCAACTGTATATAATATCTTATTGTCTTAGTCTAAGTGTGTGCGCATGGTGCCTGTGCGCAGCACCTGCGTAGTAAGATTCTGAATAAATCTCTTGCTCTAAGTTCCGGCGCATGCGCAGACGCCGGGAAGGAGCGATGGATTGTCCAAGTGTATGCGCAGGGTATCATGGCGCATGGACGTCACAGTTGACGCGTGGTAAGTACTTTGGTATTGGCAATTCACCATCAGGGAACGTCCGTACTTACCTCTGAGTGGAGGAGCGTCACTAATTCCACCCCCATACGTATGATGCAGCTACAAGGAGATAGGGTACTGAGTGAGTCAATTCAGGCCAGCAGCCTATATATAGGGGATCTTTTAGCGTCCTGTTCAATTCTGCCCAATACCCCTGAGGACGCCAGGTTAGCTGGCGAAACATGTCGGGGGCAGTCTTAGGTTTTAGTATCTGTTGATCTTGGAGCTCAGTTTAGTCTTTGATCAATGTACACATGTAGCTAGCTTGGGATCAAGTAACCAGTTTGTGATGGGGAAAAGTGCACACCCCGATCACACAAGAAATACAAAAGGTGTAACAGTGTATAAACAGAGCTACCAATAACAACAGGGATTTTAATCAATTGTAGGGACAGCTCACTTTTCATTTTTCATTTTTCTTTTTTATTCACAAGTATATAATTATAAGTTATGTTTTACTAGTTGTCTGGGTCAAGATAGGTTTATAACCTTGCAAGGCAGTGGATTATAGACCTTTTCGCAACAGAGCAGGACAAAAAAGTGATGATGTTCTTTTCTCTTGCTCCAGGTGGGGTCTCTTTGTGGTTTGGATGCCTTTCTCCACAAGTGGGATTTTCCTCTAGCCTATGCCTTCCCTCCAATTCCTCTAATTCCCAGGGTTTTGAAAAAATCAGGGAAGACCAAGCATGGGTGATTCCCAAAAGGGCTCTGTTTATATAGCTGAGGAAGCTGCCAGTAACAGATCCATAGATTCTTCCAGAAATCCATGACCTCCTATCTCAGGGCTGGTTTACCATCTATGGATAAAGAGCCTCTTTCTGACTGCATGGAATTTAAAAAGGGTCCTTTTAGTCAGTAAGGTATTTTCTAGGGGCTTCATTGATACTCGATGATACTTGATTTTTAAAGGGGTTGTCCCACGAAAAATATTCTACAGTTTTCAAACCAGCACCTGGATCTGAATACTTTTGTAATTGCATGTCTTTAAAAATTTTGTATAGCTACTGAGTTATTCAATAACATGTATCTGTATAGGACCACTTAATTTCTTATTTCTTTGACCTATTTACTGAGCAGGCCGCACATGCTCAGTTTTAACTTTTAACTGCCTCCTGAGCGGTGATAGGGAGAGCTGAGACACATCTCCTTAGCTGCAGCAGAAAAGACACTCCCCTTGATCTGCCAACATGATATAAATCTAGTAGAGCAATGAATGGGGAGATCTCTGGATCCATGTGAGGTACAGGGCTGGTTCTAGCTTTGTTAGAAAGAGGTTGTCATGTACTATATGATGTCTGATTTTAATTTTTTACATTATTTGTGGGATAGCCGATTTAACAGTTGGAAAAGAGTAACTATTTCCATCTATCTTAGGGTTTGGAAAAAAAAATCAAAGGTTTTGCTGGAATAGATTTTAAAAGCATTCCATCTCTAGCTCCAATTAATCAGATTTTGGAATTTCTACAAAAGGGTTTATGTCTAGGTTTATCACGCAGTACCTTTAAAGTTCATATCTCTGCCCCATCTGCCCTTTTTGATGAGAAGGTTGCAGCTAATCCATGGGTTGCTAGACTTTTTACATCAGTCAGCAGATCTTCCCAGGTATTTACCTCTAAAGTGCCTCCATGGGATCTGAATTTACTGCTTAACACCTTGACTAAACCATCATTTAAACTTATTGGAGCCAAGTGTTTATCCTTTAAATTATGGCTTTTGTGGTGGGTTTAACTTCAGGACTGGAGGAAGTCTTCCTCGATGTTTGTTCTCTTTCAGAGAAGAAATAAGGCTCAAGCAGCCTTTAAGAACTCTTTGGCAAGGTGGATTTCTCCCACTGTTTCCCTGGCCTATACACCTTCGGGAGGCTCTCCCCCTGAAGGTCTTCGGGCTATTCTACTAGAGTAATATCCACTTCTTAGGCAGAGAGAGCTTCTGTATCTATTGAAGACAATTGTAAAACTGCAATCTGGTCTTCTTCTACTACTTCCTTTAAACATTACCATTTGGAGTTAAACTCCACTTCTGACTTATTTTTTTGGTACTAAGGTACTTCCTGCTATTCACCCACCCTAATTAATTCCTTATTGACTCACTCTCGTGGTGCCGTCGTGGGTGAAGGGAAAAAATGATTACTCTTATCAGTAATTGTATTTTCCAGAACCCACAACACCCTTGTTTCCTTTACCTTCTCGTTTGGGTTTTTGGGGCTGCCTTTCATGGGCGGATCATCATCGTGGTGCTGTCGTGGGTTTTGGAAAATCCAATTACCAGTAAGAGTAATTTTTATTTTCACCAAAAACTGGAGCTGATATTTTTTGCCTAAGAAAAGGCAGCAAAAAGTTGAAAGGGGGGGGGAAGCGAAATGCCACAAAAATGCAAAAAAGAAAAATGTGTAGTTCACACGTAGGTGTGTTTTTCACATGTAGGTTTTTCTTTTTTTTCGCACTGTCGCATAACTTCAGGATTTTGAAGCTTTTAGCATTTTTTTCTGGTGTTTTGACATCTGAATAGGGAAAAAAGGCAGAAAGAGAAAGTGGTTCGACAGAGTTGTTGTTACCCATTACAGAATACAGAAGTCATTATTTCCCAATGTGGCGCTGCCACCTGCAGGTCTGTATTGGAATATAACAGTGACAGGCATTGGAGCCTGAAATAAGCTCAAGCCTATCACTGTAATGTAACAACTTCTATGTCAACTGGAGGAGGCTGTTACCGGTGCAGGACCACGTGGCTCCCGCATTTTCACTGCTCACATGCAGTAGTCACTTTTGACCACAGCATCTGAAGGGTTACATGTATGCAGTTGCAATTTTCTGTGATCACAGACATTAGCCCCGGGACTCTCCTGTGTAAAACAGCAGAAACCCGGCAGCTATGGCACTTGCAAGCGGGTGCCATAGCTCTGTGTTTTTTCAGGAAATCGCTATAGGAGGAAAACTCCATTAAAAAAATGGCTGTCAGCAAACACCCTGTTTGCAAAACATATGGCATTTTTACAGAGACATCACCCATTACAAAACCCTGCCATGTGAAAGCTGTCCAAGGCCTTATTCACACGTCAATGATTTCCATCACTGCCGAAGCCAAAATTAGGAGTGCAGCCTACACAGAGATAAGGTATAATGTAGAGATTTCCACCTGGTTTTGGCTCAAAATCACTGACCAAACACTGACTGTGTGAAAGAGGCTTAGGGCCCTTGCAGACGAGCGTGAGACACGCACGTCTTCCACATCGTGGGCCTTGGCTTGAACTTCCGGCCCTGAACGGGGTTACATTATACTGATTATACATTATACTGATTTATGATGCTCTGTAACCCTTACAGTTCTGGAATGTGTTGGATAACACTAACAGCATTATGTTAGTGTTGTCCAACACATTCCAGAACTGTAAGGGTTAGGGTTTCTCACTTCTAGTATTTCACATGCAAGGTGCAAATGATCTCTATGAACAAGCAAACACTGGTTCATCAGATGATCATATCTTTCAGGGTGCTGCTCAAATTGTTTGAGTAGCACATCCAACCTGTGCAAACAGGGATCTGCTGCCCACATACTACAGTGAATTGGTATGGTGACAAGCGATCAAAGTAGCAGTTGCTCTTCCCATTCAGAGAAGATGATTGCTGCATGTAAATGCAGGTCTCTCCTCTGCTCAAAAATCAGTTATCCAGAACAAACGTTTTGTTCATGTAGAATTACAAACACTGCATTTTTGTAGTTCCATTTTAAGATCCTATCCTGGAATTATTTTTTTGTCCCTTGCCATTTTTCAAATAGCTGCATGCTATGGAGTTTTTTCAGGCATTTTCCAATAGACATTTCCATTCTAAAATGATGTGACTAAAAAAATGTCAACCTAAATGTCAAAACAAAGCACCCTCATAAGACACTGTTGCAGCACTGAGACTGATGTCACACTTTTTTTTGTGTGGCAGTTAATGATGTAGTTTTTGCAGTGGGTTGAAAGGAAATGAGAAATATAAAGGAAGGACTTCTTCCTGCTAGATCCACTTGTGGATTTGGATAAAAAGCTGCAACAAAAAACGGTGTGTGACACCAACCTAAAGGTGGGGCCACATGTGACTCATTAGCTATGGATTTGTACATTACCAGCAAAGTGGATAAGAATTTTCAAATTATAAAAAAAAACTCAGCAGTGCGATTTGAAATCTGCAACATGCCAATTTATAGACCGGATTTCATCCATTATAATGGCGAGGGTGAAATCTGACGGCTTTCCCGTGGCAAAGACTGCATGTAATACACATGTGGAGCCACTTCCAGTAGGTGGCACTGTCAAGATGTTCTCTTTTTTGGGAGATACCTCTTTGTATATTCGTTTGTCATGGAGCATTGCCATGGAGCACTTCCAGTAAGTTTCCATACAGAACTAGTCTCTTTAAGGAGATTCAGCACCCTGGCCAAGTTAGGCCTTGTTCACACTTGTTATTTCCATCAGTTATTGTGAGCCGGGTCAAAAACACAGAACAGGTGCAGATCTTTTCATTATACCTTATCTCTGTGTAGCCTCCACTCCATTGGCTCACAATAACTGATGGAAATAACTGATCAAATAACTGACGTGTGAACAAGCCGTTACTGGATTTAGAAGGAAAATAAAAATATATTTGATCAGACCCCAAAATCATATCCTCAAGCTAGATCACACCTCAGATCAGAGGGAATGACATTACAGGGTTGGTCATTAAAAAAAAATGCTACTCATGCAAAAAAAAAAAAATCTCTAGGTGCTAAAACACTATATGGGCAAATCACTACAAAAAAGTCTACGAAAAACATTGGAGGAGCTTTGTCAAAAACTGGTGTAAAGTAGGGATGAGCGAATTGATTCAATAGGAATCGGATTTGTTCTTTACTTCACAAAAATTTGTCTGCCAAACAAATCCACATGTCAGTCACAGCTGGATGACCTCTGAGTCTGATTCCGTGCCTTGGAGCCAAGGGTCACAGTATTGCTCATGGTCTTCCTCCATGCAACTCCAGAGAAGCCTTTCAGTTTCAGTTGCTTCCTCTCTGTCTTCAATGCCCACTCCTATTGGGGTACCTTCTTTTTTCCTAAGAAGAGGCAACAAAACCCCACCACACACTACAGAAGATACTCAAGAGAGTCTACCTCGAGTTGTGTGAGAACAGTGTTAGGACTGCCATGAGGGAGGAGGGGGACCCCATTGTACTCTCACATGGCAAAGAGTGTGGACCTCTCCTTGCAATACCCACTGTGTGGCAATGTGCATGCCATGTTGGACACCTGGAGCAGCTGTTTTGGTCTTTCATGGCCCACTTGGTCAATATTTTTCACACCGAAGCAGCACTTGACACCTCCTTATTTGCCTCGGTCTGGTTCCCATTCAAGCTACTTATCCATCTCCTCCTCCATGGACATCCTCCCATGCCCAGTAACATCAAGGCAGACAGTTGGTTCCACTTCCTCCTATCAAATGTACAGTCATGGCCAAAAGTTTTGAGAATGATACAAATATTAATTTTTACAAAGTCTACTGCTTCAGTTTTTATAATGGCAATTTGCATATACTCCAGAATATTATAAAGAGTGATCAGCTTAACAGCAATTACTTGCAAAGTCAATATTTGCCTAGAAAATTAACTTTATCCCCCAAAACACATTTCAACATCATTGCAGCCCTGCCTTAAAAGGACCAGCTAACATCGTTTCAGTGATTGCTCCATTAACACAGGTGTGGGTGTTGATGAGGACAGGGCTGGAGATCAATCTGTCATGATTAAGTAAGAATGACACCACTGGACACTTTAAAAGGAGGCTGGTGCTTGGCATCATTGTTTCTCTTCTGTTAACCATGGTTATCTCTAAAGAAACACGTGCAGTCATCATTGCACTGCACAAAAATGGCCTAACAGGGAAGGGTATCGCAGCTAGAAAGATTGCACCTCAGTCAACAATCTATCGCATCATCAAGAACTTCAAGGAGAGAGGTTCCATTGTTGCCAAAAAGGCTCCAGGGTGCCCAAGAAAGACCAGAAAGCGCCAGGACCGTCTCTTAAAAGTGTTTCAGCTGCGGGATCGGGCTACCAGCAGTGCAGAGCTTGCTCAGGAATGGCAGCAGGCAGGTGTGAATGCATCTGCACGCACTGTGAGGCGGAGACTCTTGGAGCAAGGCCTGGTCTCAAGGAGGGCAGCAAAGAAGCCACTTCTCTCCAGAAAAAACATCAGGGAGAGACTGATATTCTGCAAAAGGTACAGGGAGTGGACTGCTGAGGACTGGGGTAAAGTCATTTTCTCTGATGAATCCCCTTTTCGATTGTTTGGGACATCTGGAAAACAGCTTATTCAGAGAAGACGAGGTGAGCGCTACCACCAGTCTTGTCTCATGCCAACTGTAAAGCATCCTGAAACCATTCATGTGTGGGGTTGCTTCTCAGCCAAGGGAATCGGCTCTCTCACAGTCTTGCCTAAAAACACAGCCATGAATAAAGAATGGTACCATAATGTCCTCCGAGAGCAACTTTTCCCAACCGTCCAAGAGCAGTTTGGCGATCAACAATGCCTTTTCCAGCATGATGGAGCACCTTGCCATAAAGCAAAGGTGATAACTAAATGGCTCAGGGAACAAAACAGAGAGATTTTGGGTCCATGGCCTGGAAACTCCCCAGATCTTAATCCCATTGAGAACTTGTGGTCAATCATCAAGAGACGGGTGGACAAACAAAAACCTACAAATTCTGACAAAATGCAAGCATTGATTGTGCAAGAATGGACTGCTATCAGTCAGGATTTGGTCCAGAAGTTGATTGAGAGCATGCCAGGGAGAATTGCAGAGGTCCTGAAGAAGAAGGGTCAACACTGCAAATATTGACTTGCTGCATTAACTCATTCTAACTGTCAATATAAGCCTTTGTTACTCATAATATGATTGCAATTATATTTCTGTATGTGATAAAAAAAACATCTGACAAACACACATAAAAACCAGAGGGCAGCAGATCATGTGAAAATATAATATTTTATTTTAATTAGTTTTGTCATTCTCAAAACTTTTGGCCATGACTGTATAAAGTGAAGCATTGCCATAAGGTGTTAGAGCTGATCGGCTTGGGTGAAATTAGCCACACAGCCGATCACTTGCTAAAGTGTATCAATCAGCAAACATCCCACTGGATGTCTCCCCGCCAACTCCAACTGGGCAAGTTAGTCTGCAACAACAGCACTGCATTTGGGAGAAATAACACATGCTCCCATGACATGTGATTAATTTAGTCGTGCAACGCTTCTTGAAAAAGTACACTGGCCTACAGAAGGTGATGGCCATTTCCAGGAGACTGTCTTCGCATATCACCTATTCTAATGTGACGTTCCAAGTCACTGGAATTCCACCTTGTAGATGCTAGAGCGTCTGTACGCTCAGCGTTAAGGCGTGAGTGATTTTTTTATGCACCAGACCAAGTCAGCAGTGAGAATGTGTTGTTTCGAGGTCAGACAGTGGCACCTCATCAGAACAGCCTGTCATGTACTGAAGCTCTTCGAAGAGGCTACAAAATTTGATAGCAGGGAAGATGTCATCACCCTGATATTTAACTTACAGCAGACACTCACACTGATAAAACAAGAGATGTTGTAAGAAGAACAGCTTACACATTTTGTTGGCTGCTCTATAGCTGTTGGGGACCCACATGGAGAAAGGATGGGTAGCTGCCACCGTAAAAGGAGGAGGTGTAGATGGTGGAGGAGCAGGAGGATTATAATGACAACACCAGCCAATCATCTTAGTGGGTGGTGGAGACAAAAAGATCTCTGGCATGAGGCAGAGGCATGGATCCTTGAGGATTTTCACAAGGATCCATGAGTGGTGAGTGCTGCTACTTTTTTTTGTTAAATTAAAGCTTGTGCATGTATAAATACAGGCAGGCATTCTGATCCTGTTAAGTTATAATTTTTGGATGCTTGTGCAGAACAAGCCAGTCTTTATTCTGACATTTGACACTTATGCATATATAAATAAGGGCAGCCATTTTCCCCGATTAAGACAAGCCATTCTTCTGACATTAATGTGTGTATAAACAGGGGCAGGGATTTGCCACACGTTGAGGCATCATTTGTGGACTCTTGGTCCCAACAAGCCACTGTTTTTTCCTTGTAACACCACGTGTGCATAAACAATGTCCACCCTGATCAGGGACAATTTTTAAAAGCTTTCTAATATGAAAAAGCATAACACTTCAATGGTGCAGTGTGCTCTTAAAACACTGCTAACACAGTCAAACGTGTTTACACATAGCTATATATTCTGACAATATTTACTGTTGTTGTCATTGCATTTAAGAACTTAAAGGGGAGGGGAGAAAAAATTCATAAACAATTTACAAGTGAAATTTAAGTGATAACATCTTTTCGTAAAAAAATGATCCTAGGAGACAAGAGTTATATGCCAATTTTCAGTGGAAATGCAATAACTTTGATTCATGACCAATTCGATTCAGGTACAAAGCCAAGTTTGCTGGATGTTTCTCCATTTGCCCTGAAAATCTTTATATAACACTAATTGTCAGAAGAAAGACTGGCTTGTTCTGACCAAGTCTGGAAAAATTCTTCCTTTACATTGGGAGCAGCAGTACAGTGTGGATGTGGAAAGTGTAGAGTAATAGTGGCATGTAGCCCCAACAGTAGCGGCAGCACAGCATAAAACAGACAAGGAAGTAGATGTGTGCGTGGCTGTTTAGGGGTAGTAGTGGCAACTGTGTAGCGATAATGGTAGTGGCAGTAGGGGATCAGTAGCAGGGAGTAGCAGCTGTGGTGGCAGCAGTAGCCATACGGTACAGAACATGATGATAGCCAGGCAGACAGCAGCAGTAGTATGATGGTCGTAGACGCAGGCATACGGTACAGAACATGACATTAAGCAGACAATGGCAACGGCATGATGGTGGAAGCAGCAGTAGCCATACAGTAATGCATGATGAGGCATCGTCAACAAGGGCTGATGTATTCATCAGCTTCAGTTGGAGGAGGTTGAAAATCCTCACGGATCCATCCCTTGTTTATTAATGTTTTATACACTGGTGGAGGACAACTTCATCCATTAGGGTTGTGCAATGCCCCCTGCAATGCTAAAAACCCTCCCTGAGATGATACTGGAAGCTGGGAAGGAGAGAACAGAGAGAGCATACTGAGCAAGTTTGGGCCACTGTTCCAGTTTCTCTGCCCAGAAGTCCATGGGTTCAGGGAACACGGTATGTGCCAGAGAAAGGCTAGAGTCCAGGAAGGACTGAACCTGGGTGTTGAGGCATCTCCATTTGCTGATTTACCTCAAACTGGTGTGGCACATGAAGGAAGTTTTCCATCATTTTTCTTTGATAATGATGATCTAAAAGCATGGCTATCCAGTAATCATCAGACTAGTGAAAGATACGCCTGTCATTACATAAGCAAGCATACAGCTTGCCATTCTGGTTATATGCCGGAGGACCCAGTTCTTTCCGGCCCCACTCATACTGAGGTGATTGATCATCGTGGTCAGTGTTGTCGTCATCATACTCCTCCTGCTCCTCCACCACCAACTTCTCCTCCGGTGGTAGCTTCTTATCATCCTCCTCCATGGAACTTTCTACATGTGGGTGCCCAACAGCTACAGGGTCCCCAGCAAAATGTGTAAGCTGTTCTTCCATCAGCCCTTGTTGCATCAGCATGAGTGTCTACTGTAAAATAAATATTGTCTCTACTGACAAATTTTGTGGCCTCTTCAAAGGGCTTACTTCATTATGCAACAGGCGTCTCTGATGAGCTGCCACTGCTTGACTTCAAAACAACACATGCTCCCTGCTAAAGTGGTCTGGTGCATGACAAAATCATTCATGGCTTCATGCCGCTTGTACAGATGCTCATTTGCAATGTGGAATGTTTATCGGAAGACTGCTTTGTCACACATCCTTGTCACATGAGAATGGCTGAAATGTGAGGAGGGCAGTCTTCTGGACACGGGATGGCTTTTTGGGAGAAATAATACCCGCTAGAAATTTTCCAGAGAGGCTGAGCACACTCCATCAGCTCCCTAAAGACAGAAGAATCCAATAAGAGGTATGAAAGAAACTGCACCGCCAGCAACTTGGCCAGGTGGGAGTTTAGCTTCTGCATCAGCAGATTGCTGGGCACGTAGAGTGGTTTCTTGGCCATTCATTCCATTATTGATAGCTGGCAACAGAGCAGAGTAGGAGAGGCCTGGCTGCTGTAAAGCAGAATGGGAGAAGGAGGAAATTTGCTGCACTAACTGGCGGATACTTCTGTTTTCCCACAGTTACTGGTGATGCCGCTTAATATGGTTCAATAGAGCCGTGGTGCCTATATTTGTTTTTGGACACCCATGGCTTATTTTAATTCTACAGACCTTGCAATGCTTTTGTCTTCTGGTACTGTGGAGAAAAACTGCCAGACAGGAGATACTCGCACATAGCTATCAGCAGCCAAGCTTTGGCTTAGGTCTGACATGTTTTGAGCCTGCACCCACAGTATTAGTGGCATCACCAGTTCTCAAGCTCACCATAATTGAAGCAGATTTGGTACTGACAGTTTTTGGGAGATTTTGGCTCTGCACTTTATTGCTATTGCTGCCACCACCCTCCTCTGATGTTACCGTCTCCTCAACACCCTGATCCGGCTCCCAGGTCCTATCCAACACACAATCATGATAATCCTCCCTGCCACTGTGATATGTCATTGTGGGCTCCTTGGGCTCCCTCTTGAATCCCTGCTGTGTATTTGCCTGAAGTGCGACTGTCACTTCCAGGACCCCTACCGCCATTAATATGGCTACATGTGCCAATACTACCACCAACATAGCTGTGCATGGGGTCCTTGCCTTCCCCTGAATCTCATCCTCATGGTAATCTACATGCTGACTGTTCTCTCAGGTGTGGTGGGATTTTGTTGCCTTTTCTTAAGAAAAAAGAATGTGCCCTACTAAGATGGGACAGTGAACACAGGATGCAACTGAAACTGAAAGGCTTCTTTGCAAGGAGGAGGAGCAGGAGGAAGAATATTGTTACCCCTTGCTACAAGGCACAGTGTAAGACTCAGAGGTGACCTCCACATTATCCTGCTGTAAGGAAGAGGTAGAGTGAGCCATCCAGTCTACTATCTCATCCTAATTTTCCTTAACAATAATATTGTGCCTTTCAAAAGCCAGGGATAACTGTGGTCAACTACTACTACTGGCCAGATGGCTGGTGCTGCTACTCCTGCTACCCACATTCTGACTCTGTGAGGATGTGGCTGGATTTTTTGTTTAGCATTCTTCTGTTTTCCAGACATTTTATTAGGAGGCCTATAAATGAAAAATGATTAAATGATATTAGCAAAATTACGAATGATTTTTCTATAATACAGAGTTGCAATTAAAAGATCCAAATTGCACATGGCATGCCTCTTTCTCTACTTATCAGCCACTTATTCTCTTCCTACCCTTGCCTCTTACAATGATCATTCTCCCTCCATTTACAAGTAAAATCATCCTGAGACAAATCAGCCCACTAAGAAATTAGGTTAAATGTCACCCATCGAAGTCTATGGAGAGGCCACATGGTGAGGATGAATCAGCTGTAGTCTGAGACAGAAGCAGAAAGATCTTCCATGAGCATTGCTTTAGGCTCTCCTTTACTGGCTTTTTACTCAAGTAGCTTGTTCGGGTCTACTCTATGAATTCAACTCTGCTATTCTGAATACAATCCAACTCTGCAATTATGTTTCTAATGTGTTAACCATGCATGCTTGTTGCAGCAATATCCCTCAAGGCCAGACCCAGAGAGCTCTGGCAGCCTGTCCTCTGAAGAACAGCCTGCCAAGACTATTAACGCTGATGTGAACTAAGCCTTAAACGGTTATACTGGTAAAATGGCTGAAAATATTTGATAAAGACCAATTGAAAAAATGATTTTTGGCCCAAAATAAGTAGAATGCAATTATTAAAAAAAATGCCCCCGAAGGATTCCAAATAAAGTCCAATAAATATCCAGGTAGTTCCCTTTTTCAGGCCTTGAAGTTCTATTTATATTTCACAAAAGTATTCCAGCATTAAAGGGAATCTGTTATCAGATAGTGACCTGCTGTTTAAATCACTTTTTTATGTTTAAAATTTTTTAAAAATTTTTTTCATGATGTTTTAAATTTTTCATGCATTCCATATATTTACACAAATCAGATAAAATTCTGCAGTTTTCCCACTATTTCTAATAATTGGCACCACTGCTTGGCTTATGCAGACCATTTTACTGCAGTTAACTCATTCTAATCCTGCCTGTAATGATATCACCTCTGTGTACAGAGAAGGATCCTCCCTTCTCAATAGGTGATTGTCAACGCTTACCAATTCTTTCCTTGTACAATGACCTCTGCACAGTTCACAGAACATAGCCTAGAAAACTCTTCCATATAAATCAATTGGGTCCCTTCTTGACCATTGTGTCTATGGCCCATTGGGCTGCCATAAAGCAATTTTCTTAATGCTTTCTAAATGCTGTTAAGAACAGCTCAGGCAAGATGGCCACCCCCATAATCATGTTCAGAAAATAAAATACAAAAATTTGATCTGATTTTGATTTGATCTGAATCTGATTCCATAGTGGATATTTCAAGCCACCTTGTTCCAAGGTTGTTTCTAGTTCCATGTTATTTTTGTTATTTGTGGCACTGCTGGTGAGCATTCGTGATTGCTCTCTGCAATGTCCCTTGGTTCCTTTGGTTCCTGCTCTCCTGGTGACAGCCACATTCTAGACTACATCCTGCTGTCTACACGCCAACTCCTGTGTCTACACTTTAGTATCTGGTGCCCATGTTCCTGGTTTCAGTTAACATCTGTGCCTTGTGCCTTAAGCCTGCGCTTCTGTGTTCTTTTGCTGGAGTCTGCTACTCCACAGTAGAGAACTCAACTCTGCTATACCACTGTTACATACTTGGCTCTGCTGAGCCTTACCTGTTTGTCCTGGATACCTCACTGTTTCATCCATTAGTTTGGTAAATCTTGAACTCTTGACTTAGAGGGGTATTCCAGTAAAGTAACTTAATTTTTGAAAAACTACATTAAGGCTGTAAGCTGTGACCCAACGAGAACCCATACCTATACATATAACCAGAGTTTCATTTTACCTTGCAATCCATTTGTCTAGCTACTGTATCCAGTATCATGGCGCCTGATCTTCCGTCACAAAACTACAATCCCTACAATGCCTAGCTTTCCTGCTGTGAGTGTTGATGTTTATTGATTGGCTGCCTGATATTACAGTCCGGTCACGCCCCCCCTACTCAGTAATCAGCAGCACACTAACACTCCCTTTGTTTCACAAGACATTTAGCTAGCAAATTGATAGCAACACACTGAGCATGCTCGACCTAAAAAAGATTTTACAGGTTGATGCCATGGTAATTTATAAGAAACACAGTGGGTAGCAGAGGAAGAAAACTACTTTTATAACTACTGAATGGTAAATATGTGACATTTACATTATATTAGGTAATGATTGATGATGAATTAAAATAAATACAATGCAACAGCACTCTGCAAACCAAATAAAGTACAAAAATGCCATAGTAATATAAGATATTTTGATGCTAATGCTGCGCTTGTTTAGTAAATTAGAGATTCTTGGCAAATATATTTTGTACAAAATTACCTGAGCCCGTCTGCCACACGTCAAGGCCATCTCTGTAAGACAGGAACCTAACACTATTTCCTACCTGTTATGTGCCATAATGGCCTCCATATAATTCAGAGGTGTTGGTTCCACATGCATGCTGGGTCCACATTGCCTTTTGCCATTTCTGGTGCTTCAAAGGCCTCCACTAAATCCAGGGATGCAGGTACCAACATGCATGCCGAGCCCACTCTATACTTCTATACCTCTATACTAAGAGCGGACTACGGCTTTATACTTACACTGATTAAAATCAGCCTATGGGGCAGACAGGCTGGTCAGGAGTGCATGACTAAATGGAGTAGTCACACCTTCAGTACAAACTACAAAGAAAAAAAGGGGGGGTCAGTTAGCACTAGAGATGAGCGAGCACTAAAATGCTCGGGTGCTCGTTATTCGAGTCGAACTTTTCCCGATGCTCGGGTGCTCGTTTCGAATAACGAACCCGATTGAAGTCAATGGGAGACTTGAGCATTTTTTGCAGGGGACCAAGGCTCTGCCTAGGGAAGGCTGGGTGAAAACCTGGAAACCTCAGAAAATGATGGAAACACCACGGAAATGGACAGGAAACAGCAGGGGCAGCATGCATGGATGCCTCTGAGGCTGCCTAATCCCACCATTACCCAAATTCTCAGGCAACAGCCTGGTGGTTACCCTCATGGCAATTGTGCTCACCCAGACCAAGAAAGGCGAGGCACATGCCCATCACATGTTAGGGAAGCACCCAACTAGGTGCAACGAAGGTCCATCACCGCCAATTTTCAGGGACACGGTAATGGTGACCCACTTAAAAATGCTGCCTGACAACCTGGCGGTGAACCCCTGATTGTCTGTCTTTCAATAAGATTGCAGTGTAAAGCATGGTGGTGAGCCTCAGTAATAAGATTGCAGTGTAAAGCATGGTGGTGAGCCTCAGTATGACTTTTTAGATGGAGATTGCATGTGGTCACGTACTCCCTGGAACCCCATAGTCACCCCTTCTCTGATGTGCTACCCCAGAACATTCTCTGCCCCAATTCGCAAGACCTTTTGCAGTCTCCGTGTGCTGACAGTGGGGATTTACCAGTGTTGTCTGAGGAGGTGGTGGACAATGGCGAGACACAGGTGTCGGGGGGTGAGGTAGTTGTATGGGAAGCAAGTTACAGTGGGGACTCCTTGGGGGGACTTTCTCATGATGGGACAGATTCAACTTGGGTGGATCAGGCACAGGAACAGATCAATTTTTTTTGTTTTGTTTTTATTTAACTTTTATTTAGCACAAATAACCACAGAGATATTTATTTGTTCTCTTTGCTGCGCAGTCTGGCGTTGGGATTCGTCACTTTGATGTCGAGCTGTGCCGCTCTCTCCACAATGGTCTTTCGGTTCTTTGAGGAGACGTTGAGGAGATCAGTGAAATTCAGTGAATGACGACGCAGGCCCCCATACTTAAAAATTTAGCATCAACCGGTACAGTCGTAAATTATGAGCTTGATCAAGTGTGGCATGTGTTCTCTGTATTCTTCTCAGTTTATTACCGTATATTGCAGCTATCCGGAAAAATAGTTTGGAGAGAGAGAAAGATAGGAAAAAGACGTAAATTGTTTGGAGAGAGGGCCTGTAGGTGGACCTCCGGAAAAATTGTTTGGAGAGAGGGCCTGTAGGTGGACCTCCGGAAAAATTGTGGTAAAAGAGTGCCAGTTGGACCTCTAAAAAATGGCTTTTTTTTGGTCAGCGTTAGGCAAAGACGACATGGAGGAGGAGGAGGAGTAGGAGGAGTAGAGAATAGGAATCGGATATATAAGTAATGTTAATCTTTAGCTGCTTTCCCCCGGAGGAGATTTGAATTCCGGTGAAATCCAGGCTTTGTTCATTTTAAAAAGCGTCAGCCTATCAGCGCTGTCAGTTGACAGGCATGTACGCTTATCGGTGATGACGCCACCAGCTGCACTGAATACCCGCTCTGACAGCACGCTAGCGGCAGGGCAGGCCAGCACCTCCAAGGCGTACAGCGCCAGTTCAGGCCACGTGTCCAGCTTTGAAACCCAGTAGTTGTATGGAGCAGAGTGATCGCTATGGACGTTGGTATGGTCAGCTAGGTACTCCCTCACCATCTTTCTGTACAGCTCCCCCCTACTCTGCCTAGACTGGGGACAGGTGACAGTGTCTTGCTGGGGTGACATAAAACTGGCAAAGGCCTTGGAGAGCGTTCCCCTGCCAGTGCTGGACAAGCTGCCTGCTCGGCTCCTCTCCCCCGCTACTTGGCCCACAGAACCATGCCCTCTGCCGCTAGAGGCGTCAGATGGGAAGGATTGTTTCAGCTTGTGCACCAGGGCCTGTTGATATCTATTCACTCTCATACTCCTTTCCTCTGCAGGGATGAGAGTGGAAAGGTTCTGCTTGTACCGTGGGTCCAGGAGAGTGAACACCCAGTAATCGGTGTTTGAAAAAATGCTTCTAACGCGAGGGTCACGGGATAGGTAGCCTAACATGAAGTCTGCCATGTGCGCCAGAGTCCCAACACGTAAGAATTCCCTCTCCTCACTGGCCTGACTCTCCATTTCCTCCTCCTCCTCCTAGTCCTCCTCTTCAGCCCATACACGCTCAAGAGTTAAGGACTGAGCACTGGTACCCTCTACTGTCTCGCCGACATTCTCCTTCTCTTCCTCCTCATCCTCATCCCCCTCCTCCGATACGCGCTGAGAAACAGACCGGAGGGTGCTCTGGCTATCAAGCGACGTATCTTCCTCCACCGTCTCTTGTGACAAGCGCAAAGCATCCGACTTGATGCTGAGCAGTGAGTTTTTCAACAGGCAAAGCAGCGGGATGGTGAGGCTGATAATGGCGGCATCGCCGCTGACCATCTGTGTTGACTCCTCAAAGTTGCTCAACACCTGGCAGATATCAGACATCCACGTCCACTCCTCATTGTAGACTTGAGGAATCTGACTGACCTGACTACCAGTTCTGGTGGAAGTTGACATCTGGCAGTCTACAATCGCTCTGCGCTCCTGGTAAACTCTGGATAACATGTTTAATGTCGAATTCCATCTCGTGGGCACGTCGCACAACAATCGGTGAGTGGGCAGTTGTAGGCGGCGCTGCGCTGCCCTGAGAGTGGCAGCATCTGTGGTCGACTTGCGGAAATGCGCACAGATGCGGCGCACCTTGGTGAGCAAATCAGACAGATTGGGGTATGTCTTGAGGAACCGCTGAACTATTAGATTGAACACGTGGGCCAGGCATGGCACATGTGTCAGTCTGCCGAGTTGCAGAGCCGCCACCAGGTTACGCCGGTTGTCACACACAACCATGCCTGGATTGAGGTTCAGCGGTGCCAGCCACACATCGGTCTGCGCCGTGATGCCCTGTAACAGCTCTTGGGCGGTGTGCCTTTTGTCACCTAAGCTCAGCAGTTTGAGCACCGCCTGCTGGCGCTTACCCACGGCACTGCTGCTGCGCCTAGAGCTACCGACTGAAGGCGCCGTGCCCACGGATGGTAATTCGGAGGAGGAGGTGGAGGAGGAGGAGGGGTCGGAAGAGGAGGCATAGTACGTCTGAGAGACCGTGACCGAGGTAGGCCCCGCAATCCTCGGTGTGGGCAGTACATGAGCGGCCCCAGGGTCAGTCTCGGTCCCAGCCTCCACCAAGTTAACCCAATGTGCCGTCAGTGAGATATAGTGTCCCTGCCCGGCAGCACTTGTCCACGTGTCCGTGGTTAGGTGGACCTTCTCAGAAACAGCGTTGGTCAGGGCACGGATGATGTTCTCTGACACGTGCTGGTGTAGGGCTGGGACGGCACATCGGGAAAAATAGTGGCGGCTGGGGACCGAATACCGAGGGGCAGCCACCGCCATGAGATTGCGAAAGGCCTCGGTCTCTACCAGCCTATAGGGCAGCATCTCCAGGCTCAGCAATTTGGAGATGTGGACGTTGAGGGCTTGGGCATGTGGGTGGGTGGAACTGTATTTCCTCTTGCGCTCCAGCGTCTGCTGTAAAGACAGCTGAACGCTGCGCTGGGACACATTGGTGCCGGGGTCCTGGGCAGGGGGTTGACTAGCAGAGGCAGCGAGTGACACAGGGGAAGGAGCAGTGGTGTGACCCGCAGGAGGTGGTGAACGGCCTTGGTTCCATTGAGTGGGGTGTTTAGCACTCATATGCCTGCGCATGCTGGTGGTGGTTAGGCTAGTAGTGGTGGCACCCCTGTTGATCCTGGTGTGGCACAGGTTGCACACCACAGTCCGTCGGTCATCCTCACTTTCTTTAAAGAACCTCCAGACTTGCGAACATCTAGGCTTCGCCACGGGAGCTTCACTACGTGAAACAGTTGCTGCTGATGCACCAGCTCTGGCCCTGCTTCTCCCTCTGGCCATACCACTGCCTCTACCAACTTGTTCTGGTGCAGCACTCGCCTCCGCCTCAGAAGCACTGTCTTCACTCGGCTTATCAACCCAGCTTGGGTCAGTCACCTCGTCATCCTCCGATTCCTCAGTCTGCTCCCCCCTCGGACTTCCTGCCCTGACAACAACTTCACCACTGTCTGACAACCGTGTCTCCTCATCGTCCGACACCTCTTTACAAACTTCTTCCACTAACTCAACATTGTCATCATCATCACCCACAGACTGCGACAGTTGGAAAACTTGGGCATCGGGAACGAGGTCAGCAGCAACCTGAGAAGTGGTTTGTGACTCTGGGAAGGCTCCAGAAAACAGTTCCTGAGAGTATGCCGGATCGCATTCCAAATTTTCCTGGGAGGGGGCAGACTGGGGGGAAGGAGGTTGAGGTGGAGGAGCCAGAGGAGTGCTCCCTTGGGTAACGTGGGTGGACTGCGTGGAAGACTGACTGGTGGACAAATTACTTGAAGCATTGTCCGCAATCCACGACATCAGCTGTTCGCACTGTTGTGGTTTCAACAGTCCTCTACCACGTGTCCCTGTAAGTTGAGACATGAAGCTAGGGAGTGTAGCTCTGCGGCGTTCCCCTGCTCCCTCATCAGTAGGTACTGTCTCACCCTGCCCAGGACCACGGCCTCTGCCCCCTGCAGTAATTGAATGCCCATGCCCACGCCCTCGTCCTCGACCCTTAGCCCTGGGGTTCAACATTTTCTGTATATAAGTGTATTATATAAAAAATAAAAAATAAATGGGCCTGGTGTACTGAAACCCACAAACTTGTTCAGTCTGGTTGAATTAAGTGACGTACAGAAAGTGTCACCTGGACAGAAAATACGGATTGTAGTGAGTGCTACTGAACTGTGACACACAGAATGGTTCCACACTGCTGTGTGAAATGGATTTGTATCACTGAGCTAAAACAACCAAAAAAACTATTTTTTTATATATTTTTTTGTTAGTTTTGTTTTTTTGGAACGTGACGTGCAGAAACTATCGTAGAGCTAACTGACACCCTGCTGACGGTGGCTATTTTGACTGCGACCCAGACAAATGTCGCACAGAGATTTTTGGGATCAAGCTATATGAGAGCAAAAGACCTGGTTGTATTAAGTGACGTACAGAAAGTGTCACCTGGACAGAAAATACGGATTGTAGTGAGTGTACTGAACTGTGACACACAGAATGGTTCCACACTGCTGTGTAAAATGGATTTGTATCACTGAGATATTACAATAAAAAAAAAAAGGGGGTTATATATGGCGATAGCTGCACTACTAGTGCCAGCCAGCCAGCCAAGCCAGGAGACAAAAAAAAAAAATTCTTGTAGCCCTTAGAAGGGCTGTTGGGTTCTTTGTGGGTGATTCCTGCCTAACAGAGAACTAAATGCAGGCCCTAACACTCTCCTTGAAAAGCAGCAGCTCTATCTCTAACGACATCCAGACAGCATCTGAGCCGAGCACCGCGGCCAGTCATTAGTATATTCCAGGGTCACCTGATCAGGCCATCCAACCCCTGCTATCGACATGTAAGGGCCCCACGTGATGCTGGGTGTACCGCAGAGTCTCCTGGCTTGTGATTGGCTGAGTTTATAGGCGCCAAAAATGCACGATGCGGAAGTTGCCATTTCCTCGAGCATGTCGAGATACTCGTCCGAGCAGCGAGCACTTACGAGTACCGTAATACTCTAACGAGCAGCAAGTTGGCACATCCCAGTGTGCAGCTGCACGTTGCTCTGGCTAGACACACAAAGAAAAGAAAAAAATACAATGCAACAGCACTCTGCAAACCAAATAAAGTACAAAAATGCCATAGTAATATAAGATATTATGATGCTAATGCTGCGCTGGTGTTGGTAAATCTAGTAAACTTTTGGACTGTCTAGTGTAAGTTTATACCGCCTGTAAGTTGGCACATGGAGGCACATTTAAGCCATGCCCCTTTCACTGAAAGCTATACCCTTTAGCCTCAAAACCACACTCCTTTCCCAATAAACCATGCCACCTTGTTGGATGTTGCATAAAAAAAGAAAAGTGCAAATGATAACTGCAGTGCAAGGGATGTATGCCGGGCTCCTGCTCCCCCGCTTCCCTGCTTCCCCACTGAAGCCGGCCTCCGTCTCTTCCGGGTGTACTCTGACGTCATCGGTGCAGGCGCAGCGAGGTAGCCGGGAGCCCGGCGGCCAGCGGCACTCACTGCGCCTGCGCCAATTTTATTCTGCACGGCGCAGGCTTTGAAGCGCGGACAGGGCCGGCAGCAGATCGAGCGAGCTGCCTGGCCCTGTCAATCAAGACAACGGAGGCGTGACAAGAGGTGGGCAAACGGCGCTTACTAGGTGCAGGGTAACCGCCCCTTGCACCTAGTAAGCCTAATTAGCATAAAATAAAAGTGCATTTTTTACAAAAACCGGGGCACCAAAAGAAAAAAGAATAACAGATTGGGCATCAGGTGACATTTGCACATTGCAAATGTCATCCTGTTTGATATGCCCAAATCTGGTGACAGAAACCCTTTAAAGGAAAATATACACCTACTTGCAATGGAGCATGTCAAGCATCAAATACTTCTACTGGACATCAGAGTGATAAGTAGAACCTCGAATTCTGTGGACCTAATGACACCGTGTGTCCTTGATGGAGAAGCATTAGCTCTAGAGTACCACTCTGGGCACTCTGCAACAACATAATGCAAATAGTAAGTAGCTGACTGCTTTCCCTATTTCGAACCCAAAATTATTTTAGGCAATAGGCAGTATTGAAATTTAATAGGACACTCGATCTGAATACAAATTCAAGATACTCACATTTATAACTATTATTGCTGTAATTGTTACTTATCTGGGTCCAGTGGTGCTCCTCTCCTAACAGTGGCTTTATTTACTGGTTGTGTGCGCTTGCCTCCTCTTCCTTCTCTTCTATTACCTTAGTCAGCTATGGTCTTGTTGGACTTAGCAGTTATCTGTTTAAAGGAAAAGAGGTATAGTGCTTTCGCTTAGAAAGAATTTTATATGAATCAGATATAGATATGCTGTGTTACTTGTACAGATTTGGCTTGAGGCTACTCCTAAGGGCATTATCTAATTATCCCATGCATGGTATTCACCCTTTAATCTCTATATAGTGTGGGGATTCGCTCTGGTAGGCAGGGTAAGCGGACGCAGAACAGAGGCACAAAAAACAGTTCTCAATCGAACTGCAGTGTTTTATTCACACACGCAGGTATAACAGTACATCAAAAAACAACTTCACCTGAGTTGAAAGTCCTGGTGTTCATTCACACCATGCTGCAGGTTCTGCATAAATTGTCCATTTACAGAAATATAATCCCCCCTGTCCTCCCAGACAGGTCTTCAGCCTTCATTCAGGCACCAGCTTTCCCCTTCTTCTGTAGTTTGGCTGGCTTTTAAAACAGTTTGGTGTCGGCAAAGCCTGGACCGGCACCTACAATCCAGTCCGATGCTTGACTTCACCTGGCTGTCAATCAGCCCAGCAGCACATGCTGGGAGGAAAATACCTTCCCTCAAGCAACAGACCTTTCAATGTGTCACATACCCCCCCCCCTTTGTTCAACCTTGGAGGGGTGAACACTTGTCCAAACAGTGCACTCGGGACAGGGCATCCGTGTTTCCCTGTAACCGGCCCGCTCTGTGCTCGACTGTGAATTTAAAGTTCTGTAATGAAAGAAACCATCTGGTGACCCGAGCATTCCTCTCTTTGGCCTGGCTCATCCATTTGAGAGGGGAGTGGTCGGTTACTAGGCGTAACTACCTCCCTAATAGATAGTAGCGGAGAGACTCGAGTGCCCATTTGATGGCCAGGCACTCTCTCTCCACTATACTGTACCTTGTTTCAGCTGGGGTCAGTTTGTGGCTCAGGAAAACAACAGGATGCTCCTCCCCGTTGACTTTCTGAGACAGTACAGCTCCGAGGCCTACTTCAGAGGCATCAGTCTGTACCACAAACTCCCTCCTGAAGTCAGGCGTCACCAGCACGGGTGACCCACACAAGGCCGACTTCAATGCGGAAAAAGCCTCTTCCGCCTGGTCATTCCAGCGAACCATCACCGATTTCCGTCCCTTCAAGAGCCCTGTCAATGGTGCCGCTAACGTAGCAAAGTGGGGAACAAACCTCATGTAATACCCCACCATCCCCAGGAACGACTTTATTTGCCTGGTGGTGACAGGTCGTGGCCAATTCCGTATTGTCTCAATCTTGCTCATCTGGGGTTTGATGACACCGCGCCCAAGGACATACCCTAGGTATTTGGCTCCTGCAATCCTACAGCACATTTTTTTGGGTTAGCGGTTAACCCCGCCCTTCGGAGGGAATTCACTACGGCCTGTACTTTTGCCAGGTGACTCTCCCAGTCGGCACTATAAATGACAATGTCATCGAGGTAAGCTGAGGCATACATCTGTGTTCCGACTAACGAACTCCCTGGCCTCCTGAGCCTGCTTAGAGGAAAGGCTGCCAGCAATACGCACTGTGGCAGCCGCTTCACCAGCATCAGGCAGAGGGGCCGGAACCTCTTCCCCTAGACAAACCGTCCGCGGGCTGTTCTCAGTACAGGTCTCCCTATCCTTCCAGGGTTTTAGTAAATTGACATGGTAGACCTGCTCCAGCTTCCGGCGACCAGGCTGGCGTACCTTGTAATTTACATCGCTTACTTTCTCTAGAATCTCATAGGGCCCCTGCCACCTAGCCAGGAACTTACTGTCAACGGTCGGTACAAGAACCAAGACTCAATCTCCCGGGTTAAAGTTCCGGACCCGAGCCGCTCGATTATAGACCCGACTCTGGGCTCGCTGAGCTGCCTCCATATGCTCCCTAACCAGTGGCAACACTGTCTCCATCCGTTCTTGCATTTTGGTGACATATTCAATGACACTTTTATGCGGAGTGGGCTGTTGCTCCCACGCTTCTTTGGCTATGTCCAACAGCCCATGGGGATGTCTGCCATATAGCAGTTCGAAGGGCGAGAACCCAGTAGAGGCCTGGGGTACCTCTCGCACTGCAAACATTAGATAGGGCAGAAGGAGGTCCCAGTCCCTCCCATCTTTGGACACCACTCTTTTCAGCAAATTTTTTAACGTTTGGTTAAATCTCTCCACCAGACCGTCTGTTTGCGGATGGTAAACGGACGCCCGTAACTGTTTTATGCGCAGCAATTTACATAGTTACCTCATGACTTTCGACATGAAAGGTGTCCCCTGGTCAGTCAGAATCTCTTTAGGTATTCCTACTCGGGAAAACATCTCCATTAACTCTTTAGCTATTAGTTTGGCAGATGTATGACGCAATGGCACCGCCTCCGGGTACCGGGTGGCATAATCAAGCACAACTAAGATATGTTGCTGACCCCTAGCCGACTTAGGCATCGGTCCTACGAGGTCCATGGCGATTCTCTCGAAGGGTACCTCGATAATTCGAGGGAGGGGGTACTAGGGGAGTGCGGAAAGTGTTGGCTGGGGGCTAGTAATCTGGCAATGTTGGGCAAGACTTACAAAAATTCTTCTACCTCTCTAAACACACTGGGCCAGTAAAACCGCTGCAGTATACGGTCCTGGGTTTTCTGTAGCCCCAGGTGTCCACCAAGAACATGTTGGTGAGCTAGGTCTAATACGATATGCCTGGGGCACCAGCAATTGTTCAACATTTTCACCCCGTAGTTGGGTAACCCGATACAACATATCGTGGTGAACCACAAAACGCGGAAAAACCGTCTTGGCTCCGGGTTGTTGTGGTTCCCCATAAATCACTAACACATTCTCCCAGGCTCGGGACAGAGTCTGATCCCTGTGTTGTGCCATGCCAAAATTGTCAACTGAGACATTCAGGTCTGCCAATTCAGGGCCCGGCGGCAAATCCTCCACCTCCCCAACCATCACATTCAGTGGGTTAGTCTCCCCTTCTTCCACCGGCGTGGCGGTCACCCCTACCGCTGGCATTTCTGCCTCAGGCTCCCAGGGTTCTGGCCTCCCATCTGAGCAAGGCCAATCCTTTGGGGCTATTCCTGACTCTTGGGGATCGGAGGGTCTAAATGCTGGCCACAGGGCCGGAAACAATGGGAAATCTCATCCTAGTATTAACAAAGTGCAAGTTTATGGCCATGGCCACCTCATGGATCCGCCTGCCGGCAACCATGTTTGGCGTTACCAGAGCAGTGGGGTAATCCTTTAAGTCTCCATGTATACATATCACGCCGACTTTCCGGCCAGTACACTCAGTGGGTCGTACAAGGGCAGCCCTCACAAGGGTCACCAGACTCTCCGAGTCCAGCAGCGCCACCGATGGAGTGACTCCCACTTCCACTTGACACAAATGTTTGTTATCGAGAGTCTCTGGGGTGCCTGTCGCACACACCTTTCAGGCATACAGCGACTGTCGGAAACCAAAGTTTATGTCCATGGGCTCAGCTAAATGGGGGCAGTCTGCCCTTACATGGCCAATCTCATGACACCGCCAGCACATTATCGGGGCCAGATCTGCAGGTGGCATGTCCCGAGCAGTCCTTTTCGGCTCTAGCCGCCGGGTCTGGGGTGGGGATTTTATGGATTTTATAGACCCCTCCCCAGTGTCCACCTTAAGTCTTGGTGCCTCATACCGTTCTACGGTCCACCATCTGGGGCATTAACCGGAGACACCTGGCCGACCCAGTGCTGGGGGTGTGGCAAAGCTCCAGAACTTGTCAGCCACAATACGGTCCAGAATAGCGTAGACTCAGTACCTCAGGCTGCAGCCATTTTAGTTCCCCATAATACTGTATCTCGCTGGCTTGGCCGGTAAATTCCCACTGATGCACCCGCTGAGCCCGAACCAAAAACATTCACCCCCAGTCACGCCA